>JAQFVV010006216.1:3771102-4371102 GCA_028023455.1 Epiperipatus broadwayi
GGTTTGGCACCAGAAATAGTCATTGTAGTGGTGTGGTAGTATATCAGTAATATCTGATATAATCTTCTATAAAAAAATGAAATAATGTGAAATTTTTCATTTTGAATTAAAACTGTAACCAAAAGTAAGTGTAGGTGTAATTAAAAAGATTTCTTAAATGTTTAGTATCTTGTTTTGGGGTATAATCAGTGATAGAATAGGGGAGTAGCTTGCTATATGCATAATCAGTACAGGTCAAGTTGTTGCTTACTTGTTTTATTTGCTCATAAAACAGTATTCAGTTTTGTTAGAATGATTTTCTAGTCCATTTGTTTTGTACATTTTAATTTATAGCATAAACAGTAAAATATGTTTCACTCATCATCATCCACATTGTCATTTCAGTCAGTATAGTATAATACCTATAACATATTACTATTGAATATTCATGCATTATCCAACTTCATTTTTCATTCATATGTTTCATTAAACCATTAAATATCCCACATCACATTCAAATATTTAATTTTAGCAATAGTAGTATTAAAAAACTGACTTAATTACACTTTAAATAAATTAATGAATTATGGACTGGTGGATATGACAAATACTGTAAAATATTTTATTTATTAAAACAATTGTCATCAGTTTTATTTTACTGCTCTAAAATAATATTTAATTATTAGTTCAATATTTTTTTTCCCCATTTATTTAAAAGATGAAATAATTTTTTTTTTCATCTCTATTTTTTTTTACTGTCTCAAGTTTTTGCATAATTAAGTAAGTTTGCAAGGGGGAGGAGCGATTGACAATCTTTTTCTGGTGATGTAACACTGTCATAAACAATTGGAAGAGAACAATGTGATGTAATGATTATTTTAAAAAATTTATAAAAAAGAATACTTATTACTTTTAACAGGGCAGAGTCAATTATTATTACTTTTGAAGAGGTCAGTCAATTATTAAAACTTTACAAGGGCAATTATAACTAACCAAGGACAGCTATAACTAAGTTTATTTAGCAAAGTTTAATAGTGAAATTGTTTTTCCTCTTCCAGAGTTCAAGTTGAAAATTTAAATATATTATTTGTTTGCAAAATGTGTACTTAAAAACCACTAAAAGATATGTCAATTTTGCTCCAGCTGATCATTTTAATTTTCTCAACGTTATGCTAAAGTACATACATGTAAGTGTTATATTCTATTATTCAAGATAAATTATTATTATTTAAGAAATGGGAATGCTTGATAGGACTGTAAAATTGTTTTATTTAAATTTAAAATTAACAGAAAAGGATAAAAGAATGTTTATTTTATAACAATTAAGTTTTTAAGTTTTAATCATACTATGAAGGGATAACTGCTACATGCGTCATTTATATGTGGGAGAGATGTGAACTGTCATTGAACGTTTTCAGAACTCTAATAAATAGATTTCATGCTAAATATAAAGAAAATTCAAAAATATACACAAGAATTATATAATTTTATTGATACATTTATTGGAATAGTAGACGTTTATTTCCACTTTTACTCATCGAAGGAGATAAAAATTATGTGTGCAAAAGAAATGAACAATTGATATTTACATGTGTCCTAAAAATAATACATGAAATAAATTATAAAATGGATAAACTTATATGTTTCCACTTATTGAAGGCATTTTAAAATTTCATGAATGAATAGGAAATATTACCTTATACATCTTAAAGTGTGCATTGCCTAATTAATGTTTCCTAATATACAGCATTAGCAGGAATTCATAGCAAACTGCTAGAACATTGAACCTGTTATTCTAAATTAAAAATAATATTGTTTCTTTTCTCCTGCAGGAATGTACTGTTTTGTGTTAATATTTGTCTTATGCATTATAATTATTATTCTTATCTATTTGGAGACATGACAAGGAAAGTCATGTAAAACTATTTATAAACTTTTTGTTTTGTTTGGAAGGAAAGGAAAAAAGAAGAGAACTTTATTTTATGTAATGGTATTTAGATAGGTAGTGTAAGTTAAATATGTTTATTATATGTATTATTATATTTTTGTTCTCCTAGAACTTCTCATAAATGTACAGTATTAATGGAAGATATTGTACTGGTAATTTATTTTTATTATTGTTATTATTTTAATAAGATAAGTTTGGTCATGTGTGTATTAATAACCCATGCATATAACAAAATGAATGGAAGAATCCATTTATAGATTAATAAGGGTGAATAAGTATTTAAAAAAAAGAGTTCATTATATTAAATCTTACCATATATATATATATTTTTATAAATTAGAATACCATTATTTTCAATAATTATTTCATCTATAACATATAATTTTATTATTTATTTAGGTTCAATTTAACTACAGATTCATGCCAATATCAATGCATTATATTATAAAAATTATTTGTCTTGCTTTGTCCATAGTAATTAGTATTTTATTCTCCAACTGTTCTTTGAACATTACCAAGTCCTAAATATTGTCAGATATGAGATATTTATTCTTTATTAATTCTAACAGTAATTCTTTGCTTACTGTTATTTTAAATGGTCTGTATATCATATGCTTATATATGTGTGTATGTCTATTATTAAACTTATTTATAATTATATGTAATTGCAAGTAAAAGTGATTTTAAATCAATCGAATTCGGAAGGAAAAGATTATCAATCATCTTGAAGAATTAGAAAGTTATTTAAGAGAGAATTATTATTTCTTTGTTATGACTGAATGAAAAGTTTTTTTGTGGCTATATGCTATAATATTTATAATATTTTATGGGATTGAGTCAGTGTATTTGTTAGTTGAATATTTAATATGGGTAGTTTGCCCAGTGCAGTGCAGTGTAGTGTATGGAATTGAATATTCCTTTTCTTATCCATGTATTGGAGTATTTTCATAGGAGTGGATTGAGTCCTCCTTTTATATTTGATATATTGAATTAAATGTGTATGGAGCTAGAGATGTTATCTCCCTAATTTTCATTTGGTGATGAGTTATTCCACCAGTTATTGAATTAAATGGGTATGAAGCTAGAGATGTTATTTCCCTAATTTTCATTTGGTGATGAGTTATTCCAGCAGTTATTTAGTCTTAAAGGTAGACTTGGAAGTTATTGTTGTATTTACCTGATTTGAATTATAGAAATCTGTTATCCCATGTGTATATTGGATGTTTTCCAGCTTATGCTATAGCCTAGTGTTTGATAGTTTATGGATAAAAAAGAAGAATAAAAGGAAAGTATAGTGTCTTATAAAACAGCTGTATTGATTATATTAATAAATAAAGATTGATTGATCTTATAAAACAGCTGTATATGATTATATTGAAATATCATAAGCAAACCGATTAGATTGATTAACATTATTTATTTATTTTCTTTGACACACAGCATAATAAAGATTCATGCACAAATTGTTAATTTTGAGATATAAAAAAAATTCATTATTAATGTAAAACTTTACTTATCATGTTAAAACATTTTGTAGTAATCATTTAAGCTTCATCTCATTGATTTTTATCATTTAATCATAATTTGCATAAATAATCAAGCAAAGATAGGACATAATTAATGAATACAAGGATTTACTTTATTTTGGCAAAGCCGAACCTAGTTATTCAATAGTATACTATACCTCAAAATTACAAAGGAAAATACATTTAATTAATAGAAGTATTTATTTTCTTTGGTAAGATAGTCCCATATTATTCCTAGTTTAAATCCCCTTATTTTAATTTAGTTAAGATACTTTTAAAGTAACAATGCAAAATCTTAATTTGTTCAGTGTGATTAGGATATTAATCTATGTTGTTGTCATTGGTAAATGAATGTTATCCAGAAAAATGCTAAGTATAAGATAATTTAGTAATCAGTTACTAAAAGTGTAAGGTCATATTTATTTATTTTTATTTTTGTATAAGTCTATCAGAAATCACTGATAGCTAAAAAGCCATTTCTTTATAGCAAACGATAGGGACTTATTTAGTTCATTTAATGTTTCAAATAAAATGTTTACCAATCTATCAAAATGTTCTGATGAATGAAATATAGTGGATGTAATAAATTAACGAATCATGTTATATTATATCTTTTTGTATAACCTACAATCAATGATATTAAATCCCTTTGGAATTTGTTTTCATACCAATAAAAGAAAAGTAAATGTTGATTTAACTATTTTCTATTTGATTAATAAATATTTTGTTATCTAAATTTGTATTTGGAGTTTCTTCTCGAGCATTCATTCGTGTTTCACGCTTCCACACATGCTTATACATTTATTTTATTTAATGTAACATAATTGTATTTTATTTAATTATAATAAATCTCTAGATATGATGATGTTGATTTCCTTGATTCAAACACTATATGAGATGCCAGTTACTTACTGATCATTTTTAAAAGGGTTTGTTATTTAATTTTTGTTTAGATGATGAACTGAAATCAAAATGTGCCCGATTTCTTTCATTATCTAACTACAAGTATCTAATTAGGATATTGTTTGGTTTATAATATTATTTTTATAGTATTAAATAATAATTTGAGGTATAGAAATGTTAGATCAAGCCATGCCATAAGTTGATTCCCTGAGATCTTCAATTTTAATTTAGATTAGATAATAAATTCATTTATCCAGATTAGAGTAGTGAGTAATTAAAATTTAGTAATGATAAGTTTAGTTTGAGTTTAGATCTAGTGAATTATACATTACAATTTCTGAAATATTATTTTATTTTATTTTAGTTATTAGTTTAATTGTATAATATAGTAGAGGTTGTTCAGTGCATATGGATGATGGGAGGTGAAATATAGAGTATTATTAGTTAATTTTAGCTGGTAGAATTTTACCAATTTAATTTTTGTTTAGCATAGAACTTGATAGATGTTTATTCCTATTAGTAATAATATTTTCTCCCACATCTAATGTACATTGTACACCTCATACACCTCTGTATCCCTCAACTGAGTTAGTTTTAGGTGAAAGCTTTAATTAAGAGCCTCATGAATAGATTTAGGTAAAGTTAAATAAATATTTTATTCTATGATCCAGAGAATTGGCACCCCCAGGTAATTGATAGTGTTGATGATAGGTGTGAGGGGTTACAATATATATATATAAGACTAAAGGAGTGGCATGGGATATAGGGTTTAAATATAGGTTAGTAGATAAAACCATGAAGTTCAATCTTGGACTAAGATTGACTGCTTCAATAAGAAGGTGGCAACATTCAATTTATCATCAGTAATCCCATTTATCAATATGTATTTCTCTATATGTGTTTACATAAATCTGTCACTGTCCTGGTTATTTACATCAAATGATGTTATTATGCTATTCTGCATCTCTTGTCATATATCCTAATCACCTGATGTGTATGGCCAAAAGTTTTCACAGATTCTGATGACTGCAGCACTTTAATATTTAGCAGATTTAAAACTGTTGACTACATTACTTAATAATTTATAAGTTTAATCTCCTATCAACTCCAACATTTATATTATTCACAGATTAAATTCTGTCAGCTGCACCCCTTAGTATATATGGGACCAGATTATAATCTAATAGGTGTACAATTTATGATATAACTTAAAATGACACATGCATGTAAGTTTAATAAATAACTTAATGAGTTTATTCACCTTGAATAATACATATATATTAGTAATTAGGATTAGTAGTTCAACTGGCAACTGACTAGTTGAATATAATAAACAATATTGATCATGGAACAGTTCGTATATTTACAGATAGATAAATAAATATATCTCCAATTAGAACTCATTTCTAACTCCATGAATTACTAAAATCTTTATTTCCATAACAATATATTTTCTTTAACTTCTGTAATTTCAGATGGTTGTTCACTTGCAATTTGTAGAAAGCATCTTACTGTGTGTACACTTCTCTGAATCAGACTAATTAAAATTGTCTGGAGTTTTTTCTACTGCTAATACAGGTCTGCAACTGCACTATCAGCTTTTCACTATATTCTTTGAGTTTCACTCATCTCCTTTTCACTTTACCTTTTTTTCTCTCTATTCTACTCTATTTTACATTCTCTCTCATTAAAAGTTCTGCAGGCATTTTATTAACTTTATTAATCTGCATACTGTTAGACTTTATTATAATGCAAATTGGAATGTTGTATAGAATGTTGTTAGTTGCTGTTAGTCTAATGATTTTTTCTGTATATAATTAGTTTAGTGATATAACATTGTCTGTATTGAACAATTTGTATATACACACATAGGTATGTGTATAATTTCATTAATAAAATATATAACTAGTCCAGACACAGTACTAAGTAAGTAAATGAATAAATTTATGAATAGTTTACATCTAGTTTTTTTTTAAATACATGCAAGTGGCAAACTTTCGACAATTTATAATATAAAATGTATAAAGATGGGAGCACATTTTTCAATAACTATGAGCTTTTGGTTAAACTAGATAAATAAAAATTTGGCAAACATTAATAGTTATTGTAACACAAATGCATGTAAATAATTTTTATAATATTAATAATACATGAAAACAAATATAGATTTGCATATTTACGATATTTACAATGATTATACTCTGCTTGATACTATTGGTAAAATATAATTTCTTGTTCTAGGTGAACTATCACAGAAGGGACTGCACATCCCCTTATAGGATTTACCTATCACTTCTGGCTGTTCTGTGACAACCTGCCTTATGAATAGATATGGTGATATTTCTGACTGTATTTGACAGTTTGTCTCATGTCAATGTTTGATTCTAGCAGCTTCCAGTACTGAACATGGGCTTGCTTTATTGTGTTAAGTATTTTGCTTTACAGCTATTGACTAGAGAGGGTACATTCTGTATTTCAACTCTGTGATGGTAGTTTTCTGTTCTATTTTTAAAAAGCAATCTCTACATCAAATGGAAAACATTCAGATTCAGGGAGATCTTCACCTATTGTCCTCATTGTTTTAATATGGCAAATGCTCAATCATATCTAGATAAGATTGGATCTGGTCCATTATTTAAAGACAAGTTGAGATTTGACATTCCCTTCCCCTGTCTAAAATTAGCCCTGAGAAATTAGTTATGCAGATGCATTGGTAGACATCTTCTTTACTTTGTGGCTCCATCTGGCTTGGCTGATGACTTATCACTAGTAGATCATGATTTTTTTGTTGTCTGATGAGATTTTTTCATGGCTGGTGATGTGTAATTTAATCTTAATTAGCTTCAAGGTTTATGACATTGCTAATCATTAGCTGTTTTAACTACTACCGTTTGTGATTCTTTAACTTTGATCACAACTGCTGGAACCTATTTGATGCTTCCTTTAAATACATGGCATAGGATGTGAGCACCCACCTGCTTTTTTGCTCTTTTAGTTTCATGCTTTTTTAGGGTTCAAATCCAGATTATTAACAACTATGTCTGGGTAGACACTGTTTTAATTTATTGTTGTCAGCTTATTCACTTTACTGTAAAACCTGCATAAAAAAAATGATGTCATAATAAATTGCTATGCTTACAGCAGATACAACAAGAGGCAGATATATAGTTTTATTGGTCATTGTAACTTTAACTCTTGTCTGACCCAAAAGTTCCCTTGATTGCCTTGCTAATCAATAATTGTTTTTCTGTTAGGATGCAGCTGATATTTATTTTTCATATTAATGATATCCCATGTTCTTTTTTGATACATTGAATACTGCAGAGTTAGTGTCCAGTTTCATTCTAATAGAAGTGTCACTAATAATAATTATGCATTTGAATGTACATATCAATACCCCTCACATTGTTTATACAGGCATTTAGTTTATTAGACTTTAAATTGCCTTTTCTGGATTTTTGGAAAGGTCTCTTCCATTCTATCACTAGCAACTTGTTTTTTCACAAAACAAGCAGTTTTTGAATAACTGACATGCTGCTTGTAATATGTATATACTGTATACTGATGTGACATTTAATGTGTGCTTATATCTGTTGATCACATCTTGTTGTTGCCGATTTAGTCAAACAGTGTTTTTTTATTGCCAGCTGGATGTTTGTTTGATCCAGTTTTCTGCTCAAAAATTTGTATCCTATAGTCCATTTTCTTCAATGGACTTGTTTGACTCGCTATTGATTTCCCTACAGTTGCTTGAGAAAAAGCTGAATCAAATATGATGGTCCATTAGGAACTTGACTCTAAAAATGTGGTCTCTCATTTCACTAATAAATCGATCTCTCAGAGCTTTATGAGGAAGTCTTTACAATTGCATTTTAGGGTTTTTTTTTTATTTATTTAAATAGCAAAATCTTTACCCCCCCCTCTTTTCCCTTGTGTATAGAGATTGAAATAATATATTTGCATTATTGTTAGTGGTGTTGGGCAGAAAACGTTTGAGTGTAGATACAATGCCTTATCAAAATTAAGATCAGCTGGAAACATTGGGATGACCTGTGCTTGAAGAACCCCTTATGTCTGAGATCTGATGACAGAGAAGAGAGTGGCTAATTTTAATTCGGGCTTTTTTATTCGATTATCATGCATATTGCAGAGTATCTGATCCTTGTAGATGGTTAACTAGATTAAATTCTTCAATTGAACTAATTTTAGCCAATTTACTCTTTCTCTCTTTATTGCTATGAGAGAAAAACAAATTCTCCTTTAGTGAGTAACTACTTGCGATT
The DNA here is from genome assembly GCA_028023455.1 of Epiperipatus broadwayi. Classification (NCBI taxonomy): domain Eukaryota; kingdom Metazoa; phylum Onychophora; class Udeonychophora; order Euonychophora; family Peripatidae; genus Epiperipatus; species Epiperipatus broadwayi. The sequence goes on from JAQFVV010006216.1 coordinate 3,779,742, forward strand.
GATTTTTTAAATGTTTGTTTCTATTGATGTACTAATTATATTAGCTGTCAATTTTTTAATAACAGAACTAGTCATTCACTGGGAGAGAAATTTCTGCCTTTATTGTTAACGAGTAACCAATCATTCGCACGATTGATTTAAAACGTTTTATTGATACACCAATAACGTTAATGATCAATTTTGTTTATTTAATGACAAAATCTAAACCTGTGGAGGGAAGTCTTCATTGTTTAAAACTTTTTTTCCAGCCAGTGAGAGAATTTTTTATTTTGTTGACTGCATCAATTTGTTGTGTTTTCTATTATGATTATATATAAACACAAATGCATGTAAATACATTTAATAATATATTTATTAATAATACACGATAACAAATACATTTTGTGTATTACAATATTTACAATGATTATACTCTATCTGCTATCATTGGTGAGGTATAACTCCTACTTCTAAGGTGGTACTGCACATATCCTTAAAGAGCTTAGGTGTCACTTTCAGCTGTTTTATAACAGGCTACTTAGTAAATAGGTACAATAACATATCTGGATATACTTGACAGTTTGTCTTGTGCTGGCATTTGGTTCTAGAAGTTTTCTGTCCTGAACATGGACTTTCATCACTGCATTAATAATTTTGCTTTACGGCTATTGTCTAGAGAAATTCTGTCTTTTTGCTTAATGACAGTAGTTCTTTGTCTCTATCTTTAAAAAGCTTAATTATTTATTGCTAAATCCTCATCCTTAATGGAAACATTCAGGTTTGGTGAGCACCATCACCTATTGGCTCATTCTTGTCATTCACTATTCATTATATATTTGTATATGCATTGGTTCAAGGCAACAAATGTTCAATATGATCTAGATAAGATGGGATCTGGACTGGTTCATCATTTAAAAGCAAGTGAGATATGATAATAGTGATTTAGAAAATTATTAAATTTCTTGCTAGAATTTACTGAACTTAACAAAAAAAGTAAACAATTTTGAACCAATTCATCAGTTTAATGCTTATTTGTATTATTAGCTTTCTTTTAGTTTCATCATTATCTTCAAAACATTAAAATCCATTTCCAAAAGAAGATCTCTCAAGTTTAATCCAATGTCTCTGATTCTTAGCTTTATTTCTCCCTATCACACTGATAAACTTTTTTATATGATTCATCCATCTCACCTTATTGGATCCATTTCTTCTAGTAATATATTAACCCGGTCCAAGTTCAGTCTATTAATTTTTTTAACATGTCATGATACTTGTTTGTTCTTTTACCCATGTATTTCATTTTTAATCTCTTCTTGTTTCTCCTAATATGCATCTCTCCATATTTGTTTAGTGAGCTAAAGTCTTTGTATTGCTCTTCTGTTCAATATCCAATAAGTAAGAATTAGTAAAACACATGTATTAAAATTTCTCCTTTTCAAATATATAAACATATTCATTTATAACTAAGTTACATTTATCAAAAGCATTTCATTCCAATTTAATTATTTGATTAATTTTATCTATTTTGTTATCAACTGTATTAATATTTTGACCAAGATATATATAGTTATTAATTTCTTTTAATTTGTGATTATTAATCATTGTTTTTTCTGAGATAATTTATTAAATATTTGTTTGATCTTTTAAAATTTATCATTATTCTTTCTATTTTACTTTCATCTGATAACTCTTCCACATGTCCTACAGTTCTGAAGCACTATTTACAAAAACAACTATGTCATTTGCAAAATCTATATGTTTTAAATAATCTTAGTTTATTTTTATTTCCTTAGATTTCTGTTTTAATCCATAAAATATTTTTTATAAAACTGCTGTTAAAAAAGTTCTTGGAAATATGAAATCACTCTTTGTACACTGTAATATAACCATTACTATTGGATTTTGTTAAATATTCTTGAAATATAACAATATCCTGGATATATTGCATTTTCCTGAAGGTTTGTGATGATGGTGTTTTTGTTGTATTTTTATATTGGACTATTTCCATCATCTAATATGTGTTGAATGTCTTTAGAAAAATTCAGTTTTTTATTTAAATATTTCAAATACATTCATTCAACTGTAGTAATATCACAGCAAACAGGTTAGTATATGCACCAACTGTTAGTAATATCACAGCAAACAGGTTAGTATATGCACTAACTGTTAGTAATATAAACAGGTTAGTATATGCACAATGTTTTGAGAGGTAATATTCTCCCCTCTTCTTCAGGTGTTGCTGGCCTGACCAGTGACAGTACTAACATGGGATTTGAACCTGGGTCCTTAGATTCTTGATTATTGAATTTTAAGGTAATGCTCTAATAGTTGGTACATATAATAACCTGTTTGCTGTGATATTACTAACAGTTGAATGTGTTTGGAATATTTAAATAAAAAATTGAACTTTTCTAAAGACATTCAACACACATATTAGATGATGGAAATAGTCCAATATAAAAATACATCCTGGATATATATCTTGATAATCCAAAGTCTTAATTACCTTGGAAATGCTTATAGATTCAAATGCTTTTTCATAATCTATAAATCCAAAAGTTTATTGACAATTCATATTTCATTGGTCAATTTTATAACTCTTCTCAATACTTGAATGTGATTCATTATACTAAAACAATTTTTAAATCCAGCTTATTCATTTGGTTGATTGGAATCCTAAGTTTATTATAAAGAGACTGCAATTATTTTGGGATGGTTAAAGTTGTAATTTCTAATCTTTTTTATTATCGTTCTTAAATTGAATATTATATTGCATTCTTCCAATTGTCTGGTAAGTCTTTATCATATAGACATTTGATATATAGTTTTGCAAGCAATTTTTCTATTTCTGTCAATAATAATTTCATCGTTTCTTGTTTTTCTGTTCTTCAGAAATTTAACTGTATGTAAGTTTCATTACAATACTTTACAATTTAGATGATGAAATAATTATAGATAATATTTTGTTTCATTGTTTTTTATTTTGATATATTGTTGATATCATCCTTCTTTTTAGTAACATTGCCATTTTTTTTTCTTTTTAAAACTCTAAAAATTTTTTCTTTTATATTTTATTTACCAATTCACAATTATACTTTCTTATATTGTTATTAACTCTTTTTCATACTACTTTACAAAACTCTGGCACATACAATTATTTGAATTATTTTTTTTAAAAAAATCATATTCTTTCTTTTCATACATTATACATTAACTGTTTCTCTAGAAAATTTACTGGAAAATTGTTTTTTTTGTAAGAGTTTTCTTTTTAAAAAAATTCTTAATAGAGTGTCAGTTATATTCTTATTGATTTTAGTCAAGTCTAAATAAATAATGTTTTAAAACAATTTGTAAGTTCGAATTTAAATTTATTAGAGGGTTTTTGAGTTTTAAGAATATGAACTATTACTTACTTAATTGTTTCGACTCTTTAATTGTGCATTAACATAAATCTTGTGTCGATTCTATTAAGAACAATACAATCTTGAAGTACATATTCTCTGTTAATCATAATAATCCAATTTTGCTATATCTTCATTTAAATGCTTCCATGTTCATTTTCATTTAATATTTTTTCAAAGAAAAAATTCGTGATATACAGCATTTATTTTTCTATCAAATTCATAGTTTTGCATCACTTTTATTGGTAAACTTTTAATCGTTTACCAATTTTGCCATTAAAGTCTCCCATGATAATTTTAGATCCTCTACTTCACCACAATGAGAATTTGTTACGTTATAAATTTGAATTATCCACATTAAATGTCTTCTATTAGTTTGCAAAATTTATTTTGCAACTCTTTCTGATATATTACTAATTTCCACAATGTTTTTTCATTTGTTATTTATAATTAATCCCACTCCACTTGTGCTTTCAACATTTGTGTCTTTGTAGCAAGGTACATATTCATTTTCTTAAAAAATCATTATCTTCTTATATTACAAAATCCAAAGACCCATTTAAATTAAACAATTCTTCCAATTTGTGTAATATTCCTTTCCTAGAAAGTGATATGCAGTGCAGATATTTAAATAAAAGGTCTTCATTTAATGACAGTCTGGCTCTGCAATCAAAGAATTTTTACCACCCTTCATTTTTAGCTTCCAAATTCTGCTCAGATTGCATTTTTATAGCTTCATAAAAGTAAGAACCCTGATTTAGTTGTGCCTGTTCTGATTGAAAATATCTATATTAAAAAAAAATCATTGACATACACATTTACACTATCTTAAATAAAAAAACTGATATTTCAGCCAATAACTATCAAGTAACTAAAAAAAGGAGCATACTTTTTTTTGATCTTAAACTCAGGGATAAAAAAAACAATAAACTCACTATGATGACATATGCATATTGACAAATAGCCAGTCTATGTTTGTTTCATAATCATTTTCAACCATTTATCAATTTCCTGAGGGAGAAGATTTCTCAAAGTTTAATCCAGTTTCTCAAATCCATGGCCTTTTTTTAACTTTACAACAGCAAAATTCATTATTTCATCAATCCATCACACAAGTCTTTTCCAATCTCTTTATATCCAATTTAAAATTTCAACTGATAATCCATCTTTTCTAGAAATATGTCCAGCTCAGTTCCATTTCAGTCTTTTAATTCTATCAGTTATAATTGTTTGTTCTCTCATTCATGCATTTCATTTACATTGTTATTCCTAACATGTATCTCATCATAATTCTTTGAATGATTTGAAGTCTCTGTATTGCTTTTCTATTAAATGTCCAAGTTCCAGATTCACAAGTAAGAGCAGCTAAAACATGCTTATTAAAAATCTTTTTCTAATACATTAGTCCAATATATAAATATAATGAGTTTTATATTTATATATTGGACTATTTCCATCATTTAATATTAAGTATTAAATGTACTTAAAAATGTTTTAACTTTATTTAAATTTTTCAATTATATTCAATTGTTAGTAGTAGTCCAATATATAAATACAATATCATCATCACAAACTTTCAAGGAAACACAAACTTATTATCTTTTAATGTTTAGTTATTTCCACTAAAAGCAATCCATCCAAATTTCATTCTATGATTAAATTCATCCATTATGTTTCCAGCTGTATTAATAATTTGACTAAGATATTTATAGTTATTAAAATCCATTGAATTTGACTAAGATATTTATAGTTTTTAGCTTCACTAATTCATAATTATCAATCTTTATTTCTTCCTTTTGTGAAAAGCTATTGAACATTTTTATTTTTTTAGTATTTATCTTTAATCCTTCCCCAACATTTCTTGAAACTCTGAAGCATTATTTATAAATCAATCACAGCAACTGCAAATTCTAGATTTTTAAATAATCTCCATTAAGTTTTATTCCCATATCTTCTCATTTTAATCCAAAAAATACTTAGTGTAAAGCTGTGGTAAAAATTTTTGAAGATATGAAATCATTATATCATATGCGTTTTTTAAATTCTAATCTTAGTATCTATTGTCATGTGGATCTAACCATTGTTATTAGATTTTGATAAATATTCTTCAGAATAACATTCTAGGTCTTGATGTTCTAAAAGGCTGTTATATTGGAAATGCTTATAGAATCAAATGCTTGTTTGCTTTTTGAAATTTACAAATCTAAAGGGTAATGGCAATTCACATTCAGTGATTCTTTTTATAACTTTTCTCAATACTTGGATATGATCAAGTGCTTAATGACTTTTAAATCCAGTCTGTTTTTATTTAGTTTGGTTAGAATTTGTAGACAAGTTATAATTATCTCCGTAAATGGAAAAATTGATAGGTCTGTAATTTCTAATATATTCTTTATTGTACACAAATACAAGTATTATATTTTCATTTAAAATACTTGGAAATTTAGAAGATGCAATAATTGTAGAGGATACTTCACTTTTTTTATTCTTTATTACTATATTATTTTTTATAGAACTCTTTCACATATCTGTAATGTCATCTTTCTTATTAGTAATAGTTCTCTTTTTTTCCAATAGTAAAATATCGATTTATGTTTTGAGATTATTCTTTTCTGTAGCTGTCATAGCAATTCACAATTATATTTATATATATTATTATTCTAGTTATTCAATTTTTCTTAATAGATGATTTAAAAAAATCATATTCTTTATTTTCTTCATTCATTCATTCTCGTCTCGGTAGAAAATTTACTGGCAAATTGCTTCTTTTTTGGACCATCAATATTTGTTGCAGTACTTAATACAGTTTTAGATGTCTTATTATTGATTTCAGACAAATCTGAACTATCTTCATAGTCTGTTTAATATTTTAAAACAGTTTTCAAGTTCTAATTCGTTGAAGTATTTCTGAGGATTAGAAGCATCAACTATTAATACTAATTTTTTAAATAGTTTTCATCTCTCTAGTTTTACATTAACATGTATCTTAGTAGAAAATTACAATTTTAAAATACCTATTTTTTATTAGTCAAAATATAATCTAGTTCTGTACTGATTTGAATGCTTCCATTATAATTTAAAATATTTCTCAATAAAAGAACTAGCACTATACACCTTTTTCTGCAATCTTTATAAGTCTGGATTCTCTTTTATTTCTACCATTATAAACCAAATTTAAATCACAACACTTTCATTTTTCAATCATTTATCAATAGTAGAATTGACATTTTCCATGACAATTTTAAAATATTGTTTGTGTGATCAAAAGTATTTTTTATATCCATATAAAAATCTCTATTTCATGACAATGAGACTTGTTGGGTATAAATCTGAATTATCAGTACTTGGTTAACTTCCATTAATTTAAATAATTAATCCTGTCACTCTGTCTGATATACAATCAATCACCACACTGTTGTTCTACTTAAGTCCTACTTCAGTTGTGCTTCCAATATTTCTTTATTTATAATAAAGTATATGTTTACTTTTTTAAATAAAGTGTCTTACTTTTTTTCCTAATTTTACAAAGGCTAACAATATCCCATTTAATATTAGACAATTCTTTCAGGTTATGAAATCTTTTTTCATTTAAAAGCGATCTGTATTTTTAGGTACCTAAATGAAAAGTCATGATTAAACAGCATCAGGGAATTCTTAGCATCCTCTGTATTCAGTTACCAGCTAATACCTTAGTTGGTAACATTATATCCTCCTGGAAATAAAGACCAAGATTTAGTTTTTCTTTATGATTATAAATATCTGTTAAGACAAGAATGCTTCAAACTCATTCACCCTGATTTTATGAAAACTTAATCAATATTTCAGTTGAGACCTATAAGAAAACTTAAAAAAAAATACCATAGTATTTCTTGATCTTAAATTCAGAGCTAGAAAGCCAAAATATTTCACTACACTGGCTGATGTAAACTGGTGAATAACCCATCCAGCTGCAATCACAAAAACATTTATAGTGAATATTAGGAATTTGACATGCTCATTTTTTCTAGGCTTCAAAGAGAAATCAAAAGTTTTTTCAGTTACAGTAAATTTCTTTCTGTAGCCTATGTTCATTTATTATATGGATAATCACATAGTAATAATAATTGCAATAATAAAAACATATGAAATGGACATTTGGGAATTTTCTCTGTTTGATCATTTTAATGCTTTAAAGAAGATTCATAGTTAACAGAAAACTCCTCTCTTCAACTATTTTACTTGTAATTAGTTTGTCTTTTAATAGCATTTTTAAAGCTCAAAAGCATTTAAAATCCAACTCTCAGATATTAAAAAATAAATAATTTTTTATTCAACAGTAGATTAGAAAGTTTTGAAAAATATTATAAAAATTATATGAGATACACAAATTTTTTTATTAAAAAAAATATCATAAGAATCACCATTAACTGTACTGATTTTGTAGTATACATAGATAAGAGAGTCAAAGGTATTGAAAACAGCAGCCACATCTTTATCTTCCTCATTTAGATGTGGAAATTATGGCAATAGCTTTTATTGATGATGTAATAATAATTTTTTAGAATGTATATAATATTCAAATTGTTACAAGTATCCTGAATGGTTTTCAGAGAGAAGCAGGATCCTGTATCTTAAAATCTGTAGCTTGACAAGTAGTTACAGATAGAAAAACATCTCCTAAACACCAGGAAATTCCAGCAGTGTTTTTAGAAATCTCACTTTATATGTCAAAACAGGTAATGATAATTGATAAAATCAATCAGTAAAAGCTTTATGAAATTACTAGAAGAAGAATTTTTAATGCCACTGCTATAGAAGTCCTAGGTTTTATGCACCATGGATGAGTATTCAATATAACATTAAATAAATTAAATCAGAGAGCAAGGAACTATATTGGAAGGGGGGGGGCTCTTCACACATATCAATTGGTCAAGGAGTTTTAATCTTACTGATCCAAGATTTTATGTATTATATATAAAAGTTGGAAAGTATATTAATATAATACAAGACAAATGTTTCAGTCCACTATTACCAGATGCTAATTTAACTAAAATTGAAAATACATATCATTTGATGGTGAATTATTTATACCAAATAAGAAGTTGCAAGATGGCTTACACTTAAGTAATTTGATTAACATTAAATATAACGATTTTAAAAAAGTAATAAACAGTGTTCAATACTCTTGGATAAAAGTGTTTTAATGATTAGGTTTTGAAAAATATTCACAAAATGCATGCTCCCCAGTCATACATCAAATTCAGTTTCAAATTATTAAATAACTTTCTACTAACAAAAGTCTATTTAAGTGGTCAGAAAATTATCAATATAAAATCTTCTCATATATGTTTATAAGATAAATTAAGGGATCCTTTTTTACTTGTTTGAAGAATATTTAAACTTTTAAGATCAAAAGTACTTCATGCTTCATACATAAATTTAAAAATAGAAATAAATAATATTGAAATATTTCATCCACATAATACAATGATTTTGCTTCACACTCTAAAAATAATATTCACAGTAAGTTGTGAAATGATTTTTGATAATAAAAATTATAATTGTTTAAAAACACTTGATAAAGATTAGAAGAAATACTTTAGTAATTGCAGCAGATACCTCCTGAAAAATATAATTAAAAAAATTTGGTTAAGCACTGGTCTGTTTCGATGTAAGTTATGAAAATAATAAATCGAAAAATGAAAAAAGTATTATTTAGTTAAAGAAAAAAATTATAAAAAATGAATAAATAAATATGAAGATCTATAATTTAAAACATCTATAAAAATAATTGTTTAAAAATGTATATAATTATTGTTGTTTGTTAATAAAGATTTTACTTAAAATAAAAAAAAATAAAAATTAATATGAACATTCAAGAAAATTAGACAGTTTACTGTCAATAGACTTATTAGATATGTTGTTTAATGCATTTTTATTGATAATAATAGAAAATTAAATATTTTTGTTTCAGGTGATGACATAGCTTTATCTATACCCAAGTAGTTGTTAATTCTTCATATAGTAGATAACATACTATTCTTAAAAAGTTGCATCTGTCAGAGCAATTATCTCTATACCCTATTTAAGATATAATCTGACAACAGTGATTAAGTACCTCTCTGATAAAATGACATCTCATTTCTTTTACAGTTTAATATATTTTGACATATGATGGCCAAATTTGATAAATATAAAGACAAATACAAATACATTATTAGTTCACAATATTGCTCAAAAATAAATTTTCTCTGATAACAAATATTTTCCAAATTTAATTCATTTGTCATTAATAAGTACTTCTAACAAGAAAAGAGAACTGACGTTTTGATAAACTTGAAAAGTTAAGTAGGTAAATTTAAATCATTATTAATAAAAGAAATTACCATAGTATACCTTAGTAACTTTATAATTCATTCTTACATAAAGTTTTTACACTTTCAAATGTAAGACTTTAGTAATATTTATCAAATAAAATTTTTAAATATTTTGTTATCAAATAATGTACTTATTGATAAACTAAGAAACAAAAATACTTATAGTTTTTTTTTTTTGGAATTAAATTTCAAGGTGATAACTTCATATTAATATGAGGAAAATGACTCAATAAGATTCAGTAATGTTGCTTTTATTGTTTTTTTAAAGATGCTAAACTGAATTACTTATTATGAATCCACTGAAATAGAAATGCAAGCTTAAAATTTAATAAGCAAATATATTACAGGCTGCTCACTCCACATTAGTGTAGATAAATCACAGTAATTGTGAATAATACAATCAGATGGCATACATTGCCAATATTTATTAAGATGAGGTACAGTTTGACTCTCATTTTCCACTGAAGATGTAACTAAGACCTTCCTAAAAAGTAGCACATATAAAAATTTGCAAAACCAAGACTATTCAAGGTTAATGATGGATTGTCAATCATAAATGTCACTCTGGACTCTTGTCAAAGATTCTGTTCCTAATACAAATATCAAATAGAGGATAGAAAAATTATAAATCAGTTTGACACTTTCTTAAAAATTACATGATTGTTAGCTATTATATAACTATCCAATGGGTTATAAATGCAAGTATTTAGTAAGCATAGAAGTAGAACAGTACTTCCATTGGAGAAAAACAATAGCTTTCTCGCTAGCAGTTCCCCTGAAAACTACTATTGAGTCATAATTCTGAGGTAAATAATGAGTAGACTATTGTATTCAACTAACAAATTTTTCTTTAATACTTCAAAAGAAATTTACCCAAGGAAAACCAGTTATAGCAGCATTTGGGCTAAGAACGATGTATTATTTTCATGATCTATCTGGGTGTATTTGAAAACAGATTAATATATAAACCTTTTGTCTATTTTTCATAAATTATTTCATATCTGTAGTTATGTATTGACTCTCTCACATACCCCTACTACTTACATAAATAACGTTTGTACATATTTTAATTATTAAAGTAAGTTGTTTTTAAACAGGCAAAATTCTCCATACAGTAGTGCCACCCTGTGCCAACCAGAATAATCAGCGGATGACAGAAGGCTTGTGCCTAAAATCCTTATCTAGTGCCTACTCATCCAATATCCCCAGATTAGTTTCTGGCTTGTGGTCTTCATCAATGAGGAATCTTGGATCTGAGAGCACTGCACCTAGATCTTAGGATCTAATGCAACCCTACTGCAGCCACCTTTTATCTCTACTTAACTACAAAATCATGAGAATGAATTGGAAAACACAATATTTTCAATCTAAGCACAAAAGCTTATATAATTATATGGGTCTGAACTCTGTTCAGCACCCATACATTTTAGTGTCTTTGACTCTTTAACAACCATAGCCACTACTATCCTATTAGGCAGGATTGGTGTTAAACCACTAAGCATCACATAATCACCATGTTTTATGCTAGCACGTAACTGTTATTAAACAGGCAAAACTCTCCACACAGTAGCCATAAGCCAGAAACTAATCCGGGGATGTTGGATGAGTAGGTACTAGATGGGAGATTTTATGCACAAGTCTTCTGGCATCCATTGATTACTCTGGTTGGCACTATTGTATGGAGAATTTTTGCTGTTTAATAACAGTTCTGTACTAGCATAAGAGATAGCGATCATGTGATGTTTAGTGATTTAAGTTCTGTTTTGTGTTTATTTATAAATAGGGCTTTACCTTAAAAGACCGTTTTAAATCAGTAATTGAATTAGGAATTTTTGTTCCGTGTCAGATATTTTTTTACTCAACCAATTTAAATAATGAAAATCTAATTTTTTCTATCGATTTCTGATAGAGAAAACAATAAAACTAAAAAAAAAAAGAGAGAGAGAGAGAGAAATAATCAACTATCAGAAGCGGTATAATCTGCCAGCACTAAATTAAAACTTCGGAGTACGAAGTCTTTGAAAAAAAAATTGCAAAATCATTTTATTGCCCGGGTTGCGGGTTCACGTCCCGGCCGATGCTATGACACCTGAGAAAAAAAAAAATCATTTATATTGTTTACATGTGGTGTTAAAAATTCGAAATAAAAATATTTTAAATTACTAGTTGTTTAAAAATTGAATAAAAATATATATAAAAATAAATATACATACTTTGTTGATTACGAAAACTCATTTATTTCAATTAAAAATTAATTTATAATTAAAAATCTAATAATAGTAATATTTGTAAAAGTATTAGCAGATCCTAAATCAAAATTTGGCGAAGTAGACCCGTTTTATTTTAATTATATAAAATGAAAACATAAAAATTGGAATATTTCATTTATTATAGCATATTAATTTTATTTATTTTTAAACGTTTCTAGTCAATTTTATAAACTTGTTTTCCATTTGATAATAAACATATAAGAGCATGTTTGCACGGAAAAAATATATAAAAAATTAAAAATTTACTCTTTTTTATAAAGGTTTTAATAATTATTATTAAACAAATCACATTGCAATTATCATTCTTGTTTGCATTAAGGTTATATTTCAATTAATTATATGTTGTGTAAGTAGGTCATTAAAGCACTTTATAAAAATAAAATTTGATTTTTTTTTTTTTTTTAAAGATTGCTGTATATAAATTTATCATGCTAATTATTGAGTCGTTCAGTCTGCAATAAGATAAAAATTGTAAGATAACTGAAAATATAATGTTTTAAAAGTGAAATGTCATTTAAAACAGACAATATTAATTTAAAAAAAAGTCAATGAAAGTTATGTTGTCTTATTTTTATAAGCTGTGGTCAGCTTGATTAAAAAAAAAAAAAGTAATAAGCAAACTTATAACTCAGGTGTTTATAAACTATTGCTTCTAACGGACAGCTTAGGGTCTACAAAAACAATTTCAGGTTAGCGTTGATTAACTAGTCTTGAGCAGAATTGAATGACATTAGTGATTTCTGAGATAGATAATCTTCTGGAAACTGATGTCTTCTCCTCATGCTTGTGGATTAAAGATCAGGTCTTCGATGTAACTTGCTGATATTTTCTAAGAGCTGGATTTCTACTAACTACTGGAAACAATGAATTTTTTTTTTGGAATCAAAGGATTTCTGAGACAGACTATCCCTGATCAAAGTGATAGTTTGCTTAGACTATTGCAAATTTTAAATTGTACTAAAATAGTATAATTTAATCATACTTAACAATAAAGAGTTGAAGGATTTTTAAAATCATAAAAAATAGTGTGCAACAAGCTAAGTAGTAACACAATTAAATAACTAAACCAAATTCATTTGGATTATATCGATTCTTGATGAGGATACTAGCAGTAAACACATGAGGAACCTATAATTAATCAAAGGAATTTTATCAACTAGTAGTTCATTCATTTCATTATTCAAAAGGTATGTTAGGTTATTGAACAAGAACAAGAAAAACAGATTATATAAGGAGAAGAGGTTAATGTTGTTATACATGATTTGCTAATCATGAATGTTCTTCTATTACAAGTCTTTTAATTGTTATAAAAAGCACAAGAGTAGGGTGGTCAAGGTTGCTTTGATAATATGAGTTAGATGTATCAAAGATTTAATGGATGGGAGCATTATTGGGCTTAGTGACCCAAACACAACCTGACTTGTTTAGAGGATGAATTAGCATGTGTGTTAACTGCAATTGGAATCACTTATGTTGTTGAGCATAGAGACCATGTGTCATTGAAAGTTTTGATTGTGGAGAAGAGCTCATTTCACTTTTTAATTTCTTTGATTAGATGTATGAATAGGGAGCTTGGGTTTGATTATAGCAATTGAATTAGCATTTTACATCTGACTAAGATGAATAAAGAAATTCTAATTATTGAATAAGTGCCAGACTGCATTGCCTTGTCCAGTGATAATATGAGTTCACTATTAATTGTGACTTTGGAGATAGCGAGTTCTTTTGTAGGTTTCATCTGTGGACATTTATGAATGATATGATCAATTGATTCATATTCCATTGAACACAGACTGCAGATTGTATTGATTTTATTATATCCTCTTTCAAAATGCAGGAAAGAATTAGTGGGTAGGGTGGACAGGTTAGTTTTAACAGCAAAATCAAAGAATTTTGTCTCAAGACTGCATCTTTTGAGGAGATGTAATAATTTATTAATTTTAAGGCTGGTTAATAAATTTTGTTGGTTTGCATGGATGAGGTTATAAGCTTCCCATAGCTTGATTTTCTGATTGAAGGTGGACTGTATGGATTAATGCCAATATCCAGGATTTGAGATAAGAAGAAGGCCAGTCAGTTGGGACTACCTTATTTATAATATTGTGATACGCAAAGATATGGATGAGGTTATGAAGTGTGTTAAAAGTTTCCTGTAGGATGATGGCTTGAGTAGAATGAAAAGACAGACCACTGAGTTTGCTGGGGTGTTGGAGTCTTCTAAGGCTTACTGCAACAGATCAACCTTTCGAGAATAGTCTGGAACATAAACTATTGATTTTGTTAAATTTTTTGTGTATTTAACTAAGGGGGCATAGTATAATATTCTAGGCATAACAATCATGTTAAGAAGGCCAACCTTCCCAAAGAGAGACAGATAGACTTATGGAGAGTCAGTTGGTGATATTTTCAGTGATTTGTATGATTTCTTTCTGAATATCTTTCACCATGGCTGTGGTTGATTTGAAAATTGGAAATCTTCAAGAATCCTTGTGAAGACTGAATTAATTTGTTTATCAAATTTGATTTGCCAGATGACAGATTTGTCATGATTCACTTTAAGATAAACATTGGCAGAGTATCACTGAATGATTAACATTAGCCTAGGAATGAGCTTGGCATCAGGGAATATGACCATAATATCATCAATATAGGCAAAAAGGTTTATTTGCTGATTTAGAAATGGAACAAACACACCAGAGAGATTTTTTCCATGTCTACCAGTAGAGATATGCAGTGAAGAGAAGAGAGCTGAGGGGAGAGGCTGTGTGGGATGGCTTTAAATGGCCTGAAACTAGGTGTAATCTTTCCATCTAGAGAAACAAAAATCTCTCTGTTGCTAATGAGATTACCTTGCTAAGGAGATTACCAATTAACGATTAGCGTACCCATAACATCATCACAAGAATATCCAGAAGGTCTACCCTGACTGAGTCGAATGTCACAGCAATATCAAGCTGCATGGCAATCGGCCTAGACTTGCATTGATCTCTGATAAAATCTATTAGGGCTGTAACTTTAGTCCTGGCATGAGACATGAATGAGCCCTTCTTCCCATACTGGTTTGCTGGAGATGCGCTTATGAATGAGAGGCTGTATTGGATTCTTAATCACTGATTCCATAATTTTTTTAATTATTAAAGAAGAGATTGATATAGGACAAATGCTTGATAAATCCATGATTAGTTTGGCTTTTTTAAGGAAGAGCACAAGGGCTATTGGGTATACATGTGGAATGAATCTATTGGGTATAAATTTGGAATGAATCTATTTTGACTAGCTAAATGATCAATCATTTTTGAATATAATTGGTACTGTAAATGAACTTATTGAGCATAAAGAAATTTGGGATGCCATGCAGACCCAGATGTAGGCCGATTGGGAGAGAGGATAGCTTATCTTGTATTGATGCCATAGAGATATTATGCTGTCCCAGAGCCACCACTGGAAGCCAGTTTTGATGTAGTGGAGCACATCTGGCCTGCATGATTTGACAGAAATGGTCACTAATGTTTTGCATCATTGGAAGGCCAATAAAAGAGTTTCCATTTGTGTTGATTGAAGAGACTCGAGTCCAACAATGTTGATAAGGAAGGAATGACTTGGCTCTCCTGATGGATATATACTCTGCCAATGACTTTTGTTTCATTTTATAGAGATTCTTCAATGCAATTATTTCTTGATGATCAGGGCATCTCTGCTGAACCATCTGTGACTATGTGTTGATATCAGCTAAATCCATTAGCAGGCTGTTGGGACCCTTAATATTTTTGGAATAATGATTCAGAACAAACTGCAGAATTCCAATAAAGGCAAACCAGCTCTCCTCTGCTGGAAGGACCAAGATATTGATTTTTCTGAAAAAGTATGTTTTTGTGACTGATTGGTGTTAGAAGCATCATGTTTGAATCAAGATCAATAACCAAGGCCATATGATCAGAGAAGAGAATAGGAACAAGGACTGCATGGATGTCAAAGTGAAAGTCTGGTGTGTAGAACATTAGTTCAGTTAGAGATCTTTTATTCCTAGTATAAAAGCAGGTATCCAAAGGAAAGAAGACCTCTTCACATAGAGATAGCCAATTTATTAAGTGAAGGAAACTTTTATTGAAATCACTGTAGGGGGTATTGAAGTCTCCAAGCAGTATAGTGGGAATGGATTGGTTACTGAAGATTGAGTTTAAAATGTGAATTATTTTGTGGTATGTGGAAGCATCCTTATGTGTGTAGACATAAGCAATTATGATGGAATAGCCCCAGTAGTTGACTTATATGATAATAAATCTTAGGATTGACAAGTAGGATATTAAAACTTGAAGGGGGGAGACATTTGTTGATTAATATGCCAACTCCGCTGGTAGCAGTTGAACCAATTGAGAATTTTATATATCCAAGGAATGAAAAAAATGATAATACATTGAAATTAGTGTTAGAATGGCACTTAGTATTGTCCATGATTATATATGAGGGGAGTTTAGCAGGAACCAATTCTTAATGTCATGCTCTCTGGTCAAGGAATTGATTCTGTGGATATTAATGCTAGCTATCTTACAATTTATAAAGATTTTGACTGGACTCTCCAGCTACAGGAGTGATGGATTCAATGAAGGGGGGGTCTGACAGTTAATAGCATTGCAGAGATCTGGATTTTTGAGCTCATTAGAACAAAATTTGAGATGAGTTAAGTGACTTCAGTGATAGGTCCCTGAGGAATTCTTCAGTATCAGACTGCCTAATGCTTAGATAATGGGGCCTTCAGTGGAAGCTAAAGGGCTGTTGTGAACAACATTCATAGTTCTTCTTTTCTTTTCGAAAGAATTATGTTGTTTGTTAATATCTAATTGCAAGTCTTGATGATTAGAGGGAGAATGCAGACTCAGAGAAACCAAGTCACTATCCTCTTCAGAACTGGACTTATTAGCAATATTTGATTTTCTCTTATTAATATTCACAGAGCTTTGATGGAAAATGAAAACTATATCTTGAATGTTTAATTGATTATTTTTGGAATTGTTGTTTTTTTATAGTTTTTTTAGTATTTAAGATTTTTTTTCCTCTTATTAATCTTTTCAGAGCTTTGTTGGGAAATGAAAACTATATCTTGAATGTTTAGTTGATTACTTTTGGAATTATCTGTTTTCTTTTTTGGTATTTTAAGATTTTTTTTTGTTTGTTGTGAGTTCCAGACTCTGAGAAATCAAGTCACTATTCTCTTCAGAACTGGACTTATTATCAATATTTGATTTCCTCTTATTAATCTTTCCAGAGCTTTGATGGGAAAAGAAAACTATATCTTGAATGTTTGGTTGATTATTTTTGGAATTGTCTGATGTTTTTTTTTTTTTAGTTTTTTTTGGAATTTGAGATTTTTTTTTTTGTTATTGTGAGTTCCAGATTGTATTTCAGGGGGATGACAGAGATAGAGTGCAGTGCTATTGATGCTGTAATCATTAAGGCTATGTATTTTGGATATTGTTTGTTGCATGAAATGGCTATCTAGCTGGGAGTCTTGAGGTTCAGTGTTGAGAGCTAAATCATTTATCAGGTCCGTAGACACCAAGGTTTTGATGATTGTTGAGTATCCATATCTGTTTTGATTAGTTGTTGGATGTTTCTATTAGTGTCAATAGCATTATTTTCAGATTCAAGTTGGTGTGTGATAATGATGTCATTTGTGATTTCAGCTGGTATTGTTAATAAACTACTAGGGTTGATTTTTGGTTTATTAGAAAGTTGAAGTTGTTTTCTAATTATATGGGTGCTATTTTTATTTGAATCAATGCTTGTAGACACAATCAACCATCTAGATTTGCCATAGTGCATAATGCTATCATCTAAGCTGTGACACAAAGATATATGGTTATTCACTGCATCCAACACATTGATGTTAGTTGAGATATCATAACACTGGTGTGATTTATTTTTTTCCTGGTGCCACACTTGTCACAGATTTTAAGTGGACACTTTTTGATAAGGTGTGTACACTGAGGACAATGAAAGCATTGTGGCTGCACATCACGAAAAGATAAAACTATTGGAGATCCTCTGGCTGATATGACTGTAGGAATGTCAGTGGGAGAAACGTTTTTTTAAAAGATAAGTGTAAAGAAAACTGTGTTTGAGAATATCTGATCATTTAAGTAAGGGTTAATTAAGTAATGGAACTTGTTTACTGTTCCAAAATTTATGTGAATATTCTGCAGGCCATGCTGGGTAAACTGTGCTATGCAGTTTTGAATTCAACCCTGGAGTGTAGTGGACCTGTTCATATCAATATAACAGAGAATAAAACCAGCAAGAGAACGATAATTATTTTAAAGTTCATCCTATCGGCCCATGATTTAAACTCTATGATAACGTAGCGATCATTGGGATGAGTGTGTAGGTTGTGTATGCCTTTTCCAAGCTGCTGATAATTTATGAGCTAATATAGTCAGTCTAATGGGAACCTAATTAAAGAAAGTTGTATATCAGTTGTCGCTAGTATTAAGGATTTTTCGCTATAGTAATTTATATAGAGTTAATGGTACAGATTTATTAAAATTTATCATTTATTTTGGAATATGTTTCGTCATCCAACATGGAGCAATCAAGATGGTCATCTTTATTATAATTATTATTAAGAGTAATATTTACATCTATATCGGTAATATCTAGCAGGAGTTCATGTGGATTGTCTACGCTTAGAATCGCAATATTTGTGAAGGATTAATTAGAAGTTACGATGCTAGCATAAGTCGTTTCTTTACTATGGACTGTTTGCAAATTATTGCAACTTGGTGGAATTATATATATAGTGTTTAACACTATCTGTAGGATTTCTATTTTGATTAAAATCAGTGCTAATATTTTTTGCGAAGTGGAGGAAATTTGTCGGAATTGAAATTGAGATAAGGTTGTCCGCCATTAGGTCCGGATGTCATGACATCTGGCGGATTGAAGTCTTCTATATCGGTTTTATCGTATAAGTTTTTAGAGTTAGTTGCGGTAAAAAATACAAAGTCATCAGCTATTTTATTATAATTGCAGGAAGATTGCAAATTGAAATTCAGGTGCGTTTTTTTATTCTCTGTGGGAAACTGTACTTGGGTTTGCATTTTCCCCTAATCTTTGTGATGATATAGGTTCGAATTGCGTATTTTGGCCTGAGGCATTTTGGCCGCTGTGAGAGTTGATTAAGCTTGAGTTATTATCTAGTAACTCACTGTCGTTTTCAATTGAAATATTTTGTTAAGGAATAAAATTTTTAGAAGTTGTGAAGCCTTTAACTTTGTGCTTAAAGGTTTTATGATTTGCAGTAGAGTCAGTATGATTACGATTGCTGTTAACAATAATTGCATCACACGACTCCAATATTTCCGACTTTTTTTCAACAAAAGTGATATTATCACCACTTTCCATATTAAAATAATTAAAGCAAACTCCTACCTGTTAATTGGAGCTCTTTTTATATAGATGGTAGCCCTGAACAGTTAGCTTAGTGATGAGAGAAAAGAATTCAAGAGTTAGAGATTTTTAGGATAGATTGGTATTGAAATAAAAAATAAAACTTTACAGTATTAACATTTAAATGGAACTGTTGTGATCAGCCGTCATTTCGGAAATTGATTGTCACGTGGTTTTTCCGCGCAATTGATTATTTTTAACTAAGAATTAAATAGGAAGAGACTTTATCAGAGGTAAGTTTGTTTTGTTTGTAAATATAAACTCAAAATGAGTTATCGTTATTAAAGAATTGATTCCATTTTTGTAAAGTAAAAAAGATAAAATAAATTTTATAATAGTTAATGGGAAAGAAAAAGTATATTAATTAAATCAGAATAATTTATATAGGAATAATAATGTTAATATTATACATAATAGTATAGTAAACGTATTCTTGCAAGAAAAAAGTGATATTAATCAAAAATATTTTAATATCTTATCAAATATATTTAATATTTACGCTAAAAACAACATTAATGGCGCCGTGATATTTCTAGGGTAATCTTTATTTTCAACTTTTAATGTTAAAAGTATTTTTTAAATTTTTTTACATTTGTATTCAAAAGTAATTCTTTGAAAGTTGTTTGTGTATCTATATATAAAAAAAGTATGTTGTATAAAGATATTATGAGATCTGCAATATAATTATAACTAAAAATTTATTGATAAAGCATTTCAATCAAATAATTAAAAAATGTGAGCATTAGTGATAGATCATAATTGTCTTTTCCTTCACTTAACAATTAGTGTTTAAGATTCTTTATAAATTAACAATTCAAATGTTACAAAAGTGTTACATAAATAATATCATAGAAAGGGTGAGAAGATTGAAGCCTGTCCGTTAAAGTTTGAGGAATTGCTATGATTATAATATATAGGACATTATGATCTGGCCCAATTGATGAGTGCTGCTTCTGCACAAAATACTAATATTGGGGATCATTATTTCAAAACAGAAAATTAAAAATGAATGAATATGTCTAATTTTTTTTCTAAGTATCTATTTATATATTAAGACAAACTTATTAAATGATAATACCAATAGTTCTGTGTCTGGTTTCTAAGTTAGTATTAGTACAGTTGGTTTTTTTTTAATTTTATTTTTCTAATGCTTCTTTTTAATAGTGGGAAGTATTATTTAATATTGTTTACTTTATAGATTTTTTGCCTGAAGGTCTGTTAACTGACTACTTACAATACTAAACTATGTTTTTCTAAAGGTACCTGTGAATGTTTTGTTTATTCATAAATGTGTTAGTATATGCTAATTATTAATTTTTATGAATTGTTATCAAAAGTTTTTATTTTATATGATAATATAAATTATTATAAATAGTATATTAAGGATAATTTATGTTGTTGTTTGTTTTTAGAGCAATGGGGAAAAAATAGTAGGAGTGAATTAAAAGGATAGAATCAAAATACTGATTTACATGAATATTTAAGATGGCTAAATTAAGATTTTTTATCTACTGTGTTTAGCTGAAAATCATCTATGAAACTTTATTCTTTAATGTATTATTATGCCATATTAGCCTAAAATTCACAGAACAGAATCACTTTATCATCATACATAATCTCATTCTGATGAAAATTATATTTTTAAATGCTGAACCATATTTCTGCTGAGCAGTATAATAATATTGAATCATGCAAAATAATGGATTAATTTTAAAATTTTTGTTTGACATTAAAATATTAAACTATTAATACAGATCATATCATTAAAAAAAACAATTGTTGACAAATGAAAGTTATAATTATTTATATAGAAACATTTCTTTTATGTTATTTATAGTAATAAACTGTTGAATTTTTTTATGTAAAATATTTTCTGCTCTGCAATACTTTTGGAAATTAATTTTTTAGTTTAGCATGAAAGATTTATTAAAACTTGTATATAGAACAATAGTTATTGGACACTTAGAAATCAATTTTTACCTCAAAATATGTTTTTTTATTTGTGTTTTAAGAATTTTATAAGTATTTATGAATAATAAATATTAAAAAACATCACTAAAATAAAATTAAGAATATTTTATTTCTCTTGTTATTTTTACATTTATTAATTAAAAATTATTATCTGAAATTATTTTCAATATCCCAACATTGCAATTTCTTTGAATTAGTAAAAGTAAATAAAGTTGTAAAAATTGCTATTGAAGAAAAAAAGACCAATGGTATATTGGTAGTTCTATCTCAGT
This sequence comes from Epiperipatus broadwayi, assembly GCA_028023455.1. Lineage (NCBI taxonomy): Eukaryota > Metazoa > Onychophora > Udeonychophora > Euonychophora > Peripatidae > Epiperipatus > Epiperipatus broadwayi. Next base: position 3,801,434 of record JAQFVV010006216.1, read on the forward strand.
AACTATGTGTGTAAAAGGACATTAAACCTATGCAATGTAAACAATTGATTTCAGTTATTTGAAATATTTTTTGTTTTTAATCTCAGTAAAAAAAATAATAATAAAAAAAGCCAACACACACATATAATGCTAATGTTATTTATCTGCACACTCTATAGAAACATTTGCTGAAAAAAGTCAACTAACTTCTTGCTAGATATAATTAAATCTGATATCATCAATAGCTCTGGAAAGTAGTTGAAACTCCAATACAGCCTTTCAGTTTCTAGTAAATAAATAAATTAGATCTTTAAGTTTAAATGTAAATTTAGTGATAATTTAACTAAAGCCTTCTTTATATTAACTTAATCTTAATTAAACAAGATAAACCATTTTAAACAAAATCATTTTAACTAACCTTACTTTTTAAGTAAACATTTAAATATGTAATCAATTTAATAAATACCAAATAAATATATAATAATGCTAATGTTATTTATTTAAATCTTCTATAGAAATTTTTTAATGTTTCAAATGAATGTTTGATGAAAAAAAAATCAACTCATTTCTAGCTAGATATATGTTTTATCAATCAAGCTTGTTGTTGTTAATAGCTCAGAAAAGTGTCTGAGATTCCAATAAGCAGATTCAATCTCTATTAACAAAAAAGGAGGTAATTTCTACATTTTGTGCCATCTCTTGGCCATTTTTCACTATTGTATGCTTACTTTATTGTAAATTCATAGCTTTATTGGTATTTAAAATTTTAATTCCAAAAACATCCGCATTTTGCAGTGTTTTTTGTAAAAAAATTGGATTTTTCATTGTGGTCTTTTGTTATATAGTCCCACCTCTTTTCCCTATAAGGTGCTGCAAAGCACTAATTGTCAACATTGGCCATTGTTCTCCAGGCATTTCTAACTGTCAAAGTTAGAAATCAAACCAAAATGTTTTAATCTTCCATAATATATTTTTAATGTAAATAAATATATTTCTCATAATTTTTTACATTGATAATTAATTTTTTACATTAACTTACTTGAATATAAACTTTGATTTGAAAATTTTTAAATTTTACAAGAAAAATAAGCAAGGGAAAGATGAATAGTGCTTGACAGCTATTCAAGACAAGTGAATAATGTTGTCCCTATTTGCATATCAATGACATTCTGTGATAATTAGAAAAACACAACTATTTTTCATAAATATTTATTAATTTTATGATTATTTTTTTACACCATATTGACTAATAATATGGATAGATTTAGATTTTTACTCAAAATATTTAATTTTAGATGAAGAAAAGACAACCAAAATAAATAATCAGAAATTGTAATTTTTAAGACACAAGGAAATACTGACACTTTCACGTAATGATTGGTTGAAATATAATTCATTTGTTTTACTGTCAGCTATTTTTCATATGTTTTTTTAATATTTTTCTTCAATTATTAACATTATTTTAATTTTTTTGTTACATTTAACCAATTTGAATGGAAAATAATTCAATTTTTAGAATCTAAATTAAAACAATTTTGATTACTGTACATTAATATATTTATGAAAGGAAATGGGCTAGATCAATATTTCGAATGAAGTGACTCAAATTTTTACTCCAGCTGGCCAATAAGAAAATTATCTAGTCAAAAGATTTTTAAATATGTTGCAAAATAATATTATAATTGTTGGAAAGAGAGGTTCACCCGATTTCTCAAGTTATTATTTGTCACTTTGACAGAAATGTAATTAGCAACAAATTAATTGATTTTTTTTTGTCAAACATTGCCACTTGAAACATGGGGCTGGGGATTCTATAGAGATTATAGGTAAATAACATTATCATTAATGCATATTTATGTGATATTTACTGAATTAATTAAATATTTTAAATGTTTATTTAAAAACTAGGCTGGGGATTCTATAGAGATTATAGGTAAATAACATTATCATTAATGCATATTTATGTGATATTTACTGAATTAATTAAATATTTTAAATGTTTATTTAAAAACTAAGAGTAAATTAAAATGAGTTTGTTTAAAAAACTCTACCATGTTTAATAACTTTAAACCAATATAAAGGAGGCTTTAGTTAAATTACTGTTTAATTAATGTTCAAGCTTTAATATCCTGTTGAACTTTCTAAACATATTTTATAGAGATTTGGTTTTTCCATATAGTGATAACATCAGCTTTGACTATTAGAAATACATGTCTAGCAAGAAATTAATTGATCAAACATTGCAGCTTGAAACCTCAGAAAATTACATATTCTTTTGATAATTAATTTATTACATACATTGTTGTTTTCATGCTATAGCATAATCAAGAGTAATATTTCTGATCATTTAAGAATAACACATAACTCTAAAAATAAGTATATATTTATTTTAATATAATTATAAAGAGAAAGGCTTTAACTTTATTCACAAATGCTTTAAACATTTATAATAGCCAAACAATGTAGTTTTTAACTATAGAGGGAACTCTCAAACCTCAGGACAAAATAAAGACTTTATAAAGATAAAAACAATGGACTTTATAAAGATAAAAACATCTTACCTTTATAAAGATAAAAACGTCTTACCTTTATAAAGTCTCTATCTTGTCTCGAGATTTGAGAGTTCCCTCTATAATCAAAAAATTACATCATTTGACTATTATAAATGTTTAAAGCACCTATGGAAAAGATTAAAGCCTTTCTCTTTATAATTACATACTACCTGAATTACAACACTACATTTATTTTAATAATAATAATATAAATATATACAAATAGTATTGTAGATATATTGTGTGTTCAATATTTTGTATACAATACTTCACCTCTGTTACATTGATGAATTATATGAGTATATACTGGTATAAATAATGTGTAAAAAGGATTCTGTGATTTTTCTGTTAAGACCCTGGCATTTCAACCTTATGGATGACTTGCCTCATTTGCAGATGTTGTGAAAAGTGTAGCTAGCAATTTTCAACTAAATGGTTGATCTTGTCTTACTATAGTCTACAGTATTATAGAGATTTAGGTACAATGTACTCTGATTGTTGTCTTTTTTCTCTCTCAAATATATATATATATATATATATATATATAATCTTGTAAATGAATATTAATAAATGCAGTAAACAAATATATGTAAAGTACAACTTTAAAAAACTTTTATCCACATTTTACCAGGTAGTTATTTTGTAAATGTGTAATATTGATATATGAATGAGTTTTTAGCTATTTATATTTGAATAATAAAGTTTCCAAGATAGATAGAATAGTCAAGTGAGTATGGATGTATTGACAGTGAAATAAAAATTAAGTAATATGATACATCAACTGATGAAAGAGATGTTACCCATTTACGTGCAGAGATTACCATTATATTTAATTACGTGCAGTATAGAGATTTTATGAGAATTTCAAAATTTTTGATTTACTTTATTATCAAAAAATGTCTTCTAAATTTAGCAGACAGATAATGCAAACTAAATTAGGTATGATTCTTATAGCTTGCATTCTCAGCATTATATTGCTAAAAATACTTATCATATCTTACAGCTTTATATAATTCATAACCCAATTAGAGAATCTGTTTGCTCAATCATGATGTAATGATCAATTATTTATGTTTATATAAATAGTTTACAACTAGAATACTATATATGAGGATTGATTAATTCATATCAGATTAAATGTAAACTAGATAAATGTTTGAATTACTTTGTTTCATAATTAACATCTTTTGTATAAATATGTACATTGAAATTCAAGTATAAGTTTTGTACTCCAGAAAAACTGATGAGTTTAATTAATGATTAAATTTGCATAAAATGTAACAATGGAAAATATTTGCAATAAGAAAATTGTGTTTGATAATTGCAAAAAATATTTGCTAATTACAAATATTTCTTGGTACACTAGAAATTGAATACTAATTACAAACACCAATAGGAAATACAAGACTGATAACAATCAAGAATAAATTCTGGATTGCAGGAGGCAAAGCTATGAGTATAAATAATTTTGATCAGCAAAGTGTGGGGAGCTGATTCCAGGGAGTTCACCAAGTGAATGATTGCTGAGAGATTTTAAATGACAACTGAAAGAAGCTCAAGTGATGGTGCAGCACTTCAATGTGAAGCCAATGTGATCATGAGCAGCAGCTGGACAGAAGCCAAAGTTTTTAGGAAACAGGTTGGAGAAAACCATCCAGAATGCAGTCAGTTGTTAAGGGTGTCATGGGCAGTGAACCATAAGTGAACTGTATATACTGTGTTTGTATGTATTAATAACTTTCTGCTATTAATTACATTTCATCATTTATTAGTTTATTTGTTATTATTTATTATTTTATTTGTTGGTATTCTGAGTGCTTGCATTTGAATACACAAGTTGGTGCAGTCACCATTTCAAACCTATAAAAAGCTAATAAGTTTAAAAAGTTAACAAACTTACAGATAGTAAACATGTCATGAAGACAGATGATACTAACACAAGTAAAAAGAGTATGCAAGGAGATTGGAACAAAAGTAAAAAACTGGTATGGGAATATAAAAAAGAGAATAAAGAATATAGAAAGGAAAATAGACTACACCTAACCAAGACATAGTAGAAATGAAGAACACTATCAAAGAAAGTCAAACTAAGTTAGGCACAATTGATAGCTTTGGAAACATCAACAAAGCAAATGAAAGTGGAAAAAATAAGTTTATGCTACAAATCAAGGTTGGCAACAAGAAAATAGACACCAAAATTGATAGCAGGTTGGGAATATCAATAATCTCAGAGAAATTATGGAAACAGATTAGAGGAGATTGTATAAACACTGAAATGTGCAAAACATCTATCAGAGCATTAGATATAAATGGAAAGGAGTTAGAAAGGGTAGGCTACATGATAGTCCCTATAAAATATTTAAATAAATCAGCTAACTCACCTCTATATATAGGACAGAATGAATTCAGTTTACTAATAGGGCGAGACTGCTTCTGAGAAATAGGAATCAATATTAACATGAATACAGTCACTAATTTACCAATAGAACAAGAAATATAAAAATTTCCCCCAGAATTATTTATAAAAGAACTAGGCCTGATAAGATTAAATCCAGTACACATTGAATTAGTAGAAAGAGCCAACCCCATCATTTATAAAACCAGAAAATACTGTTAGCCCAAAGAGAAAAAGTAGAAAAAAAAATTATAGTGCTAGTTAAAGAAGGCATACTTGCACAAGTAGAATCTGCAGAGTTGGCAACATAACCAAATGACCAAATTAGAATTTGTGATTAGAGAGTCATGGTTAATAAGTACCTAAATAAAAGTGCATATCCCATGCCTAATATAAACAAAGTTCTGGCTGGGCTAACAGATGCAAAATATTTTTAAAATTAGATCTAAATGCTGCCTACCACCAAATCGAGATGACAGAAACTATGACAACAATATTAATATTAACAACACCTTTCAGCCTATTCAGATACAACAGACTTTTGTTTGAGATCTCAAGGGCCCCTAATATTTTTCAAGGAAAAGAAATAGATCGTATATTAAGTGGGCTAACTGGAGTAATGCCTTGTTACGATGACATGCTAATCACAGCAATATCAGTAAAAGAGTAAAAGACAGATTACAGGAAGCCTGCAAAACTTAATGAGGAGAAATGTGTGTGGCAAACACAAGAATTAGTTTTCTTAGGTCACATTTTTTCCAACAAAATGGGAAAAAACCTTGCCCATAGAAAGTTAAAGCAGTAAAAAATACAGATATATCCAAAAATATTAAGCAGTTGCAAGTGTTTCTGGGTCTAGTGAATTTTTTTGAGTCTTTCCTAAGAAATACAGAACGTTATATGATTTCCTAAAGAAAGGCAGGGAATGGCAATGAATTCAGAGTCACAATGTAGTGTTTGAGATGACAAAAGTACTATTCACATCAGACAGGTTTTTAGTCCATTTTGACAATAACCCAAGACCTCAAAATAATGGCAGATGCATCTGAATATGGGGTGGAAGTAGAATTATCCCACATCAATGAGAAGAGTGAAAGTCCAGTGGCCTATGCATTGTGCCCACTTTCTAAAGCAGAAAAGAACTATAGCCAAATAAACAAAGAAGCACTACCTATAGTTTTCATATTGAAAAAATTTCACCAGTATATATGGGCTAAAAATGTCATCATATTCACAGACCATAAATCTCTACTCAGAATTCTGTCACATGATAATTTAGACTAGAAGACAATAGCCTGAGAATGTTATGTTGGTGGAATATTCTATCAGCATATGATTACTGGTTAAACTACTAAAATGGAAGACAGATAACACATGCAGACATACTGTCAAGATGCCCAGATAAATGTGAACTGATAAACATAGAAATAGAGGTAAATTACATAGATGAGATAAATTCAGAAATAGTAAATAGTAAGGTGGTTAAACAATGGACAAAAGAAAGCACAGTCTACCAACTGCTTATAAAGTAGATACAGGAAGGCTGGCCAAACACAAAACTGAAAGTTATGGCTCAGGGATTTGGGGTTAACAGGGGAAAATATCAGTATGTAAAGGCTGCTTAATAATGGGGGATAAAATGGTGATACCACATACAGGATGAAAGGCAGTTTTAGATTTGTTGCATAAAGGTCACCCAAGAGTAGTGAGAACAAAAATTTTACCTCATAGCTATGTATGGTGACCAAATATAAATTTTGATATTGAAAAATGCATTAAAATATATGCTGAGTGTCAAGGAGAGATGGCACTGTTACCAAAAAAGTATACAGCATGGTCAAGATAATGAGACCATGGAAGAGATTACACATAGACTATGCAGGCCATATCACAAAGGAAACTGATTCTGATAATAGTAGATGCCTATTCAAAGTGGACAGAATGCCACAAAATAAGAAACACCAGCTTAGAAAAAACAAGTGTTTTAACAACTTTTTTGTAATACACTGATTACCGGAGACTATAGTCTCTGACAACATGATAGATTTTACTGGATACACATTACAGCAATATTTTAGTTTTAATGAAATTCAGCATATTTACTTCCCCCCCTACTATCCACCATCCAATGGCTTGGCAGAGAAAGCCGTCCAGCAAATCAAAAAGGCATTGAGAAAAAGTAATAGCAGAAATCTTAACACACTTTACAGGAGATAATGTTGTGGCAACATGCAATGCCTTGCACAGTGATTGGAAATACACTGCCACAACTACTAATGGGAAGGAAATTAAGAACAAAACTATTATTAATTTACCTGAAACAAAATGGATCATAGTAAAATGAGAATAATACTGTTGACAAGGCAAAGTTCAAAGTGGGAACAGCAGTCTAGATAAGAGAAATGCCAAGAAAGATGTAGATAAAGAAAACAATAGAGAAAATATTGTCCAACTGTATTGTGATAATTAGAGGGGAAAATGTGAAATACAAATGCCATGAAAATCATGTCAGGTTTTGTGAGATAACAAAAGCATATGAATTTGACTTAACAAAAACAGGAGTAGAAATAAAAAAGGGGCTTGAAGATAAACATTCAAGATAGTGACCACACAATAAAAGACACTATGTGGGAAGAATGAAATGTGCAAACACATACAGTGGAACAAGTTTTACCAAAACAGGAGGGAAAATCATCCCAGCTGATGTAGAAGGGAAGGCCTAGTAGGCTAAAAGATTACATCTAAGGAACTTAAATAGGGTTTTTCTGGAGTGGAGAGAGGTGTCATGTTTTGTATAAATATTTACATTGAAATTCAAGTATAAGTTTTGTACTTCAGAAAAACTGATAAAGGTTTAATTAATGATGAAATTTGCATAGAATGTAACAATGGAAAATATTTATGTATTTGAGTTAAAAAAATTGTGTTTGACAATTGCTAAGAAATATTTACTAATTATAAATATTTCTTGGTACAATAGAAATTGAAAATACTAATTACAAACACCAATAGGAAATACAAGACTGATAACAATCAGGAATGAATCCTGGCTTGCCAGAGCTAAGCTACATGTATATAGTTTTGAGCAGCAAAGTGCAGGGGTTGATTCCAGGAAATTCACCAAGTCAATGGTTTCTGAGAGATTTTAAGTGACAATAGCTGAAAAAAGCTTAAGCGATTGTGCAGTGCTGTAGTGTAAGGTCAACATGATCACAAGCAGCAGCTGAACAGAAGCCAAAGTTTTTATGAAATTGAAACTGGAGGAAACTATCCAAAAAGCAGAGTTGTTAAATGCATTATGGGAAGTGAACCGTAAGTGAACTGTATATACTGTGTTTGTGTGTATCAATAACTTTTTCCTATTAATTACATTTTATCATTTATTGGTTTATTTGTTATTATTTATTGTTTTATTTTTTGGTATTCTGAGTGCTTGCATTCGAATACATAGCAATAATATACACATATTTGTGATGACATAAATGATGATATATTTATTTGAATGATAGTCATTATCCAGAAAATATTTGAGGGAGTCTAAAGGTTTTAATGATTTCTAAAATAGATGCTTTTACTATATTAATTTTTTTAAAGAAAGATATAATTTAAAAAATAAACATAGAGTTTACTACTTCATCTTAATTTTTTGATTCGTAAATGTATTTTCATTAATTTTTTGATGTAATGTATGAACGGTAATATCACTATTATTGCAAATATTATAATTATTATCATTATCTTATGTATCACTATTCTGAATATTTATTTTTTTAAAAAAACATAGGTAATAAAATTTAAACTTCTATATAGTTGGTTTATAACTATATATTTTAAAAAACAAAATATCTTAAATGATTATTTAAAAAAAAATACAAATAGTAGTAAAAAAACATAGCGTAGTAGATTTGTGATTACACATCTCTGCTTAAAGTTAATAGAAAATAGTGGTCAAGATTAATTGAAGGAATAAGATATTACGAAAAATAACAAAAAAATATATTTAGAAGTAGAACTCCATAATTATATAACATAATTTAATAAAAAAAAATTTTTTTTAACTAGAATGTAATAATAATAGTAGTGGAAAACTATTCAAGAAAGTTTTCTTCTTCTATCATCATCATCATCATCATCATCACCACCACCACCACCACCATCAACACCACCATCATCTTTCTCTTCATTCTAATATTTTTTGTTTTGCAGATGATACTGCTTTGGTTACTTCAGCAGTTTCATGTAGTTTACTTGAGAAACTTGTGAATGAAGATTTATTTAAAATTACACAATGGATGAACAATAATAGAATACTGTTAAATATTAATAAGTGTAATTACATAATATATTCTCTTAAAAATATTCCAGTAAAAGACTTATTAATTCAATTGCCTTATGTGAATCAAACCTCTTATCAGAAAATTACCAGGACTTCAACAATTTCTTACCTTGGCTTGGTTTTGGATGAGTATTTATATTGGGATAAGCATATTTTTTGGCTTCAAGTAAAATTAAGAAAACTTAATTTTCTTTTTTATAGATTAAGAGATTTTTTGAATAAATCTGTCGTATTAAGTATATATAAACAAATTTTCTTAAGCAGACTTTGTTATGGTATAACATTATGGGGTGTTACTGCAGCATATTTTTTGAAGTCTTTGCAAACACTACAAAATTTTACATTAAGAATTATTTTGTTTAAACCTTTGGATTTGTCAAGATTTGAATTATATAAGTGTGCTGGAGTTTTAACTATTAATTATTTTTAGTGAATATTTTGTGTTATTATATTAAATACAAAGGAATGAATAAAAATAATTTTTCATCAATAATGGTGACTAGATTAAGTGATTTTGATTTATTATTTGAACTAGCATACTTTAAAACTCATTGTAGATATCAGAAATGTTATCTTGGTCCAAGATTTTATAATATTTTTATAAGGAACATTGGATTTAATGTTAATGACCTATCAGGAAAACTTTGAGAAAATTCATTATGGACTGAATTATAATTGATGATAATGAAAAACTTTTTATTTCTATTTAATTATTGTATTATATATTAATGTTTTTTATTTTATTTGCACATGTACTTTTGTTAAGCTCCATACATGATTTTTTATCACATGATTTTTTATCACAAGGAGATTATATGTTTATTGAATTAAATAATAATAATAATTATTCTTATTCTTATTATTATTATTATTATGATGATGATGATGGTGATGATGATTCAAAAGATAAACTTTATTAGTATTCAAAAAGGTTACACAAATTACATTTGACAACATAGTTCTTACATATAAATTTGTTCACAAAACTACATATGTACAATGATTTGATCAATGCATTGTATGCATTAGCAAACAAGAAGTATTTAAGAAAAAAAAAGTTCAACAAAGACAAAGGGGATCACTCAATAATATGATTATATAAAATTAGATACACTCCAATTAAATTAAAGCAGGAATGCATTCAATTTGTGTCAGTTGACTTCCAAACTGCACAAGGGTCAATGTTAGATACGGTTTTTCTGTTAGTACTTTTATATAAGTTCTAGCATATTCCAAGTGTCAATGTACTTAGTATGATTTGTGATCTTCATGTCTTTTTCACGTATGGTTTGTAATTTATTTTTTAATGTGTTTGGTGTCTTCTGGGGTTATAATTACATATGAAATTACACCTTGTACACCATAAGGCATAGTATAAATGTGCTGATTCTTATTTCAGCAAAGATACCCCTTTTAAGTGAGTCAAAAAGGGTTTTCACATTGATCTTTTTATCCTTGAGTGAAGTGCTAATTATTTCACGAATGTTTTCTAGACTTGGGCATGAGAAAAAAAGATGGTTTTGTGTCTCTGAGTCCCTATGGCAAAGATTACACATATCATCTATATCTTTGTAGTTTCCTTTGGTATTTCAAAAAATGTTGCATAGGTAGTGAGTCAAGATTTATCTTTAGGAGAAAGTCAAAGTATTTTGGTTCAAATGACCACAGTTTGAATTTGCGACATAATTGTTTATTAGTGATGTGAAATGGAGTTTGTACATCATTTTTACTTGGATGTAGAAGGTGATGAACTTCCCAATATTTATATTTGGCTTGTGGTGGTTTGAAGTTGAGATTGTGGATTGTTAGTAATGGTGTAAGTAATGTGTTCAGATATCCCTGAAGAGGAGGTGGTCTATCCATGGGAGTAATTTTGGCAGAAATTTCTAAATATGAGAATTTTTGTGCACAAGTAGATATTATATTCAGTGTTTTTTGTATCCTGAAGGTGTATATTGAATGGAGGCCAAGGCCATTTTGTGAAAGGGGTTTACTTAGATGTTTTACTGATATTGAGATAATCTTTTTTCCCCAGAATAATTTCATGCATAAGGAGTCTATTTTATTGGTAAATGCCTTGATATAAATGATTGTTGGAGTAAAATAAGAGATTTTTGTAATCACTAGCATGTTAAACAATATAGATAGAGGTAATAGCCTTTAGAGACTGAATTGACAATGTTTTCCACTTCTCTATTAAATTTTTCTGTATGAGCGATCTCATAAGTGAAGGGCATAATAGAAGTTGAACCCAAGAAATGCACTTGGTCTACCTGATTTCTCCATATTAAATGTAAGTTTATATTATTATGTAAAATTGGTAAGTATCTTCAGAAGTTTGGGAATTTGCTTTTGGAATGATAGAAATACTGCTATATCATCCATATATGAGATACATGAGATGTTATCATTAATGGTAGGCACATAGATCCCTGAGAATTCATTTTCTATTATTTTTATAAGAGGATTGATATAGGCAGTGAACAATAAGGTGCTGAAAGGTGATCCCCGAGGAATGGACTGATGCAGCACTATTGGAGTTGAAGTTTTCCCATTTAGGGAAACAAATCTCATGGTTTAAAAGTAGATTAGCAAGCAAGTTGAGATAGGTATTGGGAACTGAGTATTTTTGCAGAGTTTTAAGGAGAGTACTGATGGAAATCATGTCAAATGTGGCTTCAATATGTAGTTGAATGACAATTGGACTGTATTTTTTATTTTTTCTAATAAATTCTACAGTTGACTTGAATAGAAAGTCCATCTGTCTTGTTGAGGATTTTTTTTTGGCAAATTGCATTTTTGATAGGTTTGGTATAATAAATGGCACTTTTATCACTGATTCTATTATCTTTATGCCAAAGGAGCACATTGAAATTGGATGTAGGTTTGTAGTGTTTGAGATTAACTGTTTCTTTTTCCTGAATGGCAAAAGCATAATTTGATTTAAGCCCTGTATTTTATAGATGTCTTTAGTAAGATAAGAGACTAGGTTAAGCATATATTGTGCTGCGATTTTATCAATATGTTTGTTTACAAACTTGGGAATTCCATCTATGCCGGGATGACATGAGTCTGGCATCACTTCTATTTTTTGAATGAAGTCTTTTGAAGTAATATTAAATTCATTTTCTAGTCTATCATGTGAAAAGGCCATTAGACTTGGTGAGGAGACTCTCTGGAATTTTTTTCTATATAATGCGTAGAGCTGCTCCAACATAAAATCTCCATAGACAATTTCAGTTACATCTGAAATTTTAATAGGTGGATATGTCAGGTCCATGTTGTAAGTACTAGATTGTGAATACTTTATATGAAAATCAGAATTTAATTTAAAGCCATTTACTAGTAAGATAGTGACTCTGGTTGGCACTGAGGGGTATGGAGAGTTTTGCCTGATTGAATAACAGTTATGTGCTAGCATAAGGAATAGTGATAATGTGATGTTTAGCGGATTAACACCAATCCTGCCTAATAGGATAGTGGTGTCTATGGTTGTTAAAGATCCAAAGACACCAAAATGTATGGGTACTGAATTGGGTTGACCCCTATGACTATATAAGCTATTGTGCTTAGATTGAAAATATTATTGTGTTTTACAATTTTATTCTCATAGTTTAGTAGTTAAGTAGAGATAAAAGGTGGCTGCTGGAGGGTTGCATTAGATCCTAAGATCTAGGTGCAGTGCTCTCAGATCCAAAGCTCCTCTAGTCTGGAGATATTGGATGAGTAGGCACTAGATGGGGATTTTATGCACAAGCCTTCTGGTATCCATTGTTTACTCTGGCTGTCACTGAGTGGTACTACTGTATGGAGAGTTTTGTCTGTTTTAGTAACAGTTATGTGCTAGCATAAGGAATAGTGATCATGTGACGATAGTAAAAAGAAATAAAAGTTTATTTTTTTTAAAAAAAATCCGTATTTGAATATTTTAATTTTTATTCTTTGTCCGATCATATTATAAATGAAAACTTTTTATCACACCACTCTTTTCCAATATGAATGTATGTCTGTATTAGGAAACTATAAATAAATATGAAATGTTTAAAAATTGAACTCTGATAATGATAGCTTTTGTACGCTATCAGTTAACAATTGGGACTAACTGATAAAAATTGCATATTGAAGCTGATAGCTGAAGAAAAACCTAATAAAACAAAAACAAAAAAATCTAATCCTCTGATTACAATATAAATAATTTATTCAAACAATTGACTGTCTGTAATTAATATGGATGGGGGGGAGGGATTCAAATGAATTTCTTTTAGGGGAAACATTAGCAATAATTTATTTATTGTATATCAAATATAGGAGATTTGAACTCAGACTTTCAAGCACCTTCAACTATTTGCACTATCTCATACCACTGATACACATGACCACATGCATATAGAAAAGATAAATAATCACCAATATACATATTTTGTGCTAAACCAGAACTCATATGTTGGTCCAGATTATCATCTCCCACACCTATATATAATCAGTGCGCAGTTTACATTAAGATAGCAAATCTTCATACTTTAATGGATAGGCTTCAATCTACTGCAACTCTTCAGCCATCCATATTATTGAAAATCTGATGATTGAAAGCCCAAATCCCATGATGATGCCAATATTATTGCCATGCCCATGTTGACCTCAAGTCACTCTGACCCCTCATGTATATGACATTATCCATTTAAATACATAGAAGAGGGATAGGCAGGATGCAGGCTTAATGTGTAAATATTTGAAATACAGACATTCTTTATATACCTGGAACTTAATTGTAAATATAGGGGATTTGAATTCAGACTTTCAAGCACCTTCAACTATTCACACTATCTCATACACTGATACACATGACCACACACATATAGAAGAAGTAAATAATCACCAATAGACATTTCGTGCTAAACCAGCAGTCATCAATTGGTCCAGATTATCATCTCTAACACACCCATATATATAATCATTGCCCAGTTTATATTAAGATATAGCAAACCTTCATACTTTAATGGACAGGCTTCAATCTATTCTAACCTACAACTCTTCAACCATCCATATCATTAAAAATCTGATGATGGAAAGTCCAAATCCCATGCTGATGCTGATATTATTGTCATGCCCATGTTGACCTCAAGTCACTCTGACCCATCATGTATAGGACATTATCCATTTAACTACATAGAAGAGGTATATGAAGAACATCTGTATTTTAAATATTTACACCTTAAGCCTGCATCCTGCCCATCTCACTTCTATGTATTTAAATGGATAATGTCCTGCACATGAGGGGTCAGGTCAATGTGGACATGATAATAATATTGGCACTTAGCATGGGATTTGGGTTTTCCATCATCAGATTTTCAATGATATGGATGGCTGAAGAGTTGGAGGTTGGAATAGATTGAAGCCTGTTTATTAAAGTGTGAAGATTTGCTATCTTGATATAAACTGAGCACTGTTTATATATGTGTGTGGAAGATGATAATCTGGACCAACTGATGAGTGCTGGTTTGCATAAAATACATATATTGGTGATTATTTATATTTTCTATATGTGTGTCAGTGGTATGAGATAGTGTGAATAGTTGAAGGTGCTTAAAGTCTGAGTTCAAATCCCCTATATTTACAATTAAGTTCCAGATATATGAAGAATGCCTGTATTTCAAATATTTATTGTATGTCAATTTATTGAAATGTCTTATAAAAAACAAACGAACTATTATTTATTTCATTTTTGGATATAAAAAAGCTTATGATCGAGTAATTAGAAATAGATTGCAAAAAAGACTTTAAAAATATGTAAATAGATTTAGGAGTGTTAGAGGTAATTAAGTTAAAGATAATTTTTATAAAAACCAATTAGGAGATATAGAATTAATGGACGCTAAATGTGAAATTGTATTGGAGCAGAAATATCTATTATCACTTTTTTTTTTTTTTTTACAAATTAGAGATTGAGATAAAAATATTAGAGATGAGTATAGGGATTTTTATAATTGGAACCAAGTGAATATATAATGTGATATTTTTTTTGCTATTGGTGTACCACTTTTTACAAACATTTAGAAGATATAGAATTGTTGTATGAGAAATGTGAAGAGAGAAAAAGTATGAAAATTAAATTCAGTGAAAAAAAAATCTAAAATTCGAGTATTTAAAGAATAAAACTGAAGGATGGAAAATGAAAAACATTTGTCTTGGAAGACTAGAGAAATATGAATATTTAGATACTTTGTTCCAAATTAAAGTTGGAAAAAAAAGCAAAAAATAGAATGAGTATCAAATCTGGCATATTTCTCATAAACTAATCATAGCTATTTGGTAGAGAGTGATAATGTTGCTTAACATTTAGAAAGGAGGTACTTTGTGTTAGCCAGAAATTTAGAAATTTTTAGACAGAATGAATTGGATGGTGGATTGTGGGCAGCAAATGATGCTATTTCAGATAAAATGGGATGATCTTTTTTTTAAATACTTTGAAAAAGTTTCAATATATGCATGAAAATAGATTAATAAAAATAGTGCTTAATTGAATTATAAGAATACAAAAAAATTGGGAAGAAAGACTTTACAATATGCAAAGTTAATATAAAAATAGAATTAATATATGGAAAATGCATTAAAGATACATATTTATGAGGGATGAGAAAAAGGGTTAGATATGTTAAATTGAAAAAAAAAAGAATATAAATAAACAATAATCTGAATTTAATATAAAAATAAAAATTACAGAAAGTATGGAATGATATATGATGGCACTAAAAGGAATTAATTGTTATTTGATGCAAAAACAAAATTTTTAGATGCTAGGAAAGAAAACAAAAATGTAATAAAGGTTTATATTGTATGTTTGTGAAGATGGAAAAGAGAGTATTGAACACTTATTTGGAGTCGGATGTTGAAAGAGAATAGAATAAATTGTATGAAAGTGAGCAACTGAAAAGAAAATAAAAAAACAGAGATTTTATAATTTTTTTATTTAGGATTTTTATAAAAAAAATTGAGACTATAAGGACAGATAGTGAAACTATTCAAATAGTTTTTATTAAAGTTAAAAAGGTAAAAGAAAAAATTAGGACTGGAAAGCGAACTTATATCACAATAACATCAATGTTAAATATTCTGTTTAAAAGCAAATTTAGATATTTAGACATCAGAGAACTATGACTAAACAATAATATTTCATCTTCATATTGTTGGCTGTTTATCTTTATTTTAAAGTATTTTATTCTAATGATTTAATACTTAAAGCTGGTAAAAGTAAAAAAGTAAACAAATAATGATAGAAGAACCTATTTAATATATAATAGTTTGTTTTTACTAGAGATGAGAACTTTATATTGCAATTATATTTTTTATTTTTATAGTCACTGCATCCAAATTCATCTAATTATTTCAGATTTGATATCTTTACCTTCTAACTAATAATAACTAATTAAGTATTTATTATCCAGCATTAGTAGGCTTGGCTATAGACAAGATATCTGAAAAAAAAATTAAGGCTGCTTAAACGAACTAAAAAAAGTTCTTCTGTCCAGATTTAAACAGTAGATTATACATTTTCCAGATGGGTGAATTAATTTACTATATTATTTAAAAGGTTCTTCTATATTTTGCTTTATAACAATAAATATAACTATCTGCAATTAATGAATATATATCATAGTATTTCAGTTAGAATTGTATATGACTTTCCGCAAAAACATATATGGTAAAGCCAAAAAATATTAAAGGGTAGTTGCACAGATATTTAGTCTCACATTGCAAATATTGGCTAAAGGTGTGCATGTATATAATAATATTAATGACAGTAAATGTTAAATATGTAATACTGGGATGCTTAATGCAATCCCTTCATGACCAGACCAGAGGACAGCACTGGTAGGTAAGGAACTGTCAAAATCCAAGATGATATAAGCTGCTCTTAGTGAAACTTCTTCCAGAGTAAGAAAGTTTAATAAAACAAATGGAAGGCTATAAGTTTTTTTGGAAGAGTATATCAATCATCAAATGGAGAATACATGATACTGAATTTGCTGCAAATCTTCTATTCTTGAATTTCTAGTTGTATGAATAAAAGGGTAATGATTTAAAACTTGCCTTGCACAATGATGACAGTGCTCATTTTATTAGTGCCATTCTCCAACATTAGATTTAAAGTCTTCAGAAAAGGAAAGATTTTATTTCTTGCTGGATAGCATTTATTATAGCAATACTTAGATGTAATATTCCTTCTTGAAGACTTTCATGCACCTGTTGGCATAAGTAGTAGACTTCATTCAAAAATTATTGGAAATAATAGTGCTATAAATTTAAAATGGTCTGTTATTATTGAATTTTTGCACAACATATGGATTGACTATTATAAACTTTTTATTTAGGCAGAACATGTCTACAAAGATACATGAATGCATTCCCACTCAAAACAATGAAACTTTATAGAATACAAAAAATCAGAATTCAAGAAATTTCTATATTACACAAGCACTTACAAACACAGATTGTTGTATGGATCATTGATTAGTATGTTCCAAGATTAAAACAATAGTTGCATTAAAAAGTAGACCTTATTCCAATTATATTCACAAAAAAGTGTTCATTCTTAAATTCCAACAATATTCAAATTGCTAATTTGGATCTTTAAGAATGATATATTGCTGAGTCATAAAATTCTCTTAAGGAATGTATTATGGATATAAGTAAATCTGTTGTTAGATTTATTAAAAAGAATCATAGCTGATTTTCTGACAGTAATCTTATTATTAGTAATTTCATTAAAAAGAAACTATTGCCTTGGCAGAATAATAAATTTAATGTGGAGCTCTATCATAAATACAGAGATTTAAAGAAAGAAGTTCAATGACGGACAAAAAGACTTTAAAAAAAGGTTTCATGAATTGATCACTCTAGATCATTTTTTGATGCACCAAAAGCAATATATGGACCTGAGAAAGTACATAACAATCCTATTAAAAGCAGAAATGTCACTTACTTATATTATGATAATGATATTCTGGATGATCAAAAGAATATTTTGATCATAGTTTGAATAATAATGCAAAAATTGTGATAATGATTTTTAGTGATATATCCATTTCATACACTCATTTAGATTAGAATAAAGATATCCAACATAGTGAAGTCAAAACAGCTCTTTATAATCTTAAATAAGGTTGCAAATCTGGATGAAATACCTGGGCAAGTTTTAAATTATGATGGTGATGTGTAAGCTTAAAAATATTGAGATTTTTAGGATATAATAAAGATATGCAATCTAATTTTAAGGAAACTTCTAATTGTGCAAGTTTTTAAAAATAAAAGGAATAGATAAATAAGTCTGTAATAATTATCATGGAATATCATTATTACCCATTATAGCAGACACAATTTCAAAGATTTGATTGAGTATATGGCTTCTTATCATAGATGAATGATTAACAGAGACTCCATGTAGTTTTAAAAAATCAAGAAGCATTAAAGACATAGTTTTTGTTGCCAGAAATTGCAAAAAAAGTATCAGGAATAAAGAAGGGATTTTTACATATTGCTTTTATTAACTTCACTAGGACAGTTATTGCTTTTATTAATTTTATTAGGACAGTTGTTTCAATTAATGCAATAGAGCTATGATATAAATGACCTTAATTGATTGTCCACCAAAGTTTTGTTCACATTATACAGCTTCTGTATTATGGAATGAGAAAAAATATTACTACAATTAGTAAATCTGAAGTATTTGAAATAAAAACTGGTGTTAAATAAAAAATTGCATTTACTCAAACATTGTTTTCAATTTTTATGATAGTACTCTTTGGAACTGTCTTTAAATGGCTTAATAAATCAGGGATCAGGATGTGATACAAGTTTGATTGTGGACTGTTTAATTTAAATTAACTGAAAACAAAAATAAGAACTTTATTCTTTTGTACTTTGGATTAAGAGTTTGCTGATGATTGTGCTATTTTTTGTGACTTCAAAATATCATGTACAAAATGGCTTAATATTTTAATGCAACATAAAAAAACTTTATTTTAATAATTAATGTTCAAAAAATTCAAATTGTTTAGCAGCTAATTTTAGAAGCAAAATTTCAGCAACTTTCAGTTAGGATATTCTATCAACACAATATAAAAACATTACAAAGTCTAATTTAAGGATGTTTGTAAAATTAAAAAAATTGTAATAACAAGGTAGTAAAATCAGTAAATATATTTCAACTTACTGAATGTCCATGATTGTAAAATTACAACTTCATTGGATTGGATATGGAAAGTGAATAAACAATGCAAAACTTCTTAAGGGTTTATGGTAAACTTGAGCATGATTTTCATGGAAGAGGCAAATTCTATCTATATTATAAGGATTATCTCTAAGTTATTCTAAAAAGTGCAATGTTGATTGTTTTCATTGGGAAGATGTAGCAGAGATCAAAGTACATTGGAGAGCTGTAATTAGGCATATTGTTGAAGTATTTCAGAAAGAAAGAAAAATTCTTTTGAAAAAAAAGCATCACAGAATATCATATAAAGAGAAAAATGGACTAGCATGTTCAATATGCTAACATATTTATGTTTCGCAGATTGGCTTGGATTGTTAAAGCAAAACTAATCTCTAACACAGTTTTTTTTTTATCTCCTTAGAATTGGAATAGCCATTGTGATTTACAAGTGGCTGCTATATGTAAAAAAAAAGGTAACTTCAAAAGTTTATATAAATAATAATAAATTATAAATTAGACTTACTAAAAACATTTTAAATGAATCATTTTTTGTATAATTAATAAATTAGCATTGATACAAGAAAGAAGCCTTCTTGACAAGTCAGCCATAATAAGATGTGATATGTCGGACTATTTCCATCATTTATGAGTGAATGTTGAATGTATAGAAAATTTTAAACTTTATTTAAACTTTTCAAATACAAACAACTTGTTAGTAATAACACACAAATAGACAATACAGTTTAGTAATTACACAACGTTTCGAGTAGTATTATTCTCCACTCTTCTTCAGGTGTTGCTGGCCTATATGCACAGTGGCAATATTCACTTAGAAATTGAACTCGTACCTTTAAATTCTTGTATATCTAATTTAAGGCAAATGCTCTACCAACTGAGCTATTCTGTCAAAATCTCAGTTGGTAGAGCGTTTGCCTTAAATTAGATATACAAGAATTTAAAGGTGTGAGTTCAACTTCTAAGAAAATATTGTCACTGTGCATATAGGCCAGCAACACCTGAAAAAGAGTGGAGAATTATACTACTCGAAACATTGTGTAATTACTAACCTGTATTGTCTATTTGTGTGTTATTACTAACAAGTTGTTTATATTTGAAAAGTTTAAATAAAGTTTAAAATTTTCTATACATTCAACATTCACTCATAAATGATGGAAATAGTCCAACATATCACATCTTATAATATACCATCATTACAAAACTTCAGACAAAGCCATAATAACTTTAGTAATTCTGATGAGTGAATTGTCATTATGATATACACATTCAGAGTTATTATATATATATATAGAGAGAGAGAGATGTAATGGCTATTTCAGTGTAACAATGCATTTGTATTGTAAGTATGGTCATTAAAGAGAAATAGATTTAGTGGATTGTGTTTTACAAATGTGTTAATATTTAAAAATAAAAAAATAAACGTAAATTATATGATTTTTAATGATATTTAAAAATGAAAAGTTAGTATAAATTATATTTGTCTGAAGGTTTGTGATGATGGTATATTATAAGATGTGATATGTTGGACGATTTCCATCATTTATGAGTGAATGTTGAATGTACAGAAAATTTTAAACTTTATTTAAACTTTCCAAATACAAACAACTTGTTAGTAATAACACACAAATAGACAATACAAGTTAGTAATTACAAATTTCAAGTAGTATTATTCTCCACTATTCACTGTGCATGTAGGCCAGCAACATCTGAAGAAGAGTGGAGAATAATACTGCTTGAAATGTTGTGTAATTACTAACCTGTATTGTCTTTTTGTATGTTATTACTAACAAGTTGTTTGTATTTGGATAGTTTAAATAAAGTTTAAAATTTTCTGTACATTCAACATTCACTCATAAATGATGGAAATAGTCCAACATATCACATCTTAGTATAAATTATATGCTTCTTAATGATACAAAGATTCATTAAAGATTATGATAATGCCCTAAAATTGGGATATTTGTATAAACTGTACTAAAAAAATTGTCAGCAATGGAAAATTTAAATGATTGAGGATCAAATCATTACTTAGTTATATATAGTACTTTTGAGCTTGCTCTATGTTTGAAAACATGGTTTTCTTTTAAATATAAAATATACTTTTATGCAAATTACTTTAATTAAAAGAGCATTGATTTGTGAGAAATAGCTATAAGGATGCAAAATAATTTTTTTTAAGTCAAAGGAAATATTTATTACTCATTGTGATTCCAAAAAAAAAGTGATAAAGGTGAAGTTTTAATGCTCATGTTATATATTCTTGACTTAACAGTTTTTATTTTTGTGTGATTATTTATAAGGAAAGTAAGCATAAATATATTGATTACAAACCTCTGAGATTAACATCAAGAAACATGATTTTTTTTCTCAGATAGTTCTCAACTGTTAGGCTAATTTGGTGTCAGGTTGAATATATTAAAGTAATATATGCTTAATTTATTTTTTATGTATATTGCAACCAGTTGGTTACATAATTGTGCTAGAAAAATTAAATAAATAAATAGCTAACAACATGTTCCTCAGGTTTGAGAATAAAAAAGTGTTTTATTAGTGGGAGAAAATAATATTTAAAAGTTCTTAGATCTACTTTTTAAAGGGTCATTATTAAAATGAATATTTGTAAAATCCACATATGATAATATGAAAATTCTCAAACATTAAATATATTTAAGAGGTTTTTTTTTAAAAAAATAAATGAAAAAACAAAATAAGATTTTAATAACTTTGTAAATTTTTTGAGTTGTTTTCCTTTTTTATCTCTATTTAATAAAAAAGAAAAATCAAATCTGTATAATTAACAGATTATCTTGTTTTTGTTTTTTTTTGTTTTTTTTTTTGCAAGATTTGATTTTTAATTATAAAGGAATATAAGGAATTTTATGTTAAATTATTGTTCTTAACTTGTTTTTAACCTATGATTAAGTGATAATTAGCAGAATAAATGTAGTTATGAAATTTTCTTTAATTGGTTGTCATAAAAAACAATAATGCAAGAGACTAATTGTAATTGGCTTGTAGGCAAGATTGTCTAAGAAAAAAAATATAGAACAAATTATTGTTAACTTCACTTTTGAAGAGAGCAGTCAAATCTTAATTCTGCTGCTGAAAAGAAGTAGGAGTATTTCCAACTTAACTGTTGAAGAGAGAAGCCCAAGCCTAATCCAGCTGATACCAAGCTATTGAATAAAATAACAGTTTTTTGTATCAAGTTTTTATCATACTATGAGTTTAGCACTAAAAATGGTTTGCACAATGAAAGCCATGTGCTAAATTAAGCTAAAATCTAACCATCATTTTCCTCCATGTAACCTACTTTCACTGGAAAAATGTAGGAAATGTGAAAAACCCCTTTAAGCAATCTATAACATAGCATTCAGGCAAGAGCAATGGATCTCTGAATATCTTTGTCTCACTCAGAAATTCAAGAGGAGAACCAAATGGACAAATTTTGCTATTTTTCAATTACCTGGAATTGCTCCAGACCAGGAAAATGAACTATAGCATGTCTAACAAGCCTTCAAGGAGAATCTCAATTGAATAAAAAACTGAAATTGAAAAGGACTTCAATACTAAACCCATAGCTAGAAGTACTATTTTTTTTATGTATATTTTTATTAATAAAAAATTTGTTTTTTGTTTCATAAATTTAATAAGTTTTTCTCCCAATTTTCCCTGTGGTTTCCCTCTGGGTAGAATCAAAGATTGCTATCTTTGATTTCTGAAAATATTTAACAAACTAGTTATTTTTAAAGAAATAACCTAATGAATTGAAAGTTAATCCATGAATAAAAATTACTCGGTAGATTAATATAATTTTATCAAACTGTATATTTATTTATTTTTATTTTTATAATGAATAATTTACTTTGCCAGTTGATTGTAATACTTATAATATGCTTTAAACATATATAGGTGAAGTTAATAAAATTTTTCACAAATAGCAACATTTTGCTTAGTGCTTTAGGAGTATGTTTACTCCATAGGCATTCAAAACATTTACACATAATAATGACTATGAATATGGAGTAAACATACTCTGAAAGTGCTAAGCTAAACATTGTCATTTGTGAAAATTTTTATTAACTTTATCTATATATGTTTAAAGCATATTATAAGTATTTTTTTATAATGAAATGAATATTTGAAATTATCTACTATCATGTCATTTTTTTTGTTAATTAAATATTAAATAATTGTTTTCAAAAAATATTCTTTCTAGTCTTAATTACTTTATTCTATCAATTTCATGTTTCATGAAGTGTGTGTGTGACCTTATATCATGACAGCTTATATTCTAGGATTTAGTTTTTTTATGATACTAATAAAGCTATTTATTTATAAGTAATAGAAGCCCATGATTTGCTTAAGATTATTTATGATGAGTTGATTTATTTTCATCTCATAGTAATAAATTATAGAATTTTTGCTTCCTGAGTTAGATTTGTGCATAACAGCAGCTACATGGGATAGGGGGTTTATATTTAGTGTATGGCATCTGATGATTGATAATGATGATGATGATTTCTGGGTTGGTGTGAAGATGATATTATTCAAAGTTCATGTACTACTTTTTATTAGTTTGATCTCTATTAGAAAATAAGTTTATAGTTGGACAGTACAAGAATCATACTAAGTGGTGAGAGCATTGATGTTGATCAATATGTTCTAATATTCCAGCCCTGTTTGATGATTATATATTCTAATGGATGAGCACATAAGTTTACACATCCAAATTAATGTTTAAATAATTTCCCAAGCTGGCATGAGCTCAATAGTTAGCCTGGTCTACAGAAAACCCATTTCCAATCCATTCAACAGATTGAATGTTGATTTATTTTTTATTGTTTCTAATCCAGCCATGAGATAGACTATTGATGTATTTAATTTGATAGATCATTCATGATGAATTATTACTTTTGGGGAGTGCTGGTGAACTTATAGTTAGCTATACTCATCTCTCAGATTGATCTATCTTGCTCATCCCTTTTGAAATTAAATTTTATTTTTTAAACTTGAAGATAAAAGTACAATTCCTCAGATTCCTCATGGTTTAAACCCCAATTTTCTGTAAAGTTACTAATGGCTAACCAATTTAGGGCAGTTGATGGCACATACTGGTGACCATTATTTCAGGTATGACCCTGTATGTCATCATAGTATTACAATTGGTGCCCAACTGTGGGCACAATGAAGATCAGGTTCTAATAGTTAGTAACAACATAACTTGAATCTCAGAAATGCACCTGAAAACAAAATTCTATATTTTGATACAAAATTAATTTAAACTTATTGCTGTGAAATTTGACAAGAGTATAGAGGATAATTGTAATAATTCAATTATAAATTACAAAATAGAAATATTAATTGGTTATTTAAGGAGTTTATTTTAAAGTTGAACAGATAATCAAGGCAGAAATTTTGGAGATTGGGATTGAATTTTTGACTGTTGAAATTTGTTTAGACGTTTTTCAGTTTTGGTGATGGATAAAGGGTTTTGGTCTTCGCTTGAGAATTCAGTGTTTTTCATGCAACCCCATGGTGTCTTCTGTCTCAGGAATGGCTCCAGCCCTCTTTCTTATTTTCTATTTTTAACATGGTTCAGTTAAGGTAGTCCTGCCATGAATCTCAGCCTCTAAGCCTCCAAGAAAGAGAGCAAGGCATCGTTTATATTTCCAGTCCCTAAGGCTCAAAGGAGCAGGGCTTTGCAAAGATTTTTGCCTTTTTATTCCATATAATGGGTTTATAGTAGCTTATAATGTCTAAATTGAAATATATCTTTGGGTGTTCATGCTGCATTGTATACTTGTAGTTCAGTAACTGGATTCTGTATCTGTCACAAAACTGCAAATCACTATGCATTATTTTGCTGTCAGATTCTCATCAGATCTCTAAAAAAGGTTTTGATAAATGGTTCTTGGCATGAACTTGTGTTTGTATACCGATATGTACTTATAACAAAAAAAATTACAATAGAAATGAAAATTGGTCACATACACATGAACAGGATAGAATTAGAGAATAAAGCAGGGGAAATATATTAATGAAAGAAAACCAGGTGTTGAGACAATAAGGTTGAAGGAATAGCTGATGAGGGGTAATAATAATGTAGAAGTGAAATCTATAATAGAAAAATTTATGCTGACAAGAGGAAAAATGAAAAAGACAGAAGAAATAATCCAAAAGAAGATGATCAGCAATGAATGGAAAAAATGCAGAGAACAAAAGAGGCTTCCATGTTATCCCAATTATTAGAAATGTTTAAAGAAGATAGTAAAAAGAGAGACCAACAAAGAGAAAAAAATAATGAAAAGAGAGACCAACAAAGAGATGATAATAAACAAAAAGATGAGAAGAAAAAGAGAGACCCCCAAAGAAACGATAATAAAAAACAAAAAGAAGAAGGGAGAAAAAAGGAAGACCAACAAAGTAAAAAAGAGAATAAAAAAGAGGTCAACAAAGAGAAGATGATAATAAAGAGAAGAGAATAAAAAAGAGACCAACAGAGGAGTATAATATAAAGAATCAACAAAGAGCAGCAAAAAATAAAAAAATAACAGAAGAAATATTGAAAGAAATAAAAGTTGATATGCTACAGAAAATTGATCACAACAGTAAAAATATAGCTAATAAAATAACAGATTGAATCAAACAGATTAAAGAAGTTCAGAATGATAACAAAGAAGAACAGGATATTTAAATAAAAGTGATACAAGAAGTAATGGATAATAAAATTAATCAGTGCAGGAGGCAAGCCAGTGAAGCAAAGCCAGGAAATGTCAGAAGAGCATACAGGGGACATAGATAATCAAATTAAATTTCTGCAGGTTAGAGATGTTGATAGAATCTGAGAAATGGGTAAAACAATTGGAGGATGACCATAGACAAGATCGTCAAACCAAAAAAGAAAACTACCATGTAAACATTAAAAAAAACGGAAATTAAAAATACAAAGATAGAGGAAGTAAAGATAGAGAGTCAATATGCAAGCCAAATGCCTAGAATTGTAAACCAGTTCCTTAAAAGAATGACTTTTTCAGGGAATGCTGGTAAATCACCTATTGAATTTGTTAATAGTCTGGAAAGATATTTCAGCATTAATGCCATGACTGAAGAGGCAAAGATAGCAGTAGCTTGAAGCCATCTTCAAGGTGCATCCCAGGCATGATGGGATTCACTGTTCACCCATCCTCATAGTTTTATTGAGTTCAAGAAGGCAATCATGAAGTGCTACTAGAGTGAGCATTACCAAGAAGGGATTAAACAAAATATCCCAAGAAAATGGAGAGCACTAACTGCAGGTCTTTTCTCAGAATTACAAATAATAAGAATACTAAGACATAGTTTCCCAAGCCATATTGAAAGGATGTTGATTAGCACTGACAGGTGTATAAATGAGCAGTTGGCTGAACTGGTAAATACATTTGACACCAGCAAACCTGCAAATGCTGAGAAGGAAGGGTTTAAATCTCCAACTAAATTGACATACAGAGGACATATTAATCCTCATATGAATGCTATCCAATGTGGAAAGCAAAAAAATCAAGACACCATCATGGTATCATAACAGAAGAAATGAAGTGCCACCATGGAAGAGGAAAAAATTTCAACTGCTGACATAAATAGTCATACAAGAATCAGAATAGGAGATTCAGAAGTAGATCAAAATACTCATCAGGAATATTGTTTTTTATCCCATAACAACAAATAATTGGACAAACCAGGAGTATATCATCTCATAACAGAGTTATTATTGGAGAACTGATTACAATTCTCAATCTCCTAAAGTACGATGCAGTTATATTTCTGACCAAAGAAACAAAAATAAGCAAGACAATGAAAGTGAAACTGAGGAAAGAAGAAAATACTTTGAAGAAATTGGGGGTAAATATTAGTATGTATTGTAGGGTTGCTTTCAGTGCTGATGGTGGATGGTGATATTCTTATATGCATAGAAATACAGTGTGTTCATGATGCTCCAATGTTTTATCTCTGCACTGCATCTACCAAAGGTTTAAACTTTTTATTGAATAAGCTTCTCATAGGAACTGGGATTTCTATCAGTAGTACACTGAATTGTCTACCAGGCATAGAATTGTGTCATGGGTATGAAGCCTATAAGATTCATAAAGTAAATGAACAAAATATTCCACATGAGCAAACATTCATTTGATCATTTTCTTTCTTAATGTGCCCTCTGGGTAGTAAGTCATGTTTGTGCTTAAAGTGAGATAGCTTTTAGAGTGCTCATGTTGCATTGGAAACTTGTTATATGTAATTACTTTTTCTGTTCATCATGGTGCCAGAGACAGGCATGCTTATATTAGACCAATAGTCACTCCATCTCAAGATAAAATACAACAATAGATGAAATAAATGAGACTTACCAGTGACCAAATAGCCTAACATGGCTTACTAAAAAAATTTATATCTCAACTTGTCAGTCTGTGTAAATGATAATGTACAGTAAAGCATGACTAACAATAGATAAAATAAAAAACAATTGCTTTTCAAAAATGGCCCAACAAGGCTTAATAAATTGTATCTCAGCTTGTATGTCTGTGGAAATGCTGATGAACAGCAAAGCATAACTAAAATAAATTTTTGTTGTAGTGAAATGAAATTTGCTGAATCGAACTAAAATATCAAGAAAAGGGTTCAACTCAATTTCATTTCCCATATAGGACAAGGGTAATGCAACCAGTTGGTTACATAGCTGCCATAGAAAAAATAAATAATTTGATAACAGCATGTTCCTCAGGTTTGAAAATAAAAAATTATTTCATTAATGGAGGAAAATAATATTTAAATTTTCTTAGACCTATTTTTAAAGGATCATTATTTAACACAATATTTGTAAAATTCCTATATGATAGTATGAAAATTTTCAAACATTAAATTTATTTAAAAAAAATTTTTTTAAAGAAAAAGAAAGGAAAGAACAAAATAAGATTTTAATAGCTTTGTAAATTTTTTTATTTTTAATTAATCAGAGTTGTTTTCCCCTTTCTTTATATCTATTTAATAAAAAATAAAAATAAAATCAGTGCAATTAACAGATTATCTTGTTTTTTTTTTTAAAAATTGATTTTTAATTATAAAGGAAAATCAAGAGTTTTATGTTGTTAAATTCTTGTTCTTAACTTGTTTTTAATCTGTGATTAAGTGATAATTAGCTGAATAAATGTAGTTATGAAATTTTATTTAATTGTTTGTCATGAAAATGATAATGTAAGACAGATTATAATTCACTCATAGGCAAGATTGTCTAAGAAAAAATATAGAACAAATTATTGCTAACTTAACTGTTGAAGGGAGCAGTCACATCTTAATCCTGCTGTTGAAATAAAAACAGTAGAAGCATTTCTACCTTAAGTGTTGAAGAGAGCAGTCCAAGCTTAATGTAACTGATACCAATATATTGAATAAAATAGCAGTTTTTTTGTACCAAGTTTTTGGCATACTATGAGTTTAGAACTAAAATGGTTTGTACAATGAAAACCATGCACTAAATTTAGCTACTACCTCCACTGGAAGAAAATGTAGAGAAGGTAAAACCCTCTATAAGCAGTCTGCAACCTAGCTTTCCACCAAGAGCAGTGGCTCTCTGAATACCTCTGTCTCACCTATAAATTAAAGAGGAAAGCCAAATGGACAAATTTAGCTATTTTTCAATTACTTGAAATTGCTATAGACCAGGAAAAGGACACTTAACTGTGCCAATTTTTCCAAACATAATTTATATGCTGACAGTAGCATGCTCCTGTTGTTTCTTGTACTTTGACTATTTGGTCCAAAATAACTTTAGTTATTTGACCTTCTATCCATGTCTTACATAGACTGTCACATATCCATTTGTTTTCTCCAACAACATAGATATTTACCCCCAATTTTGTTATTTTTTCTTGGTTTGGTATAAGGACAGCTTGTTACATAACTTCCAGATCATCAATATTTTTGCAGGTGATTTTCCTGTAGATGTGGAAGGTGTAATGTGTTGATATAGCATTGCCATGTTTAATGATTCAGCTATGTCTGTATAGTTTAGTTTATTTAATATCAACTTTAATTGTTGCACAGCTTTTTCAGTTATTCCATTGGGTTCTGGGTGATTGTGCACAAATATGTTTCACTCCCCACTCATCTAAGAATAATTTAAATTCTTCATAATTAAAGCCAGTTCCATTATCCAAGACCAAGACTTCCAGTGAACCATGGCATGAAAATATTTCCTGTAATATGCGCATGGTTTTTGCTGCACTAGTATTTGCTGCTAATTTATATTCGGTCTACCTGAGCCAGCATCTATTAATACAAAAAAACATTTTTCAATTTATTGGACCTGCATGATCTATGTGCACACAGCTCCATGGCCTGTTAGTTTTAGGCCATGATGTAAAAATTTTCTTAGGTGCTTTTGCAATAGATTGACAGGGCTTGCATTTGTTTTATATATCTGTCCTCATACCTGACCAATATATGTAACTGTGGGCTAAAGCTTTTGCTCTCATTACACCTGGATGCCCTAATGCAGTATTTTCAATATTTTAGAGTGATTTACTAAGGGTACTAATACTTTGTCACCCAGTATAATGCAACCCTTTGACATTGATAGTTGCTGACATACCCTCCATAAAGATTTATTTAAATAGTGTAGGATGTTTTCTGGGCTATCTTTCTCTGATCCAGTTGACTAGCATTGGGTATCCCATCATTTCTTGCATTTATCTAGAAAAGTTGCACTATTTATCATTTGTCTTCCATTGGTCTAAATAACATATTTCTACTTCATTATCAGTTTTTTCCATTGAATTCAGTATGCAAGATAACACATCTATCTGTTTTATTTGGCTACCCTTCAGATAGATTAAGTCATACTCATATGCTCAAAATTGTGCAAGTGAATCATATTTGAACTTAAGTGGTCAGGAGCAGCTATTGGAAAAAATTCTCAATAGTGGGTGATGGTCAGTTATTATTTTAAAAGAATGCCCGTAAATGTATTGGTGGAATTTTTGAATTGCCACTACTATAGCTAATGCCCTTTTTGTCCAATTGGCTGTAGTTTCTTTAAACCTTCATTAACTTTCTAAACACAAAAGCTATAGAAAATTCCCCATACTGTGATGGATGACTACGCACTGCTCTAATTCCATAATTAGATGTGTCAGTTGTTAATATCACTTCTAGGTTATTGTTTTAATGAATCAATAAATGAGTTGATGTAAACAATGCCTTAGTTTTTGAAAAGTGCCCTTTTGTGTTTTTGTCCATTTCCATCACTGATTTTTTCAAAATAAATCATACAAAGGAGTGGTTACAAGTGGTTTTTTTTAAAAAAATTTTCAAAAAATTAACCAGTCCCAAGAAAACCTGAAGTTCTTTAACATTCTTTTGGAGTTTGAGCATTCATAATTGCTTTAATTTTCTCCTTGTTTGGGTCTGGTTCTTGAAATAATGTGACCTAAAAATTTAATTTCTGTCACGTTCCAAATACATTTTTTCTGATTAAGTTTTGCTCCAAATGTTTGTAACCATTCACATTCCTTTTTTAATTTTCTATACAGCACGTATGTGTTCAGAATCTGCTGTTATGAGAATGTCATCAAAAAAGGTATTATTCCCTCAAATTCTTCTAATAAGGTGTCAGTCTTTGCTTGGAATACACTCAGTGTGATTGTAATGCCAAACAAAACTGATTATATTTATACAACTCATGCATTGTTATAGATAAAAGTGTAGCTGTTTCTTCCGACGCCAGTACTTGATGGAAAGTGGCATTTAAATCCAACTTTGCAAAATATCTTGGTTCATCAAGTCCAGCTAGTACCTCTCTAACATTTGATATAGAACAGGACTTTTTGTTATGCACTTATTGACAGTTACTCTATAGTCTCTACAAATATGAATTTCTCTATTCTTCTTGGTTATTACCATTATGAGGTGTAGTCCAGTTTGTATCTTTGACAAGCATCAGTATCCCCTTTTTTACTAATATGTCTAATGCCTCTTTGACCCATAGTCTTTGTATAAAATATATTTTTCTTGGCTTGAAATGGATGGGTTTTGCACTTTTGTGGAACTCAATTTCAACAGGCTTAGTATTGATTTTACATTGCTCCAATGTGAACAGTTTAGGAAAATTAGCTTTTATCTCATTTTCTATATTAATTTTATTTACCATACGCTTTATGCCTAAAGGTGTAAACCATTCCCTACCTATTATGGGACCTATTTTTCCTTTAACTATATATAGATTTAGTTTTTCTTGGCAGTTATTCGTAGCTACCAGTACTTTTATAACCTTAACAATCCTGTTTGCATCTTTTCTATTCTTGGTTGGTCACTAATTTTTCTTTTTAACTCTGACCAGTCCTTCTGTGATATGATAGATATAGTGGCACCACTATCTATTTACATTTCTATGGGATTATTGCATATTTAAATCACCAACATTATTTGCTGTTCATTTTTTGTCTCTGTTTTATTTATTTCTATCAATTTTTTTGGTTTTTGAATTTTTCCCAGCAGCTTTTTTTAGCAAAACTTGATACACCCTTAGTGTAGCAGACCTTCACTAGGTGGTCAATTTTTCCACAGTTATTACATTTAGCACTTTTCCATCTACATTCATGTAAAAAATGACCAACTTTTGCAGCAGCAGTAACATTCACTTTTTTCATTTGGTGAGTCTTCTGTCTTTCTTGTCTTGTTGATTATCATTTGTTTGGTACAGTCTATATTTGCCTGTTGGAATTGTATAGCATTAATTACAACCAACTCATAGGTCATGCCTTTTTTATAGACTCAGAATATGTTAGGTCTGAGATGGCTAATGAAGCCTGTCAGCACTTAACCCCATAAGAACTGTTCCAACAATGCTTCTTCTAAGTACTCTCTATATGCACAAATGCCATGCAATGTCAAAATCCTGAAATTTTTTCCTCTCACTTGGCATCTATTCTGCAAATGTAGGAAAGATATGTGTTTAGATGGCTCTAGGCTAAAATGAGTATTTACTATAAAGTGACTCTTGGGATCTTCAGGTTCACATAATTGGTCTGCGACCTCAATTATTCTCAATCCTCCAAAAAGAAGTAATGTGGCAATTTTATTTACATCATCCTTAGTTTTATTAACAATAAAATATTTCTCTATACATTTGGTATATATGACCACTTGGAGGAGTTATTTACATGGAATTCACTTATTCCTAATTGTGCTGTAGCCATATTTCTTACTATGACTTAATTAGTCTGGTTTTTTATTGATTATTTGTGCTCTGGCAATAACTACTGTTTGAAAGTTATTTCTATCCTGTCAGTTGTGCCAGTTGCTATGTTCTGACTCCATACAATAATTTGTGATCAGGCTTATAGAAATATGAGTAGCATAACAGATATAGATATCTTGAAATAACCAACAGACTCTCAGAGCACGGAAAGCTTAAATTTATTATTAGTTCAAAATTTAATGCACTCTGGGTTATAATATAAAAAAACTGCTCTCTTTTAGTACACTGACTATTTATTGCCATGTCCCCATCCAGACTGTAAACATTTGGATTGGGTGAATACCATCACTTATTGGTCCATTTAAGTCATTGATTAATGTACTAACTAATAATACACATATTTGTTCTTGACAATGAATATTCAATCTGATCTAAGATCAGATAATATCTGGTTACTGTTCATTTTTAATGAATGCAGGCATTTTTTCATGTACATTTCAACTCTATAAGCATTTCTATAAAGATTTAAGCTTTAAAACATCCAATCATAGATCCAGAATTTGTCAAATTCTGAATTGTGTTTTATAAAAACACAATACTTGTGGTAAGATTATTACTTGGGAATTCTAAAATATTTAATATTAATAAGAATGTGTAATAGATTGATTCTATCAATATTTTCAAAACTTTTTACTGCAATATTCTATACATTAAAAGAAAAACCTAAGGAGATTAAAGTAAAACACCCACATTTTGAAGATGATGAGATTATTTTTGCAAATAATGTTATATAATTTCAGAAAATATTACAACTATTAGATGGAATAAAAAATAAAATAAAATTAATGTTGATTGCCAAAAAAGAAGAAAAAGTAATATTCCATGATTTTTTAAAATATATATATATTGATAGTAATAAAATTGATATATTGATGGAAATATAATCAATAAAATATAATCAAAAGACAAGCTGAAACATTTAATCACATTATTCTCAACTGCATCTGTCTGGGTAATATCCAAAAAATTATCTATGAAAATTCAAAAATCGATTATTACAAAATCCTCTCACTTAAAGGCTGCCTTAAAACCAATAAGATTGCAGTAATAAGATTCTCAATTTTTTTAACTTATGCCATATGGACAGTTAGGTGTATGAAATATTTCACTAAATGAAGATACCTATTTCATTCAAAAACTAACCCAAATGATGAATAGAGATCAATTGCTTACATCAAAACTTCAATTCAAAGATACCCAGAACCTATTTACAGTTCCACAAATACCTAAGACTTAACACCCCAAGTTTAATCTCATCAAAAAAACACTCTAAACCAAGATGTACATAACAGGCAACAAGGTTGTCTCAGGATTGATATGTAAGATGAACAACCTGCCATCACAACAATATAATGCCCCATACTTAACACCATCTTTTTCAACATGTAATTAATTTACTAAATAAATTTATATTTGGAAAAAAAAAAAAAATCGAAAAATAAAAGTTGAATGGCTAAATAATGTTAAAAAATAGATATTTATATTTTAACAGGAAAGATTTTTGACTAGTGCTTATTTATATAACATTTTGAGACTTACATATTTAATAGAATAACTTTACTACATGCCATACTCTAAATTATGATTCTTATGCTGGAAGTAACAAGAAGGCTCAAAATGAATCTGGATGGGACATGCTAATTAAATTGTTGAAGACTTAACTTTGACTTAATTATATTCCAAGGGATTGTTAAATACATAGAAAGTAATAACATTAAAATGAATGAAGAATGTCAGAAAGTTCACTGAAGTTAGTTGGAAAAAAGAAGTTATGGAACTGAAAAAAAATGAATAGAAATTGAAGAGCCCTACATTCTGCAATAAATTGAAGTAAGTTGGAAAAAAGAAGTTATGGGACTAAAAAAAATGAATTGAAATTGAAGAGACCTACATTCTGCAATAAATTAATAATGCTTGAGAATGATGATGATATACAAATATGTAAATAGAATAGTGATTAGTGTAAACAGAGTTAATTGTTATGATACAATCTGGAGTTCAGGTAAGTAATTTTGAAAATTGTTTCAGAATTAAAAATTTTTTTTTTTTTTTTTTAGGTAGATGACTATAAATAATTACGTTATCAATACAATTATTAGTCAAGTTATTCTTAGATAGACAATAAAAAAACAACAACAAAGTTCTTACTATTTAGCATTGATTAGCTTGATTAGTATTCTTCTCTAATTTATGTTTATCTGCATTAGATTATTAAAAACTATTTGTATATATATTGTAAAGAATGAATAAATATAAATATGAACCATCAGAAATTTCATGTTTGGTATAACCCATTAAATAGTAAAACTGGGTATTCCATCTCTTGTACATGAACACATATGAAAAACTAGGAATTACATCTCTAGTACAACCCATTAAATAGTAAAACTAGGTATTCTAACCTTAGCAAGTAAACGAATATAAATATGAAAAATCATGAATTACATCACTGGTATCTACTCTTTATTGACAAATCCAGGTATTTATCATTTGCCATTCTGTCAATATTTGCAAACATTTGCCTATGCATGTAAACTTACAATTTACCTACTCATGTTTAATAAACCATTTTAGCTTAACAACCTTTCTATATAAAAATACATCTACATCTATTTATATATAAATTTATTTCACACATCTTAAAGAATATTTATGTGAATATGGTTTTACTCTCAATTGATCAGGATATTTGCTAGTAGTATCAACAAAACCAATAACTTTACAATACCAAACCCTTTATTAGATAATCAAGTTTATAAATATATACTTCTACAATACAATTCTCTCTTAATATAAAACTATCTATATCTCTAATTTTAATAATTCAAAATTGTAATGGTGTAAGAGTATATTACTCTTCTCTCTCAGAGTACAATTTTATAAAATCAATGACAACAATTGTAAAGATATAAGTAGGTGGAAGTAATCAAGCATGGAAATGAGGTGTGGCATCAAGATAGTATATATATTCTAACTTGCAAGCATTTATAATTTGATAATAATGATGATGAGTGTCATGCAAGCTGGTACTTATTGTACAACCAGATGGATGCCACTTATTAATTCAGTTACAGTGGCCTTATGAACTGTAATCAAGGTATATGTACGAGTTATGAATGCTTTAATGACCCGTATTATAATATTAAAATAAAAGTAGCACAATGAATAGATTTAATAAACCCAAATGCAATATCCATCACTGATAGATTTATCATTAACTTCAAAATAAAATACAGAAATGAAATAAATTTAGAGGTCAAGGTCATCATGATAAATGATACTAAAAATAATTTTATTATACAAAATATACGAAATGATTATTATGATTAAAACACTAAATAAGAATAATAATAAAAACCATAAATTAATAATTGTCATCCTTATCAATTTTCAATAGTAATTTTACAATCTTAACAGCATATTTCATTTCTGTTATAATTAAATTGGTGTAATATCGTATAAAATATCATTTCAAGTTTTTTTATTGCAATTTATTCTTATACAATAATTGAAATAATCAAAAATATTTATCATTTATAATTTAGATTGTGTTTTTGAGTTGGTTGTTATAATTGTGAAACGGAGCAGAAGTATATCTCATTAACAACTAGCAATATTTAACTCTCCCCATATGATAAAGATTAGAAATATATATTTCTATTCTGATTCAAGTTATACATCTTTAAAGTATATCAAAAGTTAATATTTCTAATCATTATGTAAAGAGCTTGTTAAATTATGTCATGTGACATATGAATTGATTTCTTTGTAATTTACAATCATGTTTATTGATTAAATATTTTTATATATTTGTCATATTAATAAGAAAAAAAGCTTAATTAAAACAATCATCTTTATAATTGATTTGATATGCACATTAAGCATTAATTACTATTTTTATTATTATTGATATTTGCTAAACACAAGTATTATTAAGATTACTTTACAAAAACTACAAGAAATTATATTTTTTATAGATTAAAAACAATAATATTACCACTTTTTATCTGGATCATGCAATATTGAATAAAAATTGTTAATTGTCCTCATGTATTTGTTTCTTTAGACCTCATTAATAATCCATAGAAGCAAGAAGAAATAATTATTATTATTATACATATTTGTTTCTTTAGACCTCATTAATAATCCATAAAAGCAAGAAGAAATAATTATTATTATTATACATTAATCTATATCAAACTTTGTTTTTAAACAATATTTTTTTATCCTTTGGCTTCCTTGTTAATCAAAATTATTCTAAATTATAATATATCCATTAATTTTGAAGAGAAAATTTTGTATTGCACAATACTTATTCCATGTTAGATTTTTAATGATATACTTTCCATGCTATAATTTTCATTAATCTCAAAAAGAGATTTGTGTTGTATAATTCAATTATTTCACATTAATTCCTTCATTCACAATCTCCTGGAAAATGTTATAAAAAATGTGGTGATAACCCCTTCTCTGACATTAATTTAGCAGTCAATGTTTTTGATTTCTGATCATTTAAAATTTATGATTATTATTATAGTTCATAGCTTTAAAAATTGGAGATTTGAAAATGCATGTTATTAAGTTCAATGTATTCCTTTTCCTCTATATTTTTATCCCAAATCATGATCTTTTACAAAACAGGCAATCATTTCAATAAATTTTATTAATTTTCACACCTTATGCCAGCGTTCTTATAAATCAACTAATTTACATAAATAAAAATAATATAATAAATATATTTTTAAAAATTGTAATAATTATTATTTAATAATCTAGATTCTAGAACAACAAACATATTTTTTTATTTCAAATACTAAATAATGATATCAATTTTACAAAAGATTTTAATATTGATGTGCATATTTTTTGTATAATTATCCATTTCTATTACAAGCATACACATCACATATTGACAATGTTATTTATCCATAGCCAATATGAATTATTATACTTTAGTAACTATTTTAAATGATTTTTTTTTACAATAACAATAATAATATAGCATTTTTTTTTTTTTTTTTTAAATACTTTGTAGCTTTGATATAAACCTTATAGTTTCAATATATACATATAATTAACTACTAAGCTGGACGTAAAGCAGCTAGGCCCTCAATCCACTTCACCAGATTGAAATGACTAAATTTTTAAAATGTGCAAATTTAAAAAAACATCAAAATTGGAAAAAAAAAAAAAATCAAACTAGAATTACAAAATGCATCATGGAACTATTTCCATAATATATAAATAATTATTTTTCATGAAAAGCATTGACAATAAGATAAAAAATTATCATTATTGTAATTAGAGGGGATTTGAACATAGACTTTCAAGCTTCCTTCAGTTATCCACTGTATCCTATATAACTGATACACATGACCACTTATATGTGAAAAAGATAAATGATCTCCAATATATGTACTTCGTGTGAACCAGCATTCATTAATTGGTCTGGATCACAATCTACCACACACAGATATAATTAGTGCTCGGTTTATATTAAAATAGAAACTGATGAGTACTGGTTCAGCATGAAATACATATATTGGAGATCATTTATCTTTTTCACATGTATTGGCCATATATAGGATGGAATGGAAGACAAGGGAGTTTGAAAGTCTGTGTTCAAATCCCTTCTAATTATATCTAAAGTTTAAGTACATACATTATACTTGTATTCAAACGTTATTATAATTATAATAAATATTTTTCAGATAACCAATTATATTCGGTCACTTTTTAATTGAAGAATACAACCTAAATAATATAATTTATTTTATTGTGCCTAATGTTTTTGATCTTTGATATTTTATTTTATTGATAGAATTAAGATTAATCATTGTTAAAATGATTTTGAAAGAGCATGTTGAATATATATATACTAGATAAATTAAAGAGCATGTTGAATATACTTTAAAATAATAAAAACATTATTATTTAATTTTATTTCAAAATTGTATATATTTACGCCTATTAATTTTTATATTGGATGGATCTGGCAATAAATAGTCAGCCTTTTTGGAGGAAAGGCAGCGAACGTCTGTCTGCCTTAATGTGCTCTCCGTTGAAACCACTTCCTACTGTGAAGGTATTTCTACTATATTCACTATCGATACATCTACACAGTGAGGCAAGTCCATATAAGACTGGAAGCTGCTACGACTTTAGGTAAGCTGTCTATTATAGCCGGAAGAGTCATTTGACAAACTCGACAAGCTGTCCAGTACATCTGGAAGAGTTTAGATTAGAACTCATGAGGCAAGCTGAATATGCAGTTGGAAGTGAGTCCAGTCATTCAGCATGACCAGATCATTATTAACAAAGTTATACATCACATTGTATTTGTTGATTGTATAATATGTATGCATATTTATTCTAATAAATTAAACATATTAAAATATTACTATTAGTTTGAGTTTGAAACCTGCAACTCAGCCAAACACAACAGATTTGGCACAGTCAGACAAATGGATTTATTTTTCCCCATTGACTGAAAAAATAATATAAAATAAACCAGTTTCAATAGAATTGGCTGGAAAAATAAAGGAAATACATGAGTGAGGCTAAAGACATTTACCGTATTTATATTATGGTGATTATTAAAATCACTTAGATCTGTTCAAATATAAAAGTTGACCACAAACATATAGGGGTGTCAATTAAAAGTTTCAACCAATCACAAGAGCTTTATTTGCAACAAAGTGATAAAAGCTCGTCCTAGTGCAGGGGTCCCCAACCTTTTTGCACTTAAGAGCACATTCTATAATACCGGCCAGGTGGCGGGCACCATTTATTTTTTCAATGTAAATTTATAATTGGATATTGTTAATAATACACATAACGTACAAAAAAATATTTATTTCAAAAATAAAATTTTAACATATAATTAACGTTTATATTTTTACGCTGTAAAAGTATAGTATGCCCCACAGTTTGATTACAATATAATACAATCATTTATGAGAAATTTTTTAAATTAAATTTATTTGTATTAGATAAATAATTTTTTATTGTGTTTGGATAGCAGTGGGCACACGTAAAATGGTCTGTGGGCATCATGGTGCCTGCGAGATAGGGTTGGGGACCCCTGGCCTAGTGGAATGTTAGCTTTGTCACTATTATTTTTTTTTTTAGACAGTTAGAAAATGTATTTTTTTTAGACAGTTAGAAAATGTAGCTATAAAATTATGAGTGGTAACTCAAAAAATAAAAATTGATTTGAACAGCTACAAATAGTTGATACTGTGGTATTAGAGCTGCGACATGAAGAACTATAATCGTTTAATCATTAAATTAATTAGGTTATTAAATCAAAAACACTTTAAACTCTACATTAAAAAAAAACAATTTAACAAAAAAAATACGAAAAGCATTAATGTGAAGAATAGTTAAAATGTGTGTTTAATTCAAACTGAGTGTGTGTTTGCATGTGCATATTCTGCATAATCTATTTTAACACATTGTACAGGCTTACACCTGCATTTATATATGTAATATATGCGCGATTCGAACTCAGACTTTCACGTGACCTACAACTTTCAGTGCCATCTTATATTTCTGACTCACTTGATCACACACACGTTAAAAAGATAAATAATCACCAATATATGTATTTCGTGCTAAACCAGCACTCATTAAAGTATGAAGATTGGTTATCTTAATATAAAGCTGAGTACTAATTGTATATATGTTTGGCGATGGTAATCTGAACCAAGTGATGAGTGCTGGTTTAGCATGAAATACGTATATTGGTGATTATTTATCTTTTCAACATGTGTGTAATCATGTGAGTCAGCAATATAAGATGGCACTGAAAGTTGTAGGTCGTGTGAAAGTCTGAGTTCGAATCCTGCATATATTATGTATATAAATCCAGGTGTAAGCCTGTACAATGTATTAAAATAGATTATGCAAAATATGCACATGCAAACACACACTCAATTTGGTTTAAACATGCATTTTAACTATTCTTCACATTAATGCTTTTCGTATTTTTTTTTGTTAAATTATTTTCTTTAAATATAGATTTTAAAATATGTTTTTGATTTAATAACCTAATTAATTTAATGATTATAATTCTTCATGTCGCAGCTCTAATACCACAGTACCCAGTAGTTGTAAAAGTAATTATGAGTGGAAACTTGCAAAAATAAAAATCAGTATTGTATTTCTCTTACGAAGAAATGAGGGAAAATTAAAAAAAATGGCTAATTCAATTGGCTCTATGGAAGCTTTTGACCCAGCTCACCCTGAGGGCTGTATAAGCTATAAAAAGCAATTAATATTTTATCTACAGGCTAATCAGATCAAGAAGTCTGAGGTAAAATTAGCCACATTAATGACTACAATAGGGCCTCAGACATACGAGATACTCAAGTCTCAATCTACGGTAGAAAAAATGACTGATCTAGATTTTGACAAAATGTTAACAATTCTCACAGATTTTTTTTTCCATGTGTCATAGCATCAGTCAGGAATAAAACCCGCCAACCCGGGACAACTGCTTGTAAGGCAGATGTGCTGACCTCTTAACCACCAACGCTTGACACAGATTATTTTTTCCTAAAACCTTTGACAATGCAAAGATATTATTTCAATCTCGGCATTCAAGAACAGGGAGGAAAAGATAGAGAATTTGTAATGAAAATCCATTCCGTTCTTTGTCATAGTGCGAATTCAAAGATTTCATAAATGAAGCACTTCATGATTGTTTTATTTGTGTCATAAACAATCACTGACTTAAATTGTTAATGTTGCCAGATTTAGGTTTTGGATCAGCTGTGGCCCAAGCAGTACTAGCAGAATCAATAGCTAGTCAGGCAAACTCTTTACAAAAAATTACTAAGTATGATGTGCAAATAATTGAGCATAACAGTCAGATACTCAGTCTGCTTAGATAATTCAGCATTAAATAGTTTAAGGCACTACTATAGATGCGATGGACAAATGCACATACATACAGAATGCCTGAACTTCTATACAACATGTACATATTGCAAGTGAGTTGGACATATAAAGGCTGCATATCTGAAGTTAAAAAGACAGACTGCCAATAGGAGAATAGAAAAATCTATTTCAGAAAACAGTAAAGACAATTATAAAAAAAATAAACAAGTTGTCTGTATAAATTGTATTAAAGATGATCAGTCTGGATTTATACACAATATTATAATTAATGATACACCAGTTAAAATGGAACTGGACACAGGGTATGCAGGTCTATTGTTTCAAAAAAGACCTGGGCTATCATTAATAAGAATAATAAATATAAGCTGCATCCTAGCAGCAAGTCAATCTCAGGCTATCAGGGCAATAAAATTAAACTGTTGGATCAAACAACAGTTAAAATTACAATGCCTAACAAGACTACACCTACCACTGGTGGTGGCATTAAGTGATCATAGCAACTTATTAGGCTATGACTGGTTCAGTCTTTTAGGTTTTGCAATAACAAAGATGAACCACAATATTAACTAAATTAAAATCTAATTACTCAGAAGTCTTCAACAAAAAGTTAATAACTAAAATAGATATGGGAAGTTTGGAGCACCAGGATTGCCAGAACACTACTAACACAGCACTCCACACTGAGTACAGCAACAGGAAAGACTTCAGCAGAACTGCTATTGAAAAGACCTCTGTGAATTAACCTGCCAGTCCTAAAGCCTGATCCAAACTGTGGCAAAAGAGGAAAAGACTATAAAAATGCAAATAGGCACTCAGGTGCTATATAGAATGTACTGTAGATCCACAAAATGGATACCAGCACTGGTTACACAGCTTAAAAGATTCTACACTGTAGTAGGTCAAACATTAGATGGTTATCAACATCATTGCCACCTAAACCAACTGAGACTGAATCACACAGAAACTGAACAGCCACAAACAACTTGGGACAATTACATCAAGTGAAAATGATGATCACAAAACTGAAGATAGCAGCAAATAACTAGGACAAGTCCATCAAACAAGACAGATGAAGACAAAAACAGCAATAAACTCAAGAAACCAAGAAAGCAGATAACACATTATCCAGCTCATTTTGATGACTACATTCTCCAGGGTTAAATGTAGCCAGGGGGAGGGATGTCATATCTGACCTACCTTTCAGAAGTGGACTAGTCCAATTCTTATTTGATCAGATTGAGCACTCATTGCTACTAACCAATGTGTAAACATGTGGATAATCAATGTATAAACATGGAAAAAGGGTAAAAACAAGTATGTTTTATGTGTAAATGTGTGTATAAAATCCTATCATTGGTTAGGCTCTCTGAATCTGACTGCTGCCATTAAGAGAGGGGATCTGGTAATAAATAGTCAGCCTATTGGGAGATAGGAAAAGAAAGTCTGTCTACCTGTAT
This sequence comes from Epiperipatus broadwayi, assembly GCA_028023455.1. Classification (NCBI taxonomy): domain Eukaryota; kingdom Metazoa; phylum Onychophora; class Udeonychophora; order Euonychophora; family Peripatidae; genus Epiperipatus; species Epiperipatus broadwayi. Next base: position 3,844,573 of record JAQFVV010006216.1, read on the forward strand.
GACTGAACATGTTCTTCATTGAAACCACTTTCTACAGCAGGTATACACAGTGAGGCAAGTCCAGGTAGGACTGAAAGCTACTACAATTTCAGCAGACTCAAAGCAAGTTGTCTATCACAACCAGAAGAGTCATTTAACAAACTTGAGACAAGCTTTCCAGTACAGCTGGAAGAGTTTAGATTAGAACTCACAAGGCAAGCTAAATATACAGCTGGAAGTGAGACCAGTCATTTGGCATGACAGGCTCATTATTGACAAAGTTATAACTTGCATTGAATTTATTAATTGTATAATATTATGTATATTTGTTCTAATAAATTACACATATTAAAAAGGGAATGTTTATAAATTTTTAATATTACTGTTGGTTTGAGTCTGAAACCTCCAATTCAGCCAAACACAACACATATCTTACTGGATTTATATCTTTTGCCATATTATAGATTTTTTGTAAGATAAAAGATTTTTTAATTATATTAGCTGCCAATAAAGAATTTAACTAGTCCCACAAAGAATTTAACTGTAAACATGGGTATAATAATTGAGAATAACAAACTTTTATGAAAAATATCTCTGATAGATGTTTATTTGTTCAGCATATATTTGATCTTATGAAGGCTAAAATCATAATTTAACAGGCTCAAGAGTTTTTTTTTTTTTATTGTCATTAGATAGTGTATTTTAAATTTAGTATTGAGTGAAAAAAATAGCAGGCATGGTAAATAAGATATTATTATTCACTGAAAAAAAAAATAATGAAAAAATATTATTTGTCTGAAGATTTGTAATGATGGTATATTATAAGATGTGATAGTTGGACTATTTCCATCATTTATGAGTAAATGTTGAATGTATAGAAAATGTAAAACTTTTATTTAAACTTTAGTAATAACCCATTAATAGATAATACAGAATATCAAATTTAAGGCAAACACTCTGCCAACTGAGCTATTCTATCAAAGGCAACATATAGTAGAAATTTGATATATTTATATATGAGGGTTGATTCAAATACTCCTGAGTCCTTCAATTTTTTTTAACAAGGCTAATTAGTTTTTTATTTCTTCCTAAGAGCAAGATTAATTAGAGACTTCCATGCATTGTGTATTGCTACACTGAGTTGACTTATAGCATTATTTACCATTGTCATATGAGCAGCTTCCTTGAATTTTCTTCTATGCATTTTTTCCTCTTTATTCAATATCTTTGTATTTTCTCACTTAAGAATATGGTCATTAGTACATACATGATCTGTTATGGTAGACACATCTGTTTTTCTCTTTTAACCATTAGTTTGTGTTCTTTCAATTGCTGTTAAACAGGGTGACAGGTCTCACCAGTGTATTTCCTTACACTTTCACATGGTAATTTATAGATGCAGTTTTTGTTTTTCAGCATTTCCAGTTTAGGCTTACTAGAAGTAAGCATTCCTTGAAGTGTGGTATAGCTTTGGAAAACAATTCTAATGTTATATTGACTGCTGATTTTCTTTAATTTGTCCACCATTCCTGGTATGTATGGATACACTACCACACCAATAATTGATTTCTCTTTTGGTGTCTCTTGTGTTGTCTATTGAAGATTTTCCTGATAACTGCTGATGAATAACCATTCTTCATAAGCATTTGTTCTATGTGAATCTTTTCTTTTTCTAAATCATTGGTTTCTGAAACAAACCTCCTTTGTTCTTTTCCATAGTGATAGTACAATTCCTTGTTTAGTGCTTCTTGTATAATTGGATATATATGCCAAATATTTGCCAGTTTGTGTTGGTTTCCTATACTCTGTTGTTTTTATTTTGCCCTAAGGGAATCTTGTCACAAGAACATCCAAGAATGCCAATTTTTGCTCTTGTTCTGATTCCATCATGAATTTAATTGTAGGAGATGTTGTTAGTGTGCATCCAGAATGACTGTAATTTTATCTCACCATGTGGCCATACCACAAATGTATCATCAACATATCAAAGCCACACTTTAGGTGGATATGGATTAATCCTATAAGTCAACCCAGTGTAACAATACACAATGTATCGAAGCCTCTAATTAATCTTGCTCTTAGGAAAAAAAACTAATTAGCCTCATTAAAAAAAAAATTGAAGGACTCAGAGGATTTGAACCAACCCTCAGATATAAATATATCAAATTTCTACTATATGTTGCCTTTGACAGAATAGCTCAGTCGGTAGAATGTTTGCCTTAAATTTGATATTCAAAAATCTAAAGGTGCGAGTTCAACTTCTAAGTGAATATTGTCACTGTGCATATAGGCCAGCAACACCTGAAGAAGAGTGGAGAATAATACTACTCTAAACATTGTGTAATTACTCACCTGTATTGACTATTTGTATGTTATTACTAACAAGTTGTTTGTATTTGGAAAGTTTAAATAAAAGTTTAAAATTTCTATACATTCAACATTCATTCATAAATGATGGAAATAGTCCAACATATCATATTTTATAATATACCATCATTACAAACCTTTAGACAACACTAAGTACTTGGTATGGACCTGATGCTATGTTGAAATTTAGACATTATGAAAAATTATGTCTAAAACTGGCTAAAGTAGAAAATCATTTAACTTTCTTATGTAAATGTAAATCAGAAGAGATCATACCTAAGGTTTTGCAATTAAAATCTCATATTCCCTCCAAGAGAGCTGAGAAAATTATTCAGTGAGCAAATGAGGGCATATTGAGAGAAAGTATAAAGGTTCAGCAGTTTACCAAGTATCAAAAATTGGGATCTATTATAAATGTGGAATCATTTTTACAAAACAAAAGTTACAGATGAAGATTTCTCAAGAATTTGTCTAGCAGTGAACAGATCATATTATTGTAAGCCACATGGAAAATAAAAGAACTTCAGAAGAAGCTTGTAAATCTACATGGGCAAGTCAAAATACTGCAATTAGTCTATCCTCATCATCAGTAAAAAATCTTAGTTCTAAGCACCTTACCGATTGTAAGTTATCAATTCTTAAAAAAGGTTTGAATTTTGCCATTACTCCATCTACTGTCCCACTATTGGATATAATGGCAGCCACTGATGAGATGATCCAAAACTTGGACTCCAGAAGAAGTGGCAGAGTTACACTGGAGAGTAAAAAGGACACTTGAAAAACATCACGTGCATAAGCAGAAGTCAAACATTTCATGTGATGAAAGGAAAGCTATTAAATCTCTCACACAGGATACATCTATAATCATTCTTCCTGATGACAAAGGTAACACTACAGTTGTAATGGATAAAACTGATTATGATAACAAAATACAAGGCCTTCTCACAGCAGGCCTATACAAAAAGTAACAAAAAAATCCAATTCAATACAGAGGTAAAACTACAAGCATTACTCCGGAAGCATCATGGGTATTTCAGTGTTTCAGAAAAAAGAAAATTTAACTTCATATTTCAGCAATATTTCTCACCTGTATGGATTGCCTAAAATCCATAATATTTCATTAAGATCTATTGTTAGTTTAAGAAATTTCATTATGTCAGAATTTGTCAGTCCATTAGCACACAGGACACAGACTTTCATCAGATATTCTAAGTACTTTGTAGAATTGGTCAGGAACATGAAAATAGAAAGAACTACATTTTGGTAAGGTTTGATATGGAAAATCTGTTTATAAATGTACCATGTGATGAGGAATTGTCTATTGTAAGGAAAAGGTTATATTACGATAATAGTCTACAAACTAGAACAGCTCTACCTATTGATAGTGTAATGGAATTATTAACAATCTGTATAACAACAACATACTTTCAATATAACTCAGAATTCTTCCAACAAAATCAAGGGGTGGCCATAGGATCATCACTGTCACCCTTGCTCAGCAACATTTACATGGAAGAACTTAAAACCACAGCCATAAATACTACTCTATGTCCACCTAAAGTGGGGCTTTGATAGGTTGATGATAAATTTGTGGTATGGCCACATGGCAAGGTAAAATTACAGTCATTCTGGATGAACATTAACAATATATCTCCTACAATTAAATTCATGAGCAAAAATTAGCATTCTTGGATGTTCTTGTGACAAGACTCTCTCAGGGCAAAGTAAAAACAACAGTGTATAGAAAACCAACACACACTGGCAAATACTTAGCATATACATCCAATCATACAACAAGGAATTGTACTATTACAATGGAACAGAGCAAAAGGAGTTTGTTAAGAAACTAGTGATTTGGAAAAAGATAAGATTCACATAGAACAAATGCTTATGAAGAATGTTATCCATCACCAGTCATCAGGAAAACCTTCAATAGACAACACAAAGAGACACTAAAAGAGAAAAACAATTATTGGTACAGTAGTGTATCCATTCATACCAGGAATAGCAGACAAATTAAAGAAAATCTGCAGTTAAACTGGAAATACTGAAAAACAAAAACTGCATTTATGAAATACCATGTGAATGTGGAAGGAAATACATTGGTGAGACCTGTTGCCCTGTTAAACTGTGATTGAAAGAGCACAAACTAATGGTTAAAACAGAAAAAACAGATGTATCTACCATAGCAGATCATGTTTGTACTAATGACCATACGTTTAAGTGGGAAAATACAAAGATATTGAATAAAGAGAAAAAAATGCATAGAAGAAAATTCAAGGAAGCTGCTCATGTGACAATGATAAATAATATGTCAATCCAGTGTAGCAACACACAATGTATGGAATCCTCTAATTAATCTTGCTTTTAGGAAACAAATACTAATTCAGCTTGTTTAAAAAAAAAATTGAAGGACTCGGGAGGATTTCAACCAACCCTCATATATAAATATATAAAATTTCTACTATACATTACCTTTGACAGAATAGCTCAGTTGGTAGAGCGTTTGCCTTAAATTTAATTTTCAGGAATGTAAAGGAGCAAGTTCAACCTCTAAGCGAATATTGTCACTGTGCATATAGGCCAGCAACACCTGAAGAAGAGTGTAATTACTAATCTGTATTGTCTATTTGTGTGTTATTACTAACAAGTTGTTTGTATTTGGAAAGTTTAAATTGAAGTTTAAAATTTTCTACACATTCAACATTCACTCATAAATGATGGAATAGTCCAACATATCATACCTAGTGAAAAAATATTTTTAACATTACTACTAATTTGCTTCCATTATATTTCATAATGAAATCACATAATCGTTCTTAAAAAGAATATTGAATTATCTTTTTAATTAGTAGCAAGTTAATGTTATTAACTTTTATAATATCAGTAGTACAATATTGTTTGTAAATACGAGGATTTTTTTCTCTCAGATCGTTGAGAATCTGTTGTAGGATTCATTTTTAAAAAGTTGTTTAAGAAAGAGCAGCTTATAGCATTGTAAAAAAACTACAGTATTTTGAGTATATGGACGCTATTTCAAAATATCTGCAGCAATATGTTTAAAGCAACAAAAAGAGAACAAATATTTGTTTACTTTAATATTTTCTTATACATATGTTTCTATATTTAATGTTATTGATAGGATTATAAATAATTTCATGCTCTATAGCAGGGATGTCCAATCTTTAACTTGACATGAGCCAGTTGAGAATTTAAAAAAAATTGAGGAGCCACAATTATATATTGCATTTTTCATATTACATTTATAAACATAATTCACAAACTAAAAAAAAAAACTAGTGTAATATGTTAAAAAGAAAAAAAATGTAAATACATTTTATTTATATTTATTTATTAAAAATTTGGTAACATACATATAAATTACAATTACAGGAAAAGTATATTTTAATTATTTTATTTAGATGACATCATGGTTGTGCTTCCCACCATTAAATACCTTCCCCATCTCATGAACATATTAAACAGAAATACAGTGAAACTTGGCCTACAAATAAATTTTAACAAATCTTCCATCTGGAAGATAATGTCTGGTAAACAAATTAACTCTCCCTTTTCTGCAAAACCCCAAAGATACCTAGGTTTCCCAATCTACAAAACTCCAACTGCAATGGCAAGAGAGATTCAAGATGCAATCCTCCATTTAACTGAAGCCATCACCACTTCACTCTCTAGAATTTACCTTTCATTATATGGAAAGGTTGGCCTCCTCAACATGAACATAATGTTAAAAATCTCATATTATCTTCCATTCGTTAAAATGTCTAAACAGTTTCAAAATAAAATTAACCGATTATGCACCAAACTTCTCTGGAGAGGAAGGACAGTTGCTATTAGCTTGCGAGGTATCCAACGATCATGCAGGTTCAATGGACTGTCATTCCACTCAATACAAGCAATCATTTTACAGAAAACCCACAACACTCTACATAATCTGATCCTCTCCTGTGGATACTCTAACATTATTAAAAAAATTATACCGACAGATCGTCCTCCACCCTCTTCCAGTTCATGGATAGCATCCCTAATACAACACCTACAACTTTATAACCCGATAATACCCTTTAACCTTAACCAAAAAATCACCTTATGGGAAGCATACAATATAATCAACTATAATCAACAACTCATTAAAACCAGCCTAAAAGTAACCAACCAAAGACTCATTATACACTTCAAAAGATGGAGTCTGGAACCCAAATTCCTTGACTTCATCATTAAAATAAATCTTAATGCGCTACCCACGAATTGGTTTCTTTATCATCGAAGAGGTTTTACCAGCATTGACCCTATATGTGGTCTGTATGCTCGTGAAGATGAAACCATAGACCATATTATACACCGGTGCCCAAGACTTAAAACTCTGAAAGATATAATTATAATCAATTCCAACATAAGACCTGATATGATTTTCTCACTTGAAAATGCCATTCATAATGGATTTTTTTCAATAATAAGGCTTTCTACCTTTGTCCTTTATTCCATATGGATAGTGAGATGCAAAAGTCTCATGGAATTACCCCTGCCACAAATCATACCATTGTTTTATCAAACGCTCAAAAAAATCAAGAAACGTGACTAGCTCCTTGCCTCCAGTAAAGTCTTTGCTGACACCTGGTCTTTAATTGCTCTTTCCTTTTCCTGATTATCAATTCCCACCTACCCAGCATTATAGAATAGTCAATTATAAAAGAAAATATTCATGTTTATATTAAAAATGCTAATACCATTAAACAAGTTCTTAGAATCTCTTCACTATACCTAACCACATAAGAGTATAACATTGTGCTCTCATAACATAATCTAGCCAGATGACAAATAGAACATTATATAATCATATTATTGTACAATTTATTCATTTATTTATCCATTATTAGTATGTAATCACTATTTATTGTTAATAAAATTTTTATTGAAATGAATTATTTTATTTAATGTGAAACCTGACACTGCATATCGTTATCGTTTGTATTGTAAAAATGTTTATTTTTTAGTGTGTATATGTGGCGTCAAGAAATATAAAATATTTTATCAATTTTTCCTGAAGAGTGCAATGCGAGCCACATTAAACGGTTGTGCGAGCCACATGTGACTCGCGAGCTACGTGTTGGGCATCCCTGCTCTATAGAATGGATTATATGCTTAAAAGTAAAAGCATTTAGTTAATAATAATATATTATTATTATTTTCCTCTTTTAAAAAACAGTGACATTAAATATAAGAGTTAAAAAGGATAGCTTATACATTTTTTTTAATGATGACATTAAATATAGATGAAATTTATAAATGAAAATATAAATTCAAAATGAATTGAGTGAAAGAATACCCACTATTAAAACAAGTTTAAAAATGAAATAGAACAAAGAACATTTAAAGTATAAGATAAATAAAACTATAGAAAAAAGAAAAAGAAATTTAAATACCTTGTATTGAATTAAAATATTAAAATAAAGAATTTCTAGTTTGTCATTTGCTTTTATTATGGACATCTTTAAGATTGTATAATTCTTTATATGCCATTAACTACACATTATCATTAGTAATTATTTTATTGGCTAAAATTATTTAATATTGAAATTACTATATGTATTAATAAAAAATTATATGATTGAATAAAAATAATTGAACAGGAAATATCTGAAGCTTCCAATGAATTATATAATGTAAATATACTCTCAAGAGACAGATAATACCACTTTTTTAGCATTTTTTGTTATTTATGCTTAGTTTATTTATGTAATTTTAAGTGAAGGAGTGAAATTGATCTATTGATTGCATATTATAGAATAAATGATAAAAATCACCATTTAAATATTCAGAGAATCAAAACAAGCTTTAATTGTAACCTTTAAATATAAAACGAAAAGTCAAGTTTTTAATGTATGTAAATAATAAATAACTCAAATTATATATAACTAAACAGGAAGTAACCGAAGCTTCCAATGAAATATATACTGTAAATAAACTCTCAAAAGTCAGGTGATACTACCTGTCCTTTAGTATTTGTTGTTATTTGTTTAATTTATTTATGCAATTTTAAATGAGGTAGTGAATTTGATCTATTGATTCTATGTATTTGTAGACTAAATAATAAAAATCACCATTTAAATATTCAGACGATCAAAGCTGAGCTATAGTTTTAACAACCTCTAAATGAAATACATATAATCAATACATATAATTCCCTCCCTCATTTATAATTACATAAATAAAATAAACATAAATAACAACAAATGCTAAAGAACAAGTGGTATTATCTGTCTTTTGAGAGTTTATTTACATTATATAACTCGTTGGAATCTTCAATTACTTCCTATTCACATATAGAATAAATAATAAGAATCACCACTTAAATATTCAGAAGATCAAAGCGAAGCTTTAGTTGTAACAACCTCTAAATATGAAATAAAAACCCAGTTTTTAATGTATGTGAATAGGAGGTAACTAAAGCTTCCAATGAGTTGTATAACTTAAATAAAGTATCAAGAAACAGATGATACCATCTATTCTTTAGCATTTGTTGTTATTATGTTTAGTTTGTTTATGTAAGTTTAAATAAGGGAATGAATTAGATGTATTGATGATATGTATTTTACATTTAGAGGTTGTTAAAACAAAAGCTTAGCTTTGATCCTCTGAATATTTAAATGGTGATTCTTATCATTTGTTATATAAATACATATGATCAACCAAATTGAGTCCCTCCTTTAAAATTGTGTAAATAAACTAAGCATAAATAATAACAAATGCTAAAGGACAGGTGAGTAACATCTGTATTTTGAGAGTTTATTTATGTTATATAATTCATTGGAAGCTTCAGTTATTTTCGATTTAGTTATACATAATCTGAGTTATTTATTATTTACATAGATTGAATAAAAGATGATTGAAACTGATCATCTTTTTAAATAGCACTTATAGCAGTTAATCAACACTATTAAATCAGCATAGATGAGTTATATTTTATTTAATTAAGATATAGTAGTATATGCAATAGTGATTAAATTATATTGTGTTACTAAAAAGATCAATACTGATAAATGACAAGATGTACAAAAAATACTTTGTGGATTAAAATTGAAAACTAAGAAAATAAAAATAAATGGAGATTTTAAAATCATGTAGATTTTACAGATGTTATTTTTGAAAATAATGGTTTTGAGCTTCTAGAAAAATTACAATAATTTTTTTTTTCTAAATAGAAAAATTACAAGAATTGTCAGATAAATGTAAGAAAGTAAGAAAAAAATTGATGATTATGAATTAAGAGATATCAACTATAAATATCTTGATCAGATAAAAAATGAAATTAATCAGAGAACTAAGCTTGTAGTAATTTTGATGAAATTAATTTAACATTAAATGGAAATATGCTTATTATTTGCCTAAAGGTTTGTAATGATGATGTATTAGATGTGATAATATGTTGAACTATTTCCATAATCTATCATTAAATGTTGAATGTCTGGAAAATTTTAAACTTTATTTAAACTTTTCAAATACAAACAATTGTTATTAATAACACACAAATAGACAATACAGGTTAGTAAATTACACAATGATTTGATTAGTATTATTCTGCACCCTTCTTCAGATGTTGCTGGCCTCATCAGTGATAATATTAGCATAGGAGTTGAACTTATATCTTTAGATTATTAAAATATTGAATATTAAAGCATCACTCTTAACCAACTGAGCTATTCTGTCAAAGGCAACAGTCAGTAGAAATTTCATATTTTTATTTATGAGGATTGATTCAAATCATGCTGATCCCTCAAACTTTTTTAATACTTTTTTCTAAGAGCAGAGTTAATTACAGGCTTCAGGCATTATGTACTGCCAAACTCTGTTGACTTATATAATTATTTTCCAGTCATATGAGCAGCTTTTTTAAATTTTCTTCTTTGCATCTTTTTCTCTTTATCCAATATTTTTGTATTTTTCTAATCAAATATACATTCATTAGTACATACATAGTCAGCTATTATTGACCCATTTGGATTTTCTTTTTTAACCATTAGTTTGTTTTTTTCAATGGCTGTTCAATAGGGCAACAGGTCTTACCAATACACTTTTTTCCACATTCACATGATATTTTATAAATGTAGTTTTTGTAATATAATTGAAAAGAAAAGTGTTTAATAGATGTATTTTACCAGTTATGAATCTAAGATTTAAACACTTAATAGAAGATTAACACAAAAACTTCAGATCACTTAACAAAATACAGTGCGATGTAGGTTGAAAATGAAAGAAAGGATCAAAGTAAAGTATGTGGATAAGAAAATGATATTATTGACATAAAGTAAAAGTACTAAGAAACTAAAATGGAGTGGTTTAGACATTTTCTAGAATAAATTACAATATATGAACAGTTAAAGTTTTAAACAAAACTCCAAGATATTGTAAAAGATCTAGAAAAAAGACTTCGTGTAAGTTGGATAGTTGATATAAATAAAATTGTTGACGTAATGTGGAGAAGAGAATTGATGGACCAGAGAACCTGGATTAAACTATTAGACTTTGTCATTTTGCAATGGATCTACAATAGTTAAAAGTAATGATAACAAATGTATACAATGTTTGAGATCTAAATTAATAATTTAATCCCAAAAATCCAAATCCTATTAAAAAATCTTGATCATTAAGATATTTCAATGCTCTACATTTATTATGTTCAATTATTTTATTAATAAACATGATTTATTTTAAATTGTACTTAAAGTTTAGCCTTTTTATTTAAATCGGATTGTTATCATATTCATAAATAGAAAATTATTCGTGTAAACTCAGCAATATATTTTCTATAAAGAAGAAGAAAGTTTCATTTCATCTCTATCTTCTCCTTTTTACTATCGACTCTTAAATTTTTAATAAATGACAAATAATAATTGACTTCCTTTATAATACTTCTAACCATATAATCTTATAAGCATTTTAATTAAAGTATATTCCTTTATATGTCTTTTATATTTACATCTATAGATAATAATTTGAATATTAATTATTTTAGTAGACTTCCAAATTCATTTTAGTTATTGAAAAATATTACCTGCTGATTTAATTAAATTAAGAAATTTTTTTTTAGCATCTGTTATCTTATAGTTTTTGTTTGTTTGTTATTTAAAATATCAATGTCTGACTATTCTTTTGTGTTATAAACAAAATGGAAAAAAAAACTTCTCTTTTCTAGATGTATCCGTTAAAGAGCGATTTTCTTTTAACCTATGAAACATTGAAATTACTTCAATTTAACAATGAGGGTATATCAAAATCAAAAATGGAGATCCTCTTCAAATGGAATTGTGTTTCAAGGGATTCATTATTCTTCTAATAATTATTATCTTCTTAAAACCCCCAGATTTACATTAACTAATGATAGAATGCATTCTACAGATAGTGTGGCTTTTTTTGTTTCAAATAATCTTGTAAAGCAACCAACTATTGAAGAGAGTTCAAATGATATTGCAATGACCATTCAGTTATATAATTTTTGCATATGCAATGTTAGCAATCCCATCATACAAATCGACCCTATTCTCTCCTTCCAAATCATTCTGAACCATTGCTATATATATATATTCATACAGAAAATTTTCAATTTCATAGTAAAACAGGCAAAATTCTCCATATGTATAGCTACTCAATACAAGCCAGAATAATCAATGGATGCGAGAAGGCTTGTGCATAAAATTCCCATCTAGTCCCTACTCATCCAATATCCCCAAACTAGTTTCTGACTTGTAGCTTTTATCAGTGAAGAGTCTTGGATCTGAGAACACTGCACCTAAATTTTAGGATCTAATGCAACCCTCCACCAGCCACTTTTTATCTCTATTTAACTACAAAACTATGAGTCCTAAATTGAAAACACTATAATATTTTCAATTCAAGCTCATTAGCTTATATAGTCATATAGGTCTGAACTCAGTTTAGGATTTATACATTTTGGTGTCTTTGTTTTTTTAATAACCATAGCCACCACTATCCTATTAGGCAAGATTGGTTTTAAGCCAATAAATATCACATGATCACTATTTCTTATGCTTATAACTTATTAAAACAGGCAAAACCCTCCATACATATTGCCACTTAATGCAAGCCTGAGTAATCAATAGATGCCAGAAGGCTTGTGCATAAAATCCCCATCTACTGCCTGCTCATACAAAATCCCAGACTAGATTCTGGCTTGTGGCCTTCATCAATGAGGAGCCTTGGATCTGAGAGCACTGCACCTAGATCCTAGGATTTAATGCAACCCTTCAGCAGCCACCTTTTATTTCTACATAACTACAAACCTAGTCCTAAATTGAAAACACTATAATATTTTCAATTCAAGCTCATTAGTTTATATAGTCATATAGGTCTAAACTCAGTTCAGGACTTATGTTTCTTAATAACAGTTATAAGCAAGCATAAGAAATGATGATCATGTGATGTTCATTGGCTTAAAACCAATCCTGCCTAATAGGATAGTGGTGGCTATGTTTGTCAAAGAACCAGATACCAAAATGTATAGATCCTAAACTGAGTGCAGACCTATATGACTATATAAGCTAATGAGCTTGAATTGAAAATATTATAATTTTCAATTTAGGACTCATAGTTTTGTAGTTAAGTAGAGATAAAAGGTGGCTGCTGGAGGTTGTATTAGATCCTAAGATTTAGGTGCAATGCTCTCAGGTCCAAGGCTCCTCACTGATGAAGGCCACATGCCAGAAACTAGTCTGGAGATATTGGATGAGTAGGCACTAGATGGTGATTTTATGTACAAGCCTTCTGGCATCCATTGATTACTCTGGTTTGCATTGAGTGGCAATATGTATGGAGATTTTTGCCTGTTTTAATAACATTTATAAGCAAGCATAAGAAATGGTGATCATGTGATGTAATTTTCATAGTAGTTTTTGAGGTTATGCAAGTGAAAATCAAGCAGGTATCAATGTAGAGAAGTGTTGAAATAGTCAATATGGACTTTATGATGAGAAGCTAGAAGAAACATTCAATTCATGCAGATGGGTAACAGAAACAACTCCTGATTCATGATTTGTTTTGACAAAAAAAATTTCATCAATATCTGAAGAACTACTGATACCAGATCATTTTCCCATAATGAATATAACCTTAGTTTAATCACTTGCATTACTGTAATTAAAGCTATCATGTTCTGAGATGGAATTTTAAAAAAGCTAACTGGAGGAGTTGATGTACTGAAAATCTTGGAATAAAATGCCAATAGAATCTTTTCAATTTTCTTTTGCTATGGTAGATTTAACAAATTGTTAATAATAGCTTCCAGAGAATCCATTTCTCATGAATATCATAACCAATATCAATGTTCTTAATATATCCAATTCATGTACCAAAAATCTGGAAATTGCTGATAAATATAGAAAATGACTGGATGATGTCAGAAAAGAAAAATAGAGAGACCATAGAGAAACAAAATTTTACATGATCTAGATGTAAGGTTTGGCTACTTTTACAGAATCTTAGAGGATGTGACAGTATATTTAACAGAGCCACTATTATCACTGCTAATCAAGTTGCCAAATTTATGATGCCAATTTTCTAAATCCAAGACTGTTGAAATATGGAAAAACATCATTAGAGCAAAATTGCATGTATCTTTTCACAGTGTTCTTATAATAACAGCAGATCTGATAGAACCTGTGAATGCTAGTGAAATCAAAATTACTCTTAATTGTCTTAAATGAAGAAAAGTTCCAAGAACATATAATATATTTGCACAGTTTTAAAAATATTTAGAACTTAAAGCTAAAGCATGATTGGAAGAATTACTCAATAACATTAGTCATTCAAAATATATTCCCCCCAAAAATTAGCATTTAAAAAAACTATATCAGTTTTAAAATCAAACAAAGTCATCAATGATCAAAAAATATTTATATCATTATTATGTATTTCCTTTAAGTTCTTTGAAAGAATCATATTAATAAAAAATTTTACCATTAGTTGAAGAGTCAGTTTTCTACAGAGAAAGCTGGGCTAGGAAATAATGTTTTGTGAATATGTTTTATCTTTAATAAATCACAATGGAAAAGGTTGTTAAAATAAATTTAAACCTGAGCTATTTTTAATTATATAACTTCAGTTTATTTTTCTGCTTGAAAAAAATTGTCTTCTTATTTGTAGAAAGCCATTAATTTACTTGGCAAAATGTTTTCTAATAGAAAAATTGAAATGACATTGAATGATTATTACAGTAGATACACAATCTTACAGAAGAACTGCCACAATATCCAGTTCTCTTGCCTATTTTATTTAATATATTCATCAATGATCTTTCAGACACAGATCTATACTAGTGATATTGCTTTGAGTTCTCAAATAAAATATTTTCTTAGAACAGTTTCTCAGTAAGGATATGAAAAAAAAAGCAAATCTCTTTCCTAATCTAATAAAGTCACTACATTTTATTTTTCATCTAAACAATCTCTTGCAATAATAATCTGAAATATGATCTTACACTATACTATTTAAAAGTAAATTTGGATTACAGCTTAATTTTTCTCATTTATCTAAAATAACCTCATTGAAAATCTGGCTGGCACTTCTTGGGGTTGTAATGCAAACACTTTATGGGCAACTTTCTTGATATTAGTATTTTCTGCTGATTAATATTGTGCCCTGTTTGGGAAAAAAGTTATAACACTAAACTTCTGTATATTCAAGAAATATTATTTTGAAAAATATTACTGGTACTCTTAAGTCTACTTCTTTGCAATTGCCTCAAAGAAAAAATATATAAAAACTGTTAAGAAAATCAGATTTGTCAATAACTCAAGATATAGTTTGACAACTTAAAACTCAACTCAAATCAAGATCCCCATTTTGGGTGTTTAACAAAGAATCAAAATGGAAGTCTTATGAAAATTCCAAATAGATCCAACAATAAAGCCAGCTGGATTTGATCTTCTACTTGTAACTAGAGTCTCATTATTATATTTAGGACAATCCATGGCCATTGTGTGTGCTCATCTGCTTCATAAATGGAATTTATTATCCACTGGTTTTTACAAGTGTGGGGAAATAAACTATGAATCACATCATTAATAAAAGTTGATATGGCTACAATAGCAGAATTGAAGGTTTAATGAAGCTAGAGTAAATCTATCTTCTAATTGAAATGTCTACAGATTTCTTTATAATATCTTGGGAATAGTTAAAAATTTTAAATTCATAAACTAAATAAATAATAAATTTACATTCTATTATTGTTCTATTTTGTGACGCAACTCTTAATATTGGGAAACTAGAATAAATTGTGTAAAGATAGTAGAAGACATGTTACCATGAATAAAAATTAAGTATTATCACATAATCTTATAATTCTGTTGTTATATAGCTTAGCATAAAATTGTATGTTAAATATAGATTGCTTAAATGGTTACTTTTTTTTTAATAATAGTATTTAGCACTAGGATTTATCACTATTTATTCTATTTAATTATTACTAATAATATAAATGTACGATTATTTTGAAGACACTGATTGGTGTATTTACCTGTCATTTCTATGATTTGTATTTGAATCTTTAACATGTAATCTCAAATTTTATTTACGTTTTAATTAAACAAGTTTAAGATTTTCTTTTAGGTATCCAGCCCAAAAGTAGATATGAATATAAAACAGGAACAAAAAACAACAACACACTAATAAATCTCACTACTATCTATCAACTAACAAGCGTAATGAATTGTTTTTGTTTTTTTTTACTATTTCTCTAAGAAAGATATTTTGGAAATGCTTTTATTGGACTGCATAAATGCTGTTTCTAAATTACTTTTACACATAGTAGGGCAAAGTTTTCGAATCTTATTAATTTATGCTATTGTAATTATATTTCTTTTTGTGACGTTTTATGAGACCTTTCTACATTCTTATTTATATGTTAATCTGCATGTTAAACTATTTTAAACAAACTTCCAATATTGTTTTAGCTATTAAAAATTTTCCAGTAGATTTAATTAAGCACTTTTTTTTTTTGCTTTTTGTGCGTGCGTGCGCGTAAAGTCTTTCCTTACAAATGAAGTGGGGAGAAAAATCCTCTCTTTTCTTAATTAGTTTTGCCTTCTTGTTTATTTCAAAGAAATAACGTATTTATTAAAAGATGAAAGAGCTCGTTAAAGTTTAGAATGTCGCTATAATTAACATTGAGATTTTAGATAAATTACGTTAAACAGGGGAAGGGCATACAAAATGGCAAACTACCAACAATGATGATCAACTATTAGTATGATTATAAAACTATTAGTATGATTTAACAGTAAAGCATTTGGGAATTTTACAAATTAAAGAAATCTGAACAAAAAATTAATCAGGTGAGGTTTATAAAATAAGTTTCCAATTAAAATATGTAATATTATAATTTAACAAAATATTTTTTTCAAATTTTTAAACAAATTCTCTACCATCCTCTCCCCTTTCTCTTTTAGTTAATTGAACATAAACATAGTTTAAATGAAATAATTATTACTTCTCTTTTATTATTATATTAATATATAAGCGTGATGGCCCATGCATAAAAGAAAGTAAAACTAATTAATATACGCAGGCGCTCTCCCACATGTAAATATATGAAAATGGTAAATACTTGATTTCTCAATTATCTCTCCTCGATGGATGATATTAAAAAAATATCTCTCATCAAGCTAATCAATCACCGAACTTATTTTAGCCTTAATCAATTTATTGCTCAATTGGTTGGCTAAATTATTTGGCCATAAAAAACATATCTGAAAAATAAAAAAAGTTTATTCGTATTTGAGCCTCTAATTGTGAAATTGACAGTTAGATGCAATATGTATTGCCCAAGAGACTTCCCATGTACATATATTTGTGTGTGTTTGCAGCTAATTCAATTATCAAAAAAATTGATAAAAAAACTAAGTAACGTCACCGCTAATCTAGCATTTATTTTAACATTAAATTTTCTATATATGCTTCAAAGCATAACATTTAGCGTACCATTTATATTTGCCACTTACCTATAAAAAAAAACTAAAACATTCTTCTTTACGTATATAAAAAAAAAACTGAGCAAAAATAAGAACGGTAATTTAAATTTATAATTTAAAGATTAACTTTAAGTCCTTGGGCCATCAAAATATAGAGATAATTTCGCTTCCATAAATATCATGGTATTTATAATTACAATATGCATAATAAACTACATATTAGATGTGTATATATATATATAATAACAAAGTGTGCTTTTGGTGTATTGTAATATTTTCTTATATATTTACTTTGTTTCACATTTTGATGTATATGTGTTTTGTTATTTGCAGATTATATATAAATTTTTAATTATATAGATTAAAATGGTCATTTCATGAGGGTAGAGAAGAAAGAGTGTCGTGAAAATATAATTAATGTTTTCTCAAATATATAATTTTAATATAAATTCAAGTAAGAGAATCGAACATTAATTATAAGAAAGGAGGTTACGCAGTTATATCAAAATTTAGTAACATTAGTAAATACATTATATGTTGTGTGTGTAGGTATATAAATGTGTGTATATACATAAAACATTAATAAATACATACATGTTATGTGTTGTGTGTATAGACATATACAGGTGTGTGTGCTTGCATATATATAGATATAACATTAAAAAAATATTCAAAAGTTTCTAAAAAAATTTTTTTTGTAGTAAATTTATTTTAGTTATCTACTTCTATTTATTTTTATAAAATAAGATTTTTGTAAAGATTAGGAATACAAAAAAAAACCCAGTTAATCTTTTAATATAAAAAACAACAACATATAAATAGAAAAGTCTAAACTAATTAAGAAATTCATAGAAATTGGTTTATCGTATTAAAACAGAATTAGATGATGGAAATCGTCCAATATATAAATATAACATTAAATTAAAATTCTTTTATAAATATTTTTATTCACTGATTAATTATATTGGGGATTATTTTAATTTTTTGTATCAGATAAAGTAATTATACATACATTTTATAGACATTTTAGAGACGTATTTTATTTTACAAAACTTAACTCAAACAAGTAATAGTTTTTCTATGGACATCTTAGCTTAATATTGAGTATTGAATGTCTTTAGAACAATTTAACTTTATTTAACTTTTCCATTTATATTCAACTGTTAATAGTAGCACACAGGTTAGTATATGCACGTTTATTCTCCTCTCTTCTTCAGGTGTTGCTGGCAGACCAGTGACAGTACTGTCATAATAATCAAACATGGACCCTTAGATTCTTGAATTTTAAGGTAGTACAAGCCATCCTGCCAAAGACAATAATCAATAAAAATTTCATATACTTATTTATGATGTTCCTCCTGATTTTGCCATACTATCACTGGTCAGGTCAGCAACGCCTGAAGAAAAGAAGAGAATAATACCTCTTGAAACATTGTGCATATACTGTCCTGGTCGGTTTTGTCTGTTTATATAACAAGATCTAGCATCTAGGCAAAAGTACCTCAAATCCAATCATGTGCAAGATACATAAGTCAGGAACACTCATGAACTCTGCCTATTTGCCTATTTTCCAGACCTACCAACTTATGAGCAACAATCCCGATGATACCGATCTAATTTTATCTCTCTCCAACTCTAATTTAACATTATATGATGGAATATTGCATGAAATATAAGTTTGATTCATTTAAAGGTCATGATCTTTCATCTTAATTATATCTATAAGATTAGCGGGAGATCATCTAGTCAGAATGAGCTTATTTAAATAAAAGAAAGCAATGATACTGCAAATTTATAATATATATATATATATAAGATTTATTAATTTAAAGAAATATAAATAAATGCTTGTATCATTATTTTATTAATCATTGGCCTCTTAAAGTAAATATATATTGGATTACATTTAGACGGTAACAGAGAAATCACATGACATTTTATTTATAACTTAGAGGATGAGATTTGACAGATTACTTTATTTGACTTATTATTGCAGCTTATATGCCAATAATAGATCAATATACCTATGAACAATTGGTTTAGCACTATGAGGAAATATATTCTTGAGATACCAATCCACCACCAGAAGGAACAAAAGATAGCATTTAACCGATTTAGTTTACAAATAATATTTTAAAACTGAAACATTAATTTTATACAAAATACATTTTATTAATAGATGAAAGGAGTTCAGTTTTATGGAGTGATAAACATGTGTGGGATTGCTAGTGAACATATATATATAATGCCATCACAAAGGCGCGCATCTAAAAACATTAAAAAAATATAAATAGATCTGATTAGTAGAGTCATAACATTACAGCATATGGATATTCATGGGTTTTATCTAGAAATATAACAGGAAGGTGGTGCATGCATAGCAGCATATTTATGTGATTCAGTCATGGATCCTTGCAGGTGCTTCCAAGAATTTATTGAAGAAATAGACTGATATAAGTCTGCAAACGTTGGCAGAATCGGTTCACGAACGAAGAGCGATCGGCTATGCGTTAAATGGGCTGGGTTTTTCCCAGAGCGATTCTTATATAGAGCCAGCTCATATGACCAAATAAGTCCCCAGGGGGGTTAAGAGCCTGGTTCTTGGACTTGGAGATACGAGACAGGGTTCAGCTTTCCGATACGCCCAGGTAGAAAAGCACAAATATATATATATATAAATGAATGATGAGCCCTGAATGCATGCAATGCTGGAATAATGAATATAACTTTAAAGAATATTTATTTAATTAATACCCATACATTACGGAATATCCCACATAATGGTATGATTTAATTACTAAACAGAAATGGATCATTTAGCTTATTAAAATACATAATTCATTGGTATAAAAAATCCCTCTTTCCCTTACTTTATTTTATCTATAAACTTTCCACACCATTAAATAAGTATAAGAATTCAGTTATAAATGCTGTTATTAAAATCAATATAATTATACATATATGAATGTGGTGGTGGTGATGAATTTAAGAATAAATAATTTGATTTCACATAATACATTTGAATTTCTAGGAATAGCACATTATTATTTAAATAAAAAAATAAGAAAACATTTCTTAGAAAAACACATTTCTGCTCTGTTTTCTATAATAAATTTATGAGATAATTACTTTGTTTTCCCCCAAATCCGCGAGCATGTGCTAAGATAAAATAAGACTTGTTTTTAATTAAACTTAATCTAGTCATCCCATAAACTGGGTAAGGAAAAATAAAAGAGAAATTACATACTAGTGAATTTGTGTTACTATTAGCATATTTAAAATATAAATATATAAAATACGATAGTAAAAGTTAAAAGATTATTGCCGCATGAAAATGAAAGAAAACAGATTTAATAGAGGCTCAATGATAAAGAAGAAACTAAAGTTATATAGAGTTACATACAAACTGGAGGTAAGTAAATTATAAATAATTTTACATAATATTAATTATCTAACAGACAGGGTTATCATTACAGAAGGCTGAGTTTAAGAGATTTATATAGTAGGCAGCAGCTAAAGTTCTTTTTACCTTGATAAAACATAGTGGCAGTCCTTGATGCTTTAGTGTCCATTGGGATTGGTGAACTATATCTAGATTTTGGATCAGTCAAGCAGGTAGCATTTACTTTTCAGTCTCTATGCATTTTTAAAGTTCACGGGTACAGGATCCAGAGATATAAATATGATTGCGGGAAAGAACAGAGAGAAAGGTGAAATTTTTCTACTCACGATACATTGTGCTATTAAAACCACAAGCATGGAATATATCTGCCATTGCTATTTTACTATGGTGCTTTTCCTTTTATGGATTCAAATATAGCAGTATTCATATCCTTTTTTGATGATGTTGGAAAGCACTTAGATGCTAGACTTGGGGCAATTTGTGCACTTAGAAGATCTAGAATCTGCTAACCGGATGCATCTTTTGTTTTAGTAAGTTTTGACAACAATGCAATTCTGTTACAAATTTCTCGAATGATTGTTTTAAAATATAGTCATGATTTTAAAACAAATTGAAGTGGATAAAATTTCCATGAATGGATTCTTACTTTACTGTTATAAATTGAAACATTTTAATTTTAATATCCCGTTAATTGTCTTAATTGCATTTGAGAAACTTCTTAAACTGATTGCATCATTTTCTGACCACTATGATTAAATAAATAAATGATAAATTATATATAATTTTAACATATACTTTAGTAATATATATTTCTATTTGAAATTATGTTTTAAAAGTAATCTCCTCTCACCGATAATATATACATATCCATTATGCACGTATACAAATTAAAATAAAATTAAATATTTGTTTATTAACATTAAGATATCTATATATCTACATCAGTTTTAATAATTAAGCAAGAAAGAAGATATGTATTAGTAAATACATATATATGCATAAGAATGGAGTTTAAATATAGTTTGGTGGTAGGAGATTCTGAGTGGGCTGTGAAGCTCAATCTGAGTATCAGGTCGACTGCATTTTTCTGGACTTAAAAAGGAACAAACAAAAAAATGTTTTAAACAGAAAAATGTTTTTCTTGGTGCTTCGGTAACTAAAAAACAACCAGTTTTAAAGTAATGATGTGGATCTAAAAAAATTTTCTTTATCTGGCTGAGGACTAACTTATTTTTAATTCATTTTTCTGATTGTTTCTACTAACATTTTACAAGAGCAAAATAAATGTATATACTGTATCACTGTTATGAGGAAAAAAAATTATTTTAATTTATCTTTATATTATCATTGTCTATTTTATTCATAACCCATTCTATCTTTATTATTACTGCCAAACTACATATATGTATAAAGAACTTTTTCTGTACAATTGAGGTCCGAATTCATTGGTTGATTGGTCTGTCCATTTTTTTGTATACATATGTACTGTCCCTCTTACTTGTCCAGCTTTATTTATAGTCCTTTCCTCGGTCTGGAGGTATGTCAGGTCTCTTTGCCTTTTCAACTAGCTCCAGGTCTGGATGCCCATAGTCAAGAAAACTCACATCTATTTCATCCATAATTCATTTTCCTGATGTCATATTATATCTAATAATTTGAATAATATTCTCAATAGAGTTTTCCAAGATATTGCATGGGCTCATCTAAGGGCTTTTTAATCGGTGCTGAAGGTGAAATTTCATCTAACTTTAGGATCTGGCTATCAAACATCCCTGAAGAAATATTTACTTCAGTTTGAACTTCCAGTACTTTCACTTTTTTCAGAGTCCTTTTCTTTTTGTACACTTCACCCACTTCGATGACTTTATATGTTCTATCATCCTGGGTTATGGTTTCTTGTCCATCTGTTCTGTTCTGTGTCTGCCTTAATTCTAGATCCATAGCTTCTTGCATATGGTTCTCCAACAACTCTTTGAATTTAGAGTGAACCTCTTCATTGCCCTTTCACATTCTATTGGTACCTCATCTCCCTTTTTTACTGAACTGTTATTTAATATTGTTTACATCCCATCCTTTATTTTTTATTCCAAGCTTCTAAATTTAGATTCCAATCTTTCAAACCCAGCTTCCATTCTTTTTGTCTGTTCACCAATAGCTTCTAATTTAGATTCAAAAATTTCAAACCTAGCTTACAATGTTTCTTTTATCTGTTTGCCTGTAGCTTCCAATTTTTCCATTTTTTTTCTCTGTTTATGGCTTGACTGTTGATTTGCACACATCTACTAGTAACATCATTTTGAGGTTCTTGTCTGACACTAGCTGGTTTTTCAATCTCTTTGCTATCCTCCATTTGGCTGTCTGACTTTTTAAAAAAATTAATATTATTTTTCTTGAATATAAATATTAACTTATGATTCTTTTCCTTTTTTTGTTTGTATATGGAGTGATATACCTTCCCCCCATTCTCAACAGTCTCCCCCTTATTCTAATCTCCTATTCCTGTACCCAATTTATACCTATTTATTTTATTATCACTACCCTGCCTGACTTATTTTTGCATTATTAATTTCTAGCTCTAGTATTTTAAACATACAATATATATATATATTAAATATCATATTCTTCTATTTAAACATACAATATATATATATATTAAATATCATATTCTTCTACCTAACCTTCTCTTGTCCTTCTTTTGCTTCGTCTTTTGTTTTTGGCTGTTCTTCAGCACCTGAAACATCTTAACAATTTGTTTATTAGAAATGACATTTATTATTTATTGAATTAATGTTAAAATCATCATCAATACATGTGGTACATAAATTTTTAATAAAAAAAACTATATAATTCGTTAAATTTCGAATCATTGTTTCCAGCATTTTTTTTTATTTTACTAACTCTACTACCTATTGGCAAAATTTATATTGGTATTACTACCAGGTGCCAGCCAAAGGAGTAAGGTAATATTATCTGACCAGATGATCTGCTTTTATTTGATTATATACTTTTATAAATAAATATATATTTATTTATAACTGTTGTACAGCCACAGATTTATTATATAATAAAAAAAAACTTAAAGAATAGTCATTATTATTTTGAGCACATATTTATATATATATGGGTGTGAAAATATTAAAAGGCTGCCATTACTTTTCTTTCATCAGCCCGAGAAAGTTATACACGTATATTTGAACATTATTAATTGGAAAAAAAAATACTATACAGTATATGTAAAACATTATTCATGATTATTTGGAGCACATATTTCTTTATTTATTATTATGGATGTGAAAGCATTTAAAAACCTGACACTATTTTCTTTTTTTCTCAAACTTGAGAAAATTATACATGTATATTTAAAACATTATTTACGGAAAAAAAAAAACTATTATGTATATAAAACAGTCATGATTATCTGGAGCACATATTTATATCTTATGTGTGTGAAAATATTAAAAAAGCTGCCACTACTTTTTTTTTCACAAACTTGAGAAAATGATATATATATATCTGAACATTATTCATGGAAAAAAAATCTTTTTATATATATGCTCAACATTATTTCTTGAGAAAAAAAATACATATATACTAATAATGACTTGTACAGAGTGTATATAATATTTAAAAGATCTGAACTGGGTATACAAACCACGGGAAAAATTTTTTTTACACATATATATTCAATATTATTATTAAGAAGAAAAAAACACTGTATACATATAATAAAATCTATTATCTCAGGTATGTGGATTTTTATTCGAAGCCCTATGTTGATGTGCCAAACCTGGGGGAAAAAACCTGTACCGGTCGGTTTTGTCTGTTCATATAACAAGATCTAGCATCTAGGCAAAAGTACCTCGAATCCAATCATGCACAAGACACAAAAGTCAGGAACACTCATGAACTGCCCTATTTGCTTATTTTCCAGACCTACCAACTTATGAGCAACAATCCTGATGATACCAATCTAATTTTATCTCTCTCTGCCGGTATTGCAAAGCGGAGACACAAAAAGACTCTAATTTAACTTTATATGATGGAGTACTTATTGCATGAGATATAAGTTTGATTCATTTAAAAGTCGTGACCTTTCATCTTAATTATATCTAAGATTACTGGGAGATCATCTAGTCAGAATGAGCTTAATTTAATAACTAAGTTATTAATATTTAAATAAAAGAAAACAATGATTCTGCAAGTTTATAATGTATATATGTAAGATTCATTAATTTAATGAAATATGAATAAATACTTGTATCATTATTTATTAATCATTGGCCTCTTAATGTAAATATATATTGGATTACATTTAGACAGTACCAGAAAAATCATATGACATTTTATTTATAACTTAGAGGATGCGATTTGACAGATTACTTTATCTGACTTATTATTGCGGCTTATATGCCAATAATAGATAAATATATCTATGAACAATTGGTTTAGCACTATGAGGAAATATACTCTTGAGATACCAATCCACCTCCAGAAGGAACAAAAGATAGCATTTAACCTATTTAGTTTACAAATATTATTTTAGAACTGAAGCATTAATTTTATACAAAATACATTTTATTAATAGATGAAAGGAGTTCAGTTTTATGGAGTGATAAACATGTGTGGGATTGCTAGTGAACACACACACACACACACACATATATATATATACACATATATATATATAATGCCATCACAAAGACACATATCTGAAAACATTAAGAAATATCATAAATAGATCTGGTTAGTAGAGTCATAATATTACGGTTTATGGATATTCATGGGTTTTATCTAGAAATATAACAGGAAGGTGGTGCATGCATGGCGGCATATTTATGTGATCCAGTCATGATCCTTGCAGGTGCTTCTGAGAATTTATTGAAGAAATAGACCGATATAAGTCTGCAAATGTTGGCAGAATTGGTTCATGAATGAAGAGCAGTCAGCTGTGTGTTGAATGGAGTGGGTTTTCCCAGAGTGATTCTCATATAGAGCCAGCTCATATGACCAAATAAGTCCCCAGGGGGGTTAAGAGCCTGGTTCTTGGACTTGGAGATATGAGATGGGGTTCGGCTTTCTGATATACCTGGGTAGAAAAGCACAAATGTATATATATAAACAAATGATGAGCCCTGAATGCATGCAATGCTGGAATAATGAATATAACTTTAAAGAATATTTATTTAATTAATACTCATAAATTATGGAATATCCTGCATAATGGTATGATTTAATTACTAAACAGAATAGGATCATTTAACTTATTAAAATACATAATTCATTGGTATAAAGAATCCCTCTTTCTCTTTATTTTATCTATAAACTTCCCACACCGTTAAATAAGTATAAGAACTCAGTTATAAATGCTGTTATTAAAATAAATATAATTATACATATACAAATGGGGTGGTGGTGATGAATTTAAGAATAAATGATTTGATTTCACGTAATACATTTGAATTTTTAGGAATAGTGCATTATTATTTAAATAAAAAAATTAAACATTTCTTAGGAAAACAGATTTCTGCTCTGTTTTTTACAATAAATTTATAAGATAATTACTTTGTTTTTCCCCAAATCCGCAAGCATTTGCTAAGATAAAATAAGACTTGTTTTTAATTAAACTTAATCTAGTCATCCCATAAACTAGGTAAGGAAAAATAAAAGAGAAATTACATACTAGCAAATTTGTGGTATTATTGGCATATTTAAAATATAAATATATAAAATATGACAATAAAAGTTAAAAGATTATTGCTGCATGAAAATGAAAGAAAACAGATTTAATAGAGGCTCAATGATAAAGAAGAAATTAAAGTTATATAGAGTTACAAACAAACTAGAGGTAAGTAAATTATAAATAATTTTACATAATATTAATTATCTAATAGATGACAGGGTTATTATTACAGAAGGCTGAGTTTAAGAGATTTATATAGTAAGCAGTGGCTAAAGTTTTTTTTAACCTTGATAAAACATAATGGTGGTCCTTGATGCTTTAGTGTTCATTGGAATTGGTGAACTAGATCTAGATTTTGGGTCAATCAAGCAGGTAGCATTTACTTTTCAGTCTCTAAGCATTTTTAAAGTTCATAGGTATGGGATCCAGAGATATGATTGCAGGAAAGAATGTTTTGAATGGAGAGAAAGGTGAAATTTTTCTACTCACGATACATTGTGTTTTTAAAACCACAAGCATGGAATATATCTGCCATTGCTATTTTACTATGGTGCTTTTCCTTTTATGGATTCAAATCTAGCAGTATTTATATCCTTTTTTGATGATGTTGGAAAGCACTTAGATGCTAGACTTGGGGCAATTTGTGCACTTAGTAGAACTGGAATCTGCTGACCAGATGTATCTTTTGTTTTAGTAAGTTTTGAAAACCATGCAATTCTGTCACAAATTTCTCAAACGATTGATTTAAAATATAGTCTTATGATTTTAAAACAAATTGAAGTGGATAAACCACTAATGGATTCTTATTTTACTGTTATAAATTGTAACATTTGAATTCGGACAAATGGATTTCCTGTTCAATAGTCTTAATTGTGTTCGAGATACTTCTT
The DNA here is from genome assembly GCA_028023455.1 of Epiperipatus broadwayi. Lineage (NCBI taxonomy): Eukaryota > Metazoa > Onychophora > Udeonychophora > Euonychophora > Peripatidae > Epiperipatus > Epiperipatus broadwayi. The sequence continues at coordinate 3,871,891 of JAQFVV010006216.1, forward strand.
AAACTGATTGCATCATTTTCTGACCGCTATGATTAAATAAATAAATAATAAATTATATATAATTTTAACATATACATTAATAATATATATTTCTATTTGAAATTGTTTTAAAAGTAATCTCCCCTCACCGATAATATATACATATCCATTACACACATATACAAATTAAAATAAAATTAAATATTTGTTTATTAACATTAAGTTATCAATATATCTATGTCAGTTTTAATAATTAAGCTAGAAAGAAGATATGTATTAGTAAATATGTATATATGCATAAGGATGGAATGTAAATATGGTTTGGTGATGGGAGATTCTGAGTGGGCTGTGAAGCTCGATCTAATGTGTGTGGTATTATTAATAGTTGAATGTAGCTGAAAATTTAAATAAAGTTAAAGTTTTCTAATGACATTTATGAAATTTAATACTTAATATTAGTTTATGGAAATAATCCAATATATAAATACAATTAAAATATCATCATCACAAACTTTCAGGAAAACATTTTAATCAACATTCTTTTGAAAAATTAGTATAATATGAATACAGCAGAAAGAAAATTAATCTTATTTTGTGTATACATGGATATTTAAAAATCTACTATGAAGTTAGTTTTAACATGGCAGGCTAATTGTCTAGAGTTTCTCTATCTTCATTAGACTGATTTTGTATTGCAAGTTTTAATGTACTTTGTCTATAAAATTAAAAAATGTTTAACTACTGATTATGATTAATATTGCATAACTTTATTCTACATGACTGCTAAATAAATACAATCAATTTAAGCTTCCTGTTTAAACCTAAGGTACACTTTTAAAAGAAATAGAGAAATTGAGTGTTAATTCTCTGATCAGAGGTATGAAAAAAAAAAACTATGAAAAGAAATCCATAAAAAGTTATGAGTCACTGCTTATTTCATAATATTAAAATACTGTTAAATTGACTTTGTAAGTCTTCAATAAATATGTAAATCATTCATCAATTTTATAAACTTTATGAACTTTATGTAAAATTTTGTATGGATCTAGTCATAATAATCTGCCAATTAAGGAATTATAATAAACTTAATTAGTTTTTTGCCTTTTCCTCTCTCAGAAGAACAAACTAACATTTTTTTTTGTGTGAATATATATATAAACCTCCTTCTCTTACTTTGGAGAATTTAGCATTTTACTTAGATAATGTAATCCTTTAAATATTTTGGCTGTTTCTTTAATCTTACAAGATTCTACTTTATGGATTATTTTTCCTTATGAGTGACAAGCCCTTTTTCATTCTCATATTTCTTGAGTTCTGGATTTTGTTTTTTTACCATGATCCTGAATTCATTCTAAATCAATGGATAAAAAAGTAATTTGTAACACATTCTCGTATGTGGTTGATATTATGACAAAACTCTGTTCCTGTTTTGATTACACAAATACAATTTACTTAATACTAATTTAAATGTTTTATGTGATATCCATTTTTTTAAAGAATATTTAACCCAAATGTCTAGGTCCATAGTGAGTTTTTTGCATTCTGTATTAGTACTTTTTATAGAACTTTCTAATAGGTATGACAATAACAGTTTAGTTCTCAGTTTTTGTGATTTACACAATAATGGCTTTGTTTTCACTTTTGGTTATATTTCAATTGAGTTTGTTTTGATTTCTTTTAGTTCCTTTTTGAATAGTAAGAAAAAGTATTATGAGTTTCTTTATCATAATTTTTTTTCAATCGTTATTTTGATACCTATTGATAAAAAGCAATCTCTTTCAATAATAGAGTTCATTTTGCTTAGCTAATATATGATGCCAGTGTAAAACTTTTTTATTTATTTATACTGCTACAATAATCTTTCCATCAATATTTTTTCCTGCTTATATATTTTGCTATTGGTTTTGATTTTGTTAAATTTGATCATTTATTCTGAGTTTCCAATCATTACAATGTTATCAATGATATTCACAAACCATTATCATGCTCCCATGGATACCGGTTGACTAATTATTTTAACTGACAATATTATTTAGTTACTATGTATAACATTAACATTTTTTAAATCTAATTTGGAGTGTTGAAAATTTTTGCTCTTTTTTTTTTTACAAATTTTCACTTGCTACAATTTTACTTTTTCTATATATAATTATTTGTTGCATGTCCCAATTTTATATAGTAAAGCATTCAATCACTTTCATCTTATCAGTTTGTCTTTCCCATTTTCTAGATGATATTTTCTTTGTTTTAAAAATGTTTATGTGACATGCCTCAAAATTAGACATATTAGATGTTTAATGTGTTTTGGATTGAAGTAATTAAGTAGTAACTCATTTAACTCCAAATATGTCAATTCTTTGGATTTTCTAAGCTCAGTTCGCAATTTGTATTACAATTTTAGCTCACAAAGTGTTCTTTCCAAAATATTTCCAATGTTATTCATTAAATAGTACATTTCCACATGATTGATGTAAAATAGCCATTCCAATACTTTATTCATAACAAATTCTCTTATAGTTTTTATTTGTGACAAATTCCCCTGTATTTTTTATTTATGATATTGAAGCCAATTACACTAATCAGATTTATGGTGTCAGGAATGTAATTTCTTATATTCTAAAATTCTGTTGTTTGCATCAATTGATAACTAAGTATCTTTTGCACATATGTAGTCCCAATGGATCTTGTGACAAATCAATGCTATAAAATAATAAAATAAATATTTTTTGGATGAATTAGAAATTCAGTAATATATTGTAATGTTCACATTGGATTTAGGTCTTTATTTTACATACTATAAAGTGCAAGTTAATCAAACTATAAAAAATAGTTATATTTCCTGATTAACTGACCTAATATTTTTATTACAATTTTCATTGCCAGTAGAATCAGTTTTATATTTATTTAAAAGGGCACTAGAGTTGTAAATACACTGATATCTGTCACATCACATTGTGTATCTTTGCAGTAAATAACTAAATATAATTTTTATGTGATTCCACTTTCTTGTCAAATAATATTTAAGAATTTTCTCCAGTGTTCATAGATTAAAATAAACATGTTGGCATACATTTCTTAAAATAATCTTTTGTAATAGTAAAATTTAATAAACTACACTTAATAATGTACGATGAAAAGTTGGTATTAAAATAAATATTTTATTATAACAAATTAAAGGTATTAAATGTTAAATTATTAATAAAATTGGAAAGAAACTTACACATACTCATCCAGATAATAATATTAAATATTAAACAATTAATATTTCATTTCTTTTAAGTTACTTCTAGAAGGTTGTAAATGAAAGCCTTGAATAATAAATCAGTGAATGTTCCTATTGGTATTTGAAGTTTGTAGCTAACATTTATTGTTAAATTTAGTCTGCAAACATTTAATTTGATAATTTAGGGTATGAATAATCTTACCGGTAAGTTTTGCAAATTTATGTAGATTGTAATATACATGTATTTCTTGGGTTGAAAAACTCGTGGTTTTTGATTTTGATCACTTGGTATCTTTTATGTTCCTGGTACACCCTAAGGCTAAACATGAAAAGCCTTTTGGAGTGACCTCTTCATGATGAAAGAAGGTGTTGCAAATGCTCCAGTCCATTTCTGCATGATGAATTTAATTCAGCAGATGAGTAGACTATCCTGGATAGAGACAATTTCTCTATCCAGGAGAATCTTAAAAAAAAAAACCTGACACAAGACCCCCTTGAAAGTATTTTCTTTCCTTTTGTATTCTTGATCAGTTTTCAGATTTCTGCCTATATGTCCTTATCTTTTTTTGTTATCAAAATATAAGTTTATAATCTTGTATATTTATTTTGTATTTTTAGCTACAAAGTTTTTTTATATATACATTATTTCTGCTATCTTTAATTAGAGTAATGTCTTTCTTTTATATATCTAGATAAACAATCTGTATGCACTTACATTTCCTCCAATTTTAACTTTAATTAAATTAAATAGATAATATCAATACAAATAATTTTCAATGAAAGTATCAAAAAATAAATTATACTAACTAAAAAAAAAACAAAACTAAATTGCATCCATTGATGATTTTTAAATTTTACTTTTTTCTTTTTTAGCTTTTTAAATATTACCAAATGCCACACACTTGTATCACATATATGCAAATGGCACAATATATATTACAATATACAGGTATTATAATGCGAAATCTTAATTTTAGTAATTTAATCTATTTCAGAATAATTCTATTCTGAGCTGAGTTACTTACAAAATAGCACACATCCCTTATCAAATAATAATAAGATTGAATCAACCTATTCAATCCTCAGTTTAGTGATAAATCACATTGGTAAAAAATAACTCACTTCTACTAAAATTCTTCTTTGCCTTTTGTCTTGACTCTGCTAAGAACTTTTGAAATGCTCTTTAATAGGATCCAAATGCATATTGTCTTCCTGCAGGAAATTGTTATGTTTACTAATAGCTATTGTTATACAACTATCATCATCATTTTTGTACGCGACCAAGATGTGTTATTTACGGACTGTGCAAATTAACTTATATTCCAGCTAAAGAAAATTAATGATTATTTTTTTTGTTAGTATATGAAAGATAGGTAGACTAATTATTTGTCTTATTATTATTTTTATTTAATTATTATTTCTTTCTTTAAGAATGTCTCGGAAAAATATAATATGGAGAAATATTGTACTGGGTAATTAATTATTATTTTAATATAATTTCTGTTGTATACATGTGTTTCTATACACATATGTTGGTGATATAAATATTTGTTTGCTATTAGGAAGCTAACAGTTAATTTTGAGAAGGGGTAAATGCATAAAAAATTATTATTTTATTTTTGCATTTTAATAAATTATTTTGCTTCAGACTTAAAAGATTTGTAGTTTGTCACAAATTTTTATTTCAATTTTTTTTAGTTAATATTAAATACATAAAAGCATTGTTTTACTTCTGCTTTGCTAGAAGAATGAGGTTTATTTAATAGTAACCATTATATTTTAAATTTAAATATTTATAATTCATCAGGAATAAGATATTCATTTTTTTAACTTATTAATACAATATTTACTTATTGAATGTGATTTGAAATTATTTTATGCTTTATTATGCATGTGTGACTGTCTATTGTTTAATCCATTTATATGATTGCTGAATTAAAATTTGATTGACTTACTTTCCAATCAGTTTCGGATGGTGGGATGTGCCAAAAGAAGTGAAAGAATTAGGGATTTATTCAAGAGTGAATTTATTATTTTTTTTATGCTTAGATTAAAATGTATTTAGTGACTATGGAGAAAAAAAGCATTTATGATATATATTGTGTTATAGGGATTGAGATAACTCTTCCTCAGTTTATTGAAATATTTGTCATGAGTAGATTATATTTTCCAGATTAAGCAATTGCGCATTATGATGATTATATTATGTGAAGTAAAGTAGTGTACTTTCCTTCTTTTTCGGTGATGAGACAAAATTCACACCAGTATTTTAGCCTCTGAATTAGGATAGGGGGTCACTGTATTTTGTCATTTAAATGATTAGAGATAAAAAAGTCTTCTTGTCCCTCATGTATCCATTTGGAATGTTTTCCCATCATTTATTCATATCCAAGTGTAATGTAGTTTGCTATTAAAAAAATAAAGTAGAATTGGATTTCTTTTATAAAACATCTAAAGTAGGATTAGTGTTAAAGCTTGATTGATTATGGCATTATCCGTATTATGGTATTGTATCTCAATTTCACAAGTAAACCGATCGAATATAACTGTGTTAATTATTTTATAACAGGTAGCACAATTCAGATGCACGCATAAAATACTATTAAATCTGAAGGTATGGAGAAAATCTATCACTGATTTGTGAGTCTTAAATCAATATTTCAAATTGTATCATACTAATTATTTTAAGTTTTATATCATCAAACTCTCAAAATGATTCATCCTCATTTTGAATGAGCAAGCAAAAGAAAAGAAAGTGTAGCTAGTTAATAGAATTATTTAATTGATTTATAAAGGATAGCTTGGCCTTTTACTCATATATTTAAACCCATATTGTATTATTTTAATATTTAACTACCCCAGTGTTGATTTAGTTAGTAGAATGTTGGAGTTAGCTAATAGCATATGTATATTTTAAATAAAATACCAAGAAGTTTAATTTCATATTTTACTATTTTAGTGTTAGTGTTACTAAAGGTTTCTTTTTATAAGCATATCAGAATTGACTAATAGCTTGCATATGTTTGAAATAAAATACAAAGAAATTTAATTTCATATTTGATTATTCTAGTATTAGTAAATGTTTTTTTTTTTCACTGGCTTATCAGAATTGACTGATAACTGGTATATGTTTGGAATAAAATACAATGAAGTTTATTTTAATGTTAGTTTACTCTTTTGTAATCTATTCAGTCATTGATACTGGAATTATCCAAAACATGCATATGTGTAAAGTAGAAATACAAATGTTTATCCAGCTATATCATGTGATAAATGATTTATTTAAAAACTTTGTTCAGAGTAATCTTTCGCACGCATTCATGTTCTATGTTTCCACACATATGCACACACTTACATATCTAATGTGATATGATTGTACTATTCCATAAATTTAATGATGAATATGTTCAGATCTGATAATGTCGTTTTCTAGATCCAAACACCATATGAAGTGCTTGACTAATTAATGATTCTCTGGAAATTTTTAGTTTTCAGTTATTATTTAGATGATGGATTGAAATCAAAATGTACCCTCTTTCTTTCATTGTCTAACTATTATTTTATTAGAATAATGCTTAGTTTATGTCATTACTTTTGTGATGGTAATTATTAGTTATTGTAAAGTATAGATTTAAAATTAAGCCATACAATAAGTAAATTTTCTGAGATATTCCCTTATTATTTTAGATTAGACATTAATTTAGATACTTATTTTAAGTTACTGTACAATAAAAGTTAAGTAGTGCTATATTTTTGTTTTCTATTTAATTTTAACTTACCGTATATTAGAGTTAATTAGCACTACATCTTTATTTTATTAATTTAATTTTATCACACAGTAAAGGTTGTTTGATAAATTTAGATCAGTGTTTCCCAACCTGTGGTATGCATACCACTGGTGATACACGAGTTGCTGGTTGGTGGTACATGAAAAATAATCAATAATGGCGGACATAAAAAAAAAAATCATAAAAATATAGAAACGTTTTTTCCTATAATTCATAAAAATTATTTTAATTAATAATATTATACAGTAAAGTTGTTAATATGTACAGTCGATAATGATCTTTAATGTTAATGATAAAATTGAAAGTATGATTAAGAAATTAGATTTTTGGAAACAGTAATATATATAAGTATCGAAAACAATCATCTGGAAGTATTCGAAACTCTACATATTTTTTTGTTTGAAAATAAGGTTAATCTGACTCAAGATATATGAGAAAATATAATAGCACATTTAACAGGATTAAAATTGTCTTTCATGGAATATTTTCCCAAACCCAAAAACACAAATGGTAATTGGATTTCAAACCCCTTCTATGGCAGAAAATTTAGAAAAAACTACATCATTATCAATAAAGGATAAGGAAAATTTAATAGAATTATCATGTGACAGAACTTTACAAGTAGAATTCAAATGACACAATCTAATTAATTTTTGGTTAAACATTAAAGAATATGGACAACTTTCTGAGAAAGCTCTTAAATTATTATTACCATTTACTAGTACGGAATTAGTAGGAAGAGCTTTTTCTTCACATATTTTTTTAAAAAATAAGTATCGAAACAGATTGAATGCAGCTGTAGATTTAAGGGTATATCTCGCATCTTTTGAATCAAATTTCAAAAAATTATGTTGTTCGAAACAAGCACAAAGATCTCATTAAATTTATTTTATAAAAATATTTGATTATGATAAAAAAATATACTAATTGGTTTTTTATAATTTTGTGTTTTTATTAAAACCATTTATTAGTAAACGAAATATGACAAAATAGTCGATAAATAATGAGTCGGATCATGGCAAATCAATCTAAATTATTTAATTTGAAAGAATGTATCAGAAAAGGATCATACCCAGAAATTAGACTCTCATTAATTCTTGATCATCTATTGTGGATTACTAGATGTAAGCTAGTATTTAATCATCAAAATTTTAATCCTATTAACTTCATGCTGAACGATATAAAGAAAACAAGAGATAGCCTGATAACCTCAGGTTATTTTTACCATGACTTGGGACATGCTGGATTTATCCTCTCCATGGCCCAACCAATAGCAAGATGCTCCGAAAAAGAGAAAACAGACTCAAATTCGGGAAAACCAAATGAAGGAATGAGAAAACACTTTGAACAAAATATGTACCAAATAACCTTTAATGTAATAATGTAATCTTTAATAAATTATTTTGGAAAAAATATGAAACTTTGAACAAACACATACATATAAATATCTTACAGTGAGTTTGTAATTTCAGTGAGTTTATAATCTGGTGTGACGTTTAGGCGTGTTTCAATGTAATTTGTCTCATTATGAGATGTGAATACATACATGGGTCACCCTATAATATTTATAATGCAAATAAAATAACACACTCGCAATAACAAATTTCACGAAATACAATCATTTTTACGAAGTGGTACAATTTAGCATGATGTATTACCAAGTGGTACGCGAGCCAAAAAAGGTGGGAAATGCTGATTTAGATGATGGGAGGAGATGAAATTAAACTATAAGTTGTTGAACTTTACCAATTTTAATTATTTATTTATTTTAAAACCTTATAGATATTTTACTCATATTAATTCATAATGTTTCCTCCTATGTTTAGTATGCATTTTACATCTTATAGATCTCTGTAGCCCCACTGAGCTAAGCTATAGTAGGACAGCATTGTAAGAGCCTCAATAATGATTCAAAGCAAGATCAGTGTATTTGTTTATAGGAAGGGTAGGATAGGTGTTGGGGGAGGGTTACAATATATATTGTAACAGGATAAGGTGATACAAAAAACGTTGATCATAGTCATACCTGGGGTGATGGAAAATCATCATCAACCCCAAGTACAAAAATATTTCAAATAATGTCAGTTAAAGGTATTAATGTTTAATATCAAAAAATATATAATCAATATTATATCTTACAAAGAGAGTATGAGATAATAAAAATCTGTGAGAGATCAGAAGAGCAACTACATGCTCACTTAACCATCAATCAGCAGTATAAAGTAAAAGTAATTATAAGTACTATTCAAATACCATTCATCAACATGACTGATCCACAATATAATAAAATCAACAGTCCATCTTGTTGCTGGATTTGAACAATAAAAAATATAAATCAACAGTCAACATTGTGACTGGATTGGAAATGGGTCTTCTGTAGACCAGGCTCACTATTGAGCCTATGCCAGCTTGGAGAAATTATTTAACCATTAATTTGGAGGCACAACCTAAGTGCTAATCCATTAGATACATAACCAGAAAATCTAAACAATAATTCTGGGACATTTAAAACATGCTGATCATCATCAATGCTCAGGCCACTTGTACTGGCCAACTATAAATTTAACTTTTAAATAAGACAAATAAAATATAGTGCATGGGCTTTAAAGAGTATTCTCTTTTGTGCCAACCAGGATTATGATTGATTATCTTTGGATGCCCAAAAGCACTAAATATACACCCCCATTTATATATTCATCCCATGCACGAATCTAGCTCAGAGAACACAAGCTTTATTATTGTATGTGACAAAGAGATGATGCAATACAATTTTAACAATTTAATACAAGTTTATTATTAACAAAAAATAAATAAATAATATTTAAGGTCCTATAGGTTAAGGGTTCTGATTTTGAATCATACACAAAATTATATACACAACTGAAGCTATTACCTTGCTTTACAATATTTCTTAATAAGTATCTATAAATGCATAGATGTATCCATACACAGATGTGCATTTTATAATATTCAATGAAAACATTTCAATTAATTATAAAAAAAAAGATTAAATTTTACACATACGTTATAATTGACAAGCATTGGTATTTGCAATACAATTGACAGATATATGCACACATACATGTGTGTGTGTGTGAAATTTCTGAACATATTTAACTTGCTATAAAATAATTATCAAAATCTTAAGTTATATAAAAATATAGTAAATGATTAAACTTTCAGTTAAATGGTATACATTTTATATACTAGGTTTACTGAAACATATATATATAATTTGCACAGACATGCAAAATATTAATTTATCTACATAATATTTGTATTTCTCACAATAAAATTATTAAAGATTATTTTCGCTTTTTAATTCTCTTTGTTGAATATAGTCCTTTTCTTTAAAATAAGAACTATTAAATTTTTGACAGATGATTGTTGATTGATTTAAAATGTCTTTCTTTTTTTGTTAATAAATGAAAGATAAAATCGTTTTGCAGTATTAAAAAAATATAAATTTCAAACTGTCTTTTTGCTTGATTAGTTAATGATGAGGAAGTAGGCAAGGTGAGGTAGGAAAAGTGAATACATGAACTGCAGCTCCCCATACCATGGTAAGTAGACAGCCAAGTGTGGACTACCAGAACACAAGGCCCCATAACATCATGAGAAATTACCTCATTTTTAAGCACTGCTCCTTCTAAATATCTAGACAAATCATCCACAAGGAGTAGTATCCAGAAAAAAAATATGCATTGAGGGGCTATAGATGAGGTCTATTTATGAGACCAAGGCCTGTTCGTGAGGCCTACATATACACTGCTGGACTACTCTGGGAGCTCAACATCTAGGTCTAGACAGTGCCAAGCCTTTGGAGCATCATGAACACACTGCATCCAGGCAGCCCTGTTAAACTATACACCCACTATAAACATGAAAAGTACAGATTCATGCATCACTTCTAAAATGTCATTTTACTAAAGAAATTATTTAAAATTTTGTTATTATATATAACTACTCACCACAGATGTATATATGTTTATCTGTGCTTTTCTGCCTTTAGATACATCAGCATATATATAATTACTTCTTCAACAAGCTGGGGTTCCCTAGGCAAGCTGGAAGATTTTTCTTGGTAAGTTTGGTTTTAGTTATTGTCATCATCAGAAAAAAGTATAATCCATGTAAAATGTTGGTCTGTAATTGGTCTCTTTCTGTCTAGGATTATTCCAGGCAAGCAGCTGTCTTGGTTTGATAGATTTCAGGCAAGCAATTGTCCTCTCCACATTTAAGGCTATGAATTTTAGCACAAAGAATTGGGTCATTTTCTCCATGTGCATTCAAACTCCTGTGAAGCAAAATAGCAGTTCCTAAATCTACTGTCCTGCCTTCAGCTACATCAGTTCATGGTAGCTATTCTGCCAACTCTGCTACAGCCAACAACAAACTGCAGCTATCTATTTTGGTCGGCTAATTGCTGCGACTTACTCAAAAAATTTTAGTAGCTAAGCTGTTCTCTTCAGCTCTTACAAAACTACAATCCAGATTATTCTTTTCAAATATCACTATCCAGACTGCAGCTGATATTTTTATCAGCTCTTATAAAATCATCTGAGGTGATAACAACATCTTGACTGAAAACAGAGTTTTATTTTTATCTCTCTAATCCCTTTTGAAAACAAGCTTGAAATATTTGTCAAAGTGTGATATGCATGTTTTCACTTAGGGGATTTCTAATAGTTAGAAATTTTGTTTAATTAATTAAAAAATTTCAAAAACAAGTATGGTGTTTTTAAATTTCAAAATAATAATAATAATAATAATAATAATAATAATAATAATAATAATAATTATTATTATTATTATTATTATTATTATTATTATTATTTATTCAGACCATTTAAAAGTTTAATTTATAAAACAATTTTTATTTTAAATTAGAGTTATTATTTATTATTATTTTTATTTCAGTGAATGTAGAAAATATCTACTACAATTTTGTCTGTGTTTATTTTTACTTTTCCTGTCAACTTTATATATATTTATGCACACACACTATATCATTGTGTGATATGTAATACAACTGGTTACAATCTATATAAAAGACATATTTTGCAAGTTCATCCATGTTAAAATTTTTAATATATATATATTGTGATTATCAGGATTAATCATGACCAATCATCAATTCACTAACATATTATGGTATATATTTCAGTTGTACAAAACCAACATATGCAACCTTAGAGTAGCTAGATATTATGCTGCACTAAAACAATTCATTCAATCGAGAGTTCTAATAATCTTTAAATTAATCTTATAAAGCAAGTTCACATCTATGAAAATTTGTTAATCAAAATAAATTTTTCTTTAATCAAATCTCAGGGTTCCTATTAAATTCTCTAATAAACAAATATAATCATATTCTTCATCTCAGATTATTATCCAAACCATGAATGTGATCCTAGTAAATAATAATAAGACATAAAAATCTTTGAATAATATCTTAATACAAAAAATAAATTTTAATTTAAAATTAATCATGAAAATTTGATATTAAAATAAATATATAACAATCTAGGATGACATTCATAATAGTATGAATTGGAAAAGGATTTTGTAGCTATCCATATATCACCCAAAAAGGTTCTCATATAATCTTAATCCAAATAAAATAATATAATACTGTTAACCGAAGACATCACTCAAAACATCAACAAAATCAATTTTAATAGTTACTTTTAATCTTGTACTTTTATGCCTTAAATTATAGTATATGTGTGATTTTGGATTTTCTGATAATGCAGATGATGATAAAGATACAAAGTTGGAAGTAATAATTAAATCAATATTTTATTAATACTAATAAATATGACAAGGAAAAATCATTAATGTTTTAATAAGATCAGAATGAAATAACTATCATAAAGTTTAAATAAAATTTAAATTACCAAAAATGAATAAATCAATACAATAAGAACACAAAAAACTTTTCTGTTTATTTATTAATCCAGTTTTCATTCCATATCTCACAGTATGAATTATACTTAATGATATTAACAATATCAGCAATATAATCACATTGAATTTTGAAGAAGATATATAATTTCATAGCCACATAAAAATAATTATAAATTCTAAGCATAAAACATTTTATCAATGTTTTTTAACTTGTCACATATGCATACTAGGCACACCACCAATATAAATATTCTTAAGCTATTCTGATTGCATCAAAAGCAAAATAAAGCATGATAAGCATTATGCATCACTTTAAAATTTTATCAAAATAAATATCAAGAAATAACAAAAGACATTTTGATGGAATAGATTCAAAAATAAATTCCTTATTCAAAAGTATATATTAGGACCTAATCTTAATAAATATATCAAGAATAAACCATTACAAAAGATTGCCATAAATATAATATCATTAGCTACCTGTCACCTAAGTCAAACTACATATTATAACATAATAAGAATAATATATGAAAATAGCATTAATCCTAGTATTTTATATAGCAGTAACAAGCATATGATGTGAAAAAATGATGAAATATAATAAAACAAAATATAATGAGGTATATAAATTGTGGCTTAGCAATTTAATAAGAAAAATGTACATCTATTCCACTAATTCATGCATTTATTTACACACACTCTGAACAATTTCATACAGATTGTATATGCTACTCTTTTTATATTTCAAGATAGTAATATTTTGAGGATTCTCATAATTAATATAGTACAAATTGTACATAAGTAATAAATAGACAATATCATAAATATAATACACATATATAGAAAACTTATATCTAAATATTTATAACCCTTTTATTAATTAATAATTCATAAATCTGGAAATAATTTCAATGCCATTTTTTAGCACTATTGTTCAAATAATGATTCATTGGATGTGTTGAGGAACTTCTTAAAATATCTAGATGATGCGAATATCAGATATTGGTAAAACAATTTATTAAAATCCAAGGCACATAAAATAAGTAAGCACTGATGTAATTTGAAAAAAACCATTTAAAATAAAGTATTTGTTGAAATAATAAAAAAACAAGAAAATATAATTTACTTTTGAAACTATTCAGAATTTAAAATAGTGAAAAAATAGCATAATATTTATTTCAAGCAGCATGAAGATAATAATATTATTTCCTTTTGAAAAACAATTCATAGATTCATGCAATGAAAAATTATAAAGAGCATAATATATTCTCCATTAAAGTAATGTAAAGTTTTTACGCTGCAATAAATAATTTATCAGGAACACAACAATATTTTAAAGAGCAATACACATTATTGAACAATAAACAGATTAAAAATGCACAGATTATATTTTATGCAATATTTTATATTTTATCAGCATCAAAATATTTAAAGGCAATAAAGTACATTCAAGCACGAATATTTATTTTGTATTTTTAGAACAAGGCAAAATGATTCCTTAAAATGCAATATTTTATCAACACATATTTAACCTATGATAATTTCCTGGAAAAAAACAGTCATTTCATTCTGCAATTTTATAAATGTTAAAATAAACATTCCAATTATTTCAAAATAGCATTGTGATAATTTTCACAAATGTCATTTTAAATTACAAAGAAATAATAATAGGATAATTCATTTTCATAACAAAGCAAAAGCATTCATACTTTCATAGTTATTATTCAACAGCTGTTTTTATCATTTACAGCATCCTGAAAGTATAGCAAAAGTTCTAATTGACTATAACATCAAATTAAGCTCAACAAAAATATTTTGTAAGTAATAATGATAAACAGTACTGCAAAATATATAGTCTAATTCATTGTAGAATATAGTATAATAAACTTAGTTTAAAATAATGCAAAATTCTTTTATTCAATATTTTAAAAGTCTCAACTCCATATCATTTTAGCATGACTAAACAAACAATTGAATATTAATAAAAGTTCAATTATACCTTTCATAAAAAATTCCTGTTGTCATAATTATTTCATAATTATGCATTGTTTTAAGCTTTCTGAATGGTATATATGTTGAGAAGATTCTGGAGATGGATCAAAGATAGAGGCCCAAGAAGATAATTGTTCTAGCCATTCATAATATAACTTTATAAAATAATAAAACACTTAAAACAAAGAATAAGATGTGATAGTTTAGTAGTAGTCAACCTAATACACATGATTAGTGGCTTTTATATAAGCTGTCAGGTTGTATAATGAGGACATTAATGATTGATATGAAGGGTGTTAAATTTATGAGTTAATTAATTTGACCTCAAACAATTGCCAAGTAAATTTCTAAAAATAACTTTTTTAATTACACAGTCCATAAATTTTAGCAAAAAGAAATTGTTGTGTTGGAGAGGTATGATCATGAAGAAGTAATTGGTTGAGACGGTTGTGGGTTGGGAGTAGAATAAAAGACATTACATTATCTTGTTACATCATACATTAACAAATTATTATTTAATAAATGAAAATATTATATTCCGGTAAATAATACATTTATTTAATTATATTTTTTAAAATTCTCAAAATATTAACATGAATACAACATTTTTAAAACAGATATTTTTATAAATAAAACATTACATAATAAAATTGTTTCAGACAAGAAGTTGAAATATAATCATTTTTTAAAATTTTAGCTTTAAATTGAAACAGGTTATACACATTCACACACATTAAAGATATTTAAAATATGATTTAGAAATAATTAATTTATAGTTATTGGATAATTATTAATATTTATAAAAGAGAACTATATTTTTAATGACTTGTAACAAATTGATTGTATCAATAAAAGTCAATAAAGCATTATTAAAATTATTCAGTTAGATAACACGAACAGTAATTTAAAGTGAATGATCTACCTTCACGCTTTCTTTGCCAGTACTTAAGATTTGCCCATGTATAAACATTTGGGTTCAGAAAGAATAAATGGATTCATTTTATTTTTTCTTAAATGCTATATCTTGTATGGGCAGTGGAAGTATTCATTTATTATTTAACACTCATTAAAGCGCATGTACAGTGGCTGTAAAAGGCTGATATTTAATGTATTACAATTATAAACATCACGCTATATAAATAGATGCTTATTTACATATGTTTAAGTTTTGTTTGAAAGTGACGTTTAGTAAATTCTAAGTAATTTCATCGACGTCATTCAGTTAGACAACACGAACAGTAATTTAAAGTGAATGATCTACCTTCACGCTTTCTTTGCCAGTACTTAAGATTTGCCCATATATAAACATTTGGGTTCGGAAAGAATAAATGGATTCATTTTATTCTTTCTTAAATGCTATATCTTGTATGGGCAGTGGAAGTATTCATTTATTATTTAACACTCATTAAAGCACATGTACAGTAGCTGTAAAAGGCTGATATTTAATGTATTAAGTGTTTATTTTATAACAACTTAATAAATACATGTAATAAGTACATTAAGAGAAAAAATACATCTACATTTATATATTAAAATACTGACTTTATGGTTTTATAATATCTAAAATTATAAAATAAATTTAATTTCTAAGTTAAAAATACTTAAATTCATTTATTTAAATTTATCACAAATAATTATATTTTATAACATTAGTTAATAGGATAACTTATTAAATGATTCACCATTTTTAGCCATAGTAATGGAATTAATTTAACAGAAAGTAAACTATGTACATTTTTTTAAAGATATTTTAGCAAAATACCTAACATAAAGTTCTATAGACAAAACGTAAAGTTTCAATATATATGGCAAATTAATTCAGTTATTTATTTCTACACATCAAATAAGTCTTATAATCCTAACTAAAAAAAAATAAAAAAGTCAATTTTAATAAATTAAATCAAATATATTTATTACAAAATCAGCATAAAAGCTGTTAAACTTAATAATTGGCAATAAACTGATAAAGCTTTCTGTTTCTTTACAATTTGTCTGACTTTACATTTGTTACAATAAACTGCAAAGTGATTAAACTAAATCAATAGTATTTATTTTCAAATCCTAAAAGGTAATAAATGCAAGGAAAGAATGTGTGTGTGTAAATCAAAATACCACATATAAAATAGGTGTAGATGTGTTGTGAATAAATTTATACAAATCACATTGGCTTATATAACATTAAATTTGCTTAAGTTTGACCAAACTTATCAGTTATCTTTACTTTTGCTAATACAAGGTTTTTAAAATATTAGTTTAAAAATTTAAGTAAACTATTAGTGCATAAATATTTTCTATATTTAAATAAACCTCAAGGTATTTGGGATAATGATGGCATCCGCTAGGTTAGGCCCATTCCCTTTTGTGGTTTAAAGTTCTAAATACTATACTTTATTTAAGAATTTCTACAATAAAATATATACTGAAAAACTTTCTGCTCTATTTACAATGGGATTCCACTTTCATTAGAGTTTACTTAAGCAGAGTACCATTTTTAAGTAGTTATAAAACCAGACATATATTTCTCACAGTATTCTCAAATAAATATAAATGTTACTTAAAACTTAACAAATAATAATAATAATGATTAAAACCAAAATATATTCAAATTAAAAGACAATCAGATTCCTTAATTTGCATAAAATTCCTTAATTTGCATTTTTATGCAAATGTTAATCATACATTCAAATGCTTAAATTTAAACTTAAATGAATATTCTCACTGACATGGCATGAAAATAATACTTAAACAATCCATGCCTTAATTTGTATTTTCAAGTAAACATATTTTGCACACAAATGGTTAAGTTTAGGTTTAAGCTATTCTTACTGTCATGGCACTTAAATAATAATTAAATAAATCCATAATAGTATACTTTCTAAAATGTAATGTATGCAACAAAGTTTTATTGTAATCAAAACAATTTATAAAAATAATATATCTTTGACTGACCTGGTTATTACTAATTTTATTTCAAACTTTGAGATTTACAAAAATCTTTATTTTTTAATAACAAATATTTAGACAAATAAATTGTTCCCTTTTTTAAAAAAACTCCAATATCAAATAGTCCTTTTCCTTTTGTTTGATTTTTGATTCCTGGAAATGATGATTTCCTTTTAATGTCCCATATGCAGGGTACATTAACATGTAATTAATGCAGATAACTGGCATAGTACAAAGTCCTCTGTAAATTGTTAAAATTATTCAATAACTTAACTACTGGGTCCATAGCTTACTAAATCTTATGGTCCAGACCCTTATCAGGGAGCTTACTGTTCCTTGTATGAATTCCAATAGTTTACCCAATAATGACTCAACCTTTCTTTGGTTAAATCTAGTGCATTTAATAAATTTAGCTCACAATAATTTAATGCATTAACTGACAAATATTAGAGTAACTTTACATTTTATATACATATATACACATAAGCATGTAGGCATAATAAAGATCATTTCAAACTATTTAGTCCCTATCTTGCTATCTCACTTCTAGAGGCAAGTTCTTCTTACTAGAAGCTACTAGGCAAAAGGGTGACATTGAGCACACAAATTTGTGTTCATCTGCTAGCTGAACCCCACATTAACTCCACTTCCTTTTTTCTCCTTCAATTTGTATGTCTTGTTCCATTGTTTTCTTTCTACTGCTGATTGGCTGGTATTCTAGCTCATTGGGTAAAGTAGTTATTTGTCTAAATGCGCACATGTTGAATTGCAGAATGTTTTACCTTTTTAACTTTAATTAATAAGTTATTATGAGACTCAAAATTCTTGTTATCAATGACACAAATCTGACACTCATTCCTTTAATTATTATAAGTCCATTTTATCTCATTATCACTAATTTTACTTTTTTTGCTCTAATTAGAATATAATCTTTTTTCTAATGTTATAACTTCTAATTATTTTTTAGTTCCATATTTATAAGATAAATCTTTTTAATTCTACAAATTATTTTTTACTTATTTACTATTACCTTTATATATATATATATATATGTGTGTGTGTGTGTGTGTGTGTGTATCCACACATATACATATCATTACTTGCACCAAGTTCAGAGATTAATTTTTAATCTTTGAACTTAATATATAGTTTCTGAGATACTTGAAGGTTTTAATTTGTCTTTTAACATGCTGTTGAGGAATAATTTCCACCTCACTTGTGTTTTCTCTTGATATGCTTGACTGTAGTTTATTTTCATGGGTATTATTAGTTTTCAGTTCATCTTTCTGCAATTGGTTTATATGCTTTGTGAATATTTCCCCCATCATTCATATACACTGTCATGATTTGTTTTGAATGATGCTGAATCATAACTCCCTGCAACCAATGGTTATTAATTTTGTTCATGACCATACTCTTGATGTTTACATTTACACAAGCAGTTGTGATGCTTGTTTTAATCTGCTTTTGATACTATGTTTGCTAGTTTTGTGTGTAGCTCTTTTCCTAAATATAATTCAACCAGTGATTTTCCAGATTTGGCAGCTGGGATTGAATTTTGGTGGAGCAGGGCTTAAGAACTGCTTCCTGTATTTTAGTTTCATTCATTTTTCTTATAGATGATTTTAAATTTTGCACTGCTCTTTTGCCAGTTCATTTTATTGGGGGTAATATGGGGGGAGGGGTAAGTGTTTTATCCTCCATTCTTAAATCACTCCCCAAAACTTCTGTGATGTAAATGATGTCTCATTATCTGAAACTAATGTTTTGGGAAACCCATGATTGGCAAATATCTCATATAGTCTGTTAAGTGTTTCATTTGTACTGGTGTTTCTTACTATTTTGTATTCAGCCCATCCTGAATATGAGTCAACCACTACAAAGAATAGATGATATTTGAATGGATCACAGTGGTCTATGTGAATTTGTTGCCATGGCTTATCAACTTTTGGCCATGCTTAAAAATTGGATGGGGATAATTTAGCACATGACTGACAATTATTGCACTTGTCTGTATTATTGTTTACCCACTATATATAGCTATGGGCTAGTGCCTTTGCTGTAACTATGCATGGATGACCCTCATGCAGCAACTTTAATATTTGCTGTCTACCTATGACTGGTATTAACTATCACCTGGTAATGCATCCTTTACAAACAGACATCTGTTTATAGGCATTCCAGAGTTTCTTGTGGAGGAAACTGGGGGTGTTGATTAGGCCAGTCCTCTCTGATTTGCTTTATGATCCATTGGTAGTCATCATCTTCTGTTCAATGAGCTATAATTTTACTGTTAATGTTTTGATTTTTCAGCATGTCTATACAATTGATTTTCATTCTTTTTTTATCTGATTACTTTTTTGTCTGAATAACTCTGGTCAGGTGTATATGATAGCACATATGTCTGCCCTATTTGATTTTTCTTTTTATATTCAAATACATAATCACAACCTGCTAGTATGTTCAGCCATTATAATATAAGAGGACTAAAGTGATCAGACAGTTGTTTATTTTCTAAAATTCCCAGTAGAGGTTTATAGTCAGTTACTATAAAATTTATGACCATACAAATATTGATGAAATTTTTTTACTCCAAATAATATTGCAAGGACTTCCTTGTTCAGCTCATTGTAATTTCTCTCTGCTTTGGACAAGGTGCATGAAGCATAAGCTATGGGTCATTCCCCTGAGTGGACTGGATAATGTAGTACTGCTACAATGTTGACTTCCAATAATGGCTGAATCACTACTGTAATGTACCAGTAATGCTTTTGTTAAACTCAATAATGACTTTGTGCATGTGAATGCTTTTTTCCTTCCCAATTACATTTTTGATTCTTTTTTAGCAGATTGTATAAAGGTCTGGCCACATAGGCTTTTCCTTGTAAAATTTTTTTGAAATTGTTTACAAGTCTGAGGAAATCTTGTAGTTCTTTTATGTTTATAGACCTTGGTGCTTCTGTTATGGCTTAGCCTTGTGGGAGGTGGCAGAGATGTGCTATTTTTTGATATGATGTAGTGAAGAAATTTAATTTCACTCACCTTCCAGATGTATTTTGGGTATTCTGCTAAACCCCAAATTCATCTAACTTTTTGCAGATTTTGTATATGTGACTTCTAAGTTCATTTTCTATTGTTGCTGTCATAAGGATGTCATCAAAATATGGAATAACACCTTCCAGTCAAATAAAGAGTGTTTCAGTTTTTAACTGAAAAATGCTAGGGGTTGATATAATCCCCAATGGGAGTTTTGTTTTACATTTATATAGGCCTATGTGTGTGGTCAATAATTAAGATCTCATTTTTGCAAAAAAAAAAAGAAGAAGATATCTGAAGTGATATTATTTCTCTAGTATTTGGTACAGGGTACACATTTTTGCTAATCACTTTATTTACTGATGCTCTGTAATTGCTACACAGATGAATTTGACCATTGGGTTTAGTTATAATTACTATAGGCATAGCTCACTCATATTTTTCAGTGACTTCTAAAATGCTTTGTTAAAGTAGGTCATCAATTTTTTTCTCAACTTTTGCTTTCTGGGCATACAAAACTTTTCACAGTTTACAGACTACAGATAGTGCTTTCATGCTCACTTTTAATGATACAGAAATCGTTTTAATTATCCCTGGCTCTTCCTTAAACAAGCTAAAGAATTTTTTCATGAATGTAAGTTTAATTCCTAATTTTCTGAACCATTCACAACTGATTAGGGGGTTAATGGGGGCAAATACTATATATAAGGATAGTTCCACAACGTTACCATCCATTCTATATGCACTGGCTTTAACTATGCTCTTAATCTTTATAGCATTACTATTTATGTCTAATGCTTTAAGGTCTATTTTAGTTATTACAGGGATTTGGTTTACAATTTGACATTGTGGTATACCAATCATGAATTGATATCAATGATACTCCACTTCTACTGTTGGCCTCCATGAATATAAGCTGATTATACATTTTAATATTCAGCATTATTTTATCATAATCAGGTCTCAACATATTTTGAATGTTGGTAAATTGCTTTTCCTGACTCTGAAAGATATGATTATAATTAGTTATTTCATTTCTGGTCACATTAATTTTTTTCATGCACAAAGCAGTTGCTGGCCTACTGCAGGAAAAACAAATAAATGGCTGTTGCTGTAATTAATTTGTATCATTTCCACTTGTAACTTCATTTTTTACAGGTTTACATATTTTGTAGACTTCTGTTTGCTTTTTTCATTACTTTTGAACTCAGAAAACTTGTGATAGCTCTAGCATGAGTTCGTAAGCCATGCTACACTTTGTGGCTTCACTGTAGTCTAAATTGATGATAGACAATAATATTTTGCCTTAAATTGTCATTATTAATCCTCCTTAGAAATTGTCCAAGGAGGGCATCAATTAGGAATATCCTGTAAATGCAATTCTTTGCAAGAATCTGCAGAGAACAATCACAATCTTTAATACTCTCCTCCATACCCTCATAGCAATCATGGAAATGCAGTCTGGTGACATATCTAGAGGGATGGGAATTGAAATAATTTGACAGTTGCTCTTTAAATTGACCATAAGAGCATTCTTCAGAAGGCAGGGGCTCTGCAAACTGTTTGTAATGTTTATTTCCCCATTTCCAGAAAAACATAATACTGTCACTATTTTGAACTTTTCATCTTCAATTTTATTTACAAAGAGATACTTTTCTATATGTTGGACATATAGGGGTCGGTTACTTGCCTCACTGCCATCAAATTCTCTTATAGGAGTATTACATTTCAGCAATTCTCTCACTGCACATAAATCTAACTGATTAACCCTGATTCTTAGTTTGAATCAAACTGACTCACTGTCACTTGTTATATTCACTAAATGTTAGGGTGTATTTTGACTGTGACTAAATCTTACAGCCTTAATTCATATCAGGGAGCTTATTTTTCCTAGATTGAATTTCATTAGTTTATCCAATAATAACTCAGCACTACTTTGGTTAAATTAGTGCATTTGATAAATTTAACTCACAATAATTTAATACATTAATATTAGAGTAACATTACATTTTATATACATATGCATAAACCCATAGGCATAATAAAGATTGTTCAAATCTGTTTATAGTCCCTAATTTGCTTTCTCACTTCCAGAGGCAAGATCTGCTCTAAAAGCTACTAAGTAAAGGGTGATATCCAGCTTCAAAATTTGTGTCCATCTGCTAGTTGAGCTCCTTGTTAACTTTACTTTCTTTTTTCTCTTCCAACTTGCATGTCTTGTTCCATTGTTTGGTTGGTATTCCCACTCATCAGATAAGATAGTTATTTCTCTAAGTGCATAGGATTCCAGTTACCTTTTGTTAACTTTAATTAATAACACAAATTTTTGTTATCAATGACACAAATCTACCTATCATTTCTTTAATTGTGATAAATTCATTTTTATCTCATTAACACTAATTTTATTTTTTTCTATAATTAGAATATAATTTTTTTTCTAATCTTTCTAATAATTTTTTAATTCCATATCTAAAATATAAATATTTTAATTCTACAATTATTTTTATATTTATTACCTTTAATATGCGTGTATCCACACACACATACATATCATTAACAAAATGGATTAATAAGCAAAACAATTAATTCAGGCAAATAACTTACTTATTTTCAGTAGTTAGTATTTGAAACTTTATAACTAAGTTTTAACTAGAAAGTTTAAAAACAAAATTGAATGTTAAAAAAATTTCTTTTTAACTTAAATTATGAATTAATTTATGAATTGTTAATTGGGTGAAATTCTGTATTGCTTCATGGGGTTAAATTGTTGTCTACTTCCATGAAACATGGTGATCCTTATGTAATGATAAATAAATGTTTTTGGAGAAGAATAGTAGTCCTCATCCAAATCCTTTTATCTAATCAAGTGTCATTTTGTTTATAAGACTGAATGACCCCCCCCCCCCCAAAAAAAAGCAAAAGAATAAACATTTTTGGAAAAAACGATCTAAAATTTATAATCTTTGATTACGTTAGTTATGTTAGATCACAAAATAAATAAACCATAAAAATTTTAGAATGAAATTTAAAAATTGCTTTTTCAAACATTTTTTGTATTTGAAATGCCATTCTAAAAGTTTTCCTTTATTTAAAATAAATAAATAACTTTTAAATAAAATTATTTAACTTTTTTATATTGTACATTTTAAAAAAATGTTGATACAAGTGATGTCATATATGTGCCATAACTTAGTGCATTTAAATAGCATGCTCACAATAATATTCTTCTCTTTCCTCCTATTCAGATAACACTTTGTTTTTAAAACAAAATTTTAGTTAAAAAAGATTAAACTTTAAGAATAATATAATAACAATGCAAGCACTATTAACTTGTTATTACTATTTCATCACATTTAACTTACTTTCTAAATATGTGCTTATTTAATTAAACACACGCATACACATTTTTCATTTACATATGTGTACAGGTAAAAACATTTTTACTTCAAATGGACATTTTATTATAAATCTAAATAAAATATAATTTAGAAGATACATCATTAAAATTAGAAAAATTGAATAAAATAGTATGGGAAAGATTTCTTCTTTCCCAATGGACTTAAAAAAGTTAATTTACAAGGTAAGAATTTACATATAATATTTCTTATTTTTAAGCTAAATATTTTTTTATATAAACATAAACCATTAACCTACATTTACATTGTACTCTTGCATCACTAAAAACATTTTTTTAGCTTATTGCAACCATCTCACTAAAATCAAATGCTACTAAATATTGTTTGAAATTTTCTTAAAAACAAATAAAGATCAGTAAACTCCTATTATAATAATAATTCTTAGCAATAACTAAATAAATCAATGTTTTTGTGGATTTCTTAAGCCTATATTCTGCTCAACTAATAGAA
Source organism: Epiperipatus broadwayi (assembly GCA_028023455.1). Taxonomy (NCBI): domain Eukaryota; kingdom Metazoa; phylum Onychophora; class Udeonychophora; order Euonychophora; family Peripatidae; genus Epiperipatus; species Epiperipatus broadwayi. Next base: position 3,896,628 of record JAQFVV010006216.1, read on the forward strand.
TAGAAAATAAAAATAATAAATAAGATCTAGTCACTAGCAACATTTAATAATAAACAAATAGATTAATATATACATTGTACCAAGATCACATTGGTACATATATTTAATTTTGTCTAAAAATTATTAAAATAAAATAGAGTTCATTAAAAGAAAATAGTATGTAAAAGTTTAAAGAGTTTGTTTTCCAAAACGTAAAATTAAAAGTCAAAGAGTTTTTTTATTATTATTAGTAATTGAAATAAAAGTTACAATTAATTAATTGGAAGGGGGGAGAGGGTTTGCTTTAGAAACGTCAAGTTAAAAGTTTATAAAAGTGTTTTTGCTAAAAAACAATTAATTCATAGTTACAGGGAAAATTAAAAGAAGTGATTTTCAAATAAGTAAAAAAGATCTCTTTTGAGTTAAAGAAAGAAAAAGTAAAAAACTCAAAAGAGATCTTTTTTACTTATTTGAAAAATCAACTTCTTTTAAAAATAATGTCAAGCGTTGTTAGCCGAGAGGTCATCGCACCCACATTGCAAGCAACTAGTTGGTTGCAGATACGGTTGTGGGTTTGCGTCCCGGCCGATGCTATGACATAAAAAAAAAAAAAGAAAGAAAAAGTAATCTTAAAACTAATATCGAGTTTATTAGAATAAAATATACATGTGTGTAAATGACGAATTAATGTTAAGTATAAGGAATAGTAAAACGTGTGCGATTGTAAACATAGCAAAATGTGTGCATGTTAAAATAGAATAAATGAAAGTTAAAAAATTAAAAACACACAGCTATGGCTACTAATTAAAAATGTAAAAACCAAACATGCAATGGCTGCTAATTAAAGATTTCCAACAACATGTAATTAAATGCTTATCTAGAGGCATGCAATTAAAAACAAGGAAGGAATTTTGACAACAGATATCACTGGTGGACATCAAAATGACAACAGGTCTTATTAATAAATAGTCCAGTTTTTCATTGGACAATCAGTTGATATTACAGTTGAGAAAACAGTGTTGAGATTACAGTTGAGAAAGAGTGCAGTTCAGTTCAGTGAGATCACATCAGATTAAATCAGTCAATCAATCAGTTGACAATGCAGTGTTAGAAACCTCAGCTTTGCTCTAGCCTGAGTCTGATAAAACAGCTAACCTGCCCTTGAAAATAATGCCTGCCTAACAACTTGAAAATCTGCTTTCAATATCTAAATGTCTTAAAGAAAAATACTTTGAAATACTAAGCATTAAACCTCCTCAAGAAAACCTCATATCCAGCCAGCTGGAAATATTCTCACTTGAAGCAGCAACCAGGAAGAAAACAAAGTCCTACTGAAAATAAAGTACACAGCAAGAAGTATCCATGTTTTAAAATCCTAGGTAATAACATTTTCTTATTCTCATTTATAAGTAGCCATTGCATAGTTTGAAGCCTTCAGAGTCAAATAATAAGGAACTCTATAGCATATATAAATGAACTATTGATGTACATGTTTTGAAAGGTTGTGTGAAAATACCTTTTGTTATATTATATTGATTTCCATGTATATATTTAAATGTTATGTATTATTTAATGTTGTGTTATCTTTTAGTTTATTATATGAATTCAGAGTGTGTGCTTAGTCAGTATATGTAATTATCATCATCTAAATTAAGTTTTATAAAGTATCTAAACATCAGGATAATAAATGTGAAGTTAGTAAATAAATTGTCTTTAAACTTAAAGCTTAATTTTGTCAGTCAATTCTTTTTACCACTAATTAATGCAATAATTTGTGAATGTATTACAATAGACTGAGCTAGTTATGGGATTGTATTAGGCATTGAATTAGTTATCATTGTTTAAAGTGCATTATTTAACCTCTGGGTAAATAACTGGTGCCCATGTTTTTACAAAACAAAAAAGTGCTTTGAATGTGGTGTTGAATTCAATAGTCAAGAAGAAATCTGTTCCCTTCAAATGTGGTCAGTTAGATATATTTTACGTGTATAACTTCTGGCTTGAATTCAGGTGCTCTTTGAGTACTCTCTTCTCTGCCTAAGGGGCTGTGGTAGAGCAATACATAAATTGCAAGGGATTTTATTTGTTTTTTCTTAATTTTAATAAATCTGGTAAAACCACCACCCGAAACAATATATATATATACTTTTTTCTAAGATATAAGGCAAAAAATATGTTGTTTAATTCATGGTGGAATAATGACTCTTAGACTTGTAGCTTTATGCTAGCTGTTTATATCTACTAAGGTTTTAATCAAACAAATATTTCTATAGTTCTACTAACTATAAATAAAATGATCACATATAAATTTTTCTACTTGTATGCTTAAATTTTAACCTCATGTAATGTCTGCAAAATAAATCAATAGTTACATTGCTCTGGCCATTATCAGATAGTACATTCAGTTTTTCTTATCCAAGAGGGAATATAACTTTTTGATACTAGAGAAAGATATAACTGTAGTTACTATTAGGTCAATAATAAATTTACACATTTTATTACAGCATTATCTTACTGACCTCTACATCTGTGGAGTTATTCATTATCATCATAATGTGAAGACAAATAACATTTGTTGAATTATCACAATCTATAGAATGGCACAGGCAGAATTTCTTCACTGCTTTGCTGATCTGCAGGCATTTCCCTTTTATTATAACTTTTCAGGGAGTGATCTCTTCCAGCAACAGAAAATTTAGATCGCTTTGGAGGAATATGATAAGGAGATAGGGATAATAATTGAAGAATTTAAGTGAATAATTATCTGGAAAAGGTAATAAGAAAGAATATAGAAAGAATAGAAAAGAAATATAAAGAGGAAGAAAAAGAAAGTAAAGAAGATATAAAAAGGAAGGATAATAAAAAATATATAGGAATTAAAATGAATGATAATAAAATAGTTAAAGGGATAAATACAATTATTAGAACAATTAATAAAAGATTTAAGGATATTATAGAATATAGAATAGTGAATAGGAAAAGAAAAAATATAATGGAGGTATTGGTTAATAAATATATAAATGGGGAAAGAAAGAATATTAATGGAATGTATGAAATAGAATGTAAAGATAAAGGTAATAGAAATAAGTATGTGGGTGAAACAAAAAATTCTATATATACTAGATTGCAGCAGCATGGGTATGATAAAAGATCACCAATATATATGCATATTATGAAAACAGGTCATAATATTGGGAAAGAGGGTATAATAATGATTAGTTATACAGATAAAAAAGAGATATGAAAATAAAGGAGGCAATATTAATTAAAAAAATTAAGCCTAATCTTAATAGGGATGGGGGGTAAGAACAGTGATATTATAAAAAAGGGGAAGAAACTAGAGGTAGGGTTAAAAATGGTTAAGGGTAATATATGAAAGTAGTTATAAAAATAGATAATAGAGGGAGCTATGGGTTAGGGAATATGAAAGGGAGGTTAAAAGGAAGTTCAAATTACTAGTAGAAATGTAGAATAGAGAGAAGTAGAAGAAGAGAATAAGGTAAAATTTATGTATAATAATTGAGATAATAAGGTAAAAAATGTGTTAAGTAAGAATAGATAAAATTAAAAGATAACAAAAATAAAGAATGATATATTAATAATGTTAAGGGTAATAATATTAGGGAAGTAAAAAAGGTAGAATGTAAATATATGTTTAAAAATATATATAATATAAAATGGTACTGTTCTATTAGCATGTTGAAACCACTTGATGGTGTTTCTATGAAAATGCATATAAATATAATCTTATTGGGCCAACCACATTACTTGTGAAATAATAATTGTATGGGTTAATGTAATTCATTTATTTTTCTTAATAAATTACTGTAATTCTTTTTACAATTTCTTTTTGTCTCTGAATATAATTATAAAAAAATTTATACTCAGACATTTTATCATATTTGTTAATGTAATTCATTGATTGATTTCCTTAATAAATTACTGCCAGATTTATTTGATTAACAATTTTATGATGATAAATTTAACAAATGCCTACAAATTTCATCTTAGTTTTGATAATGTAGGGGGGGGTGGTATGCCTTTTCACATCTGCAAGAATTAAAACATCAATTAACAGATGTAATTGAAAATATTCTATTCTAGTAGAATTCCCCATGTATGCCAGCACTTCATGCTGGGAAAATCCCTCTCCTTCCTGCAAACTTTAAAATGTCTACTATCATTGCTTGACAGATAACTAACTACATCATGGTGGAAGAAGTGAGAATGCTTTAATTACTGAACTGTATTTGACTCTTTGTTTTTGGTCATTTTTGAAAAGAAAAATTAATCTTTATTTTTTCCAATAGCTATCTTTGAAAGAATATATAACTAAGATATGATGGATAACATTAATGGCACACCTATTAATAACAGTTAATATTTTTTCATCTCGATTGTTTTTTTGTTTTTTTGCAATTAAAAATGTATTCTTTTTATAATTTCTTTTTGTTTCTGGATATAACTACAAGAAATTTTATGGTCAAACATTTTAATTCTCATAGGTGTTCTCATGAACCATGACCTTTTTCAGGAAAACAGTGAAATTGTGGTTTCCCCTAACCTTTTCTAATTATTTACACCATATATGTTGGGTTCAGAAGCAGGATAATGGGCTTATAATTATTACTTTTTAATACCACATTAGGTAAGTTGTACCATAATTACTTTTGAATGCAGATTGCAATAGTTCTGCAAACTTTAAATCCACCCATCCTAAAATGGTATGGTAGTGAAGTGTTAACATTGCTAAAAATAGTATTGTGTGCACTCACACAAACTGTACAAGACAAAGCAAGCTATTAGTTACAACAGAAAAAAAGTGGCTATTTGGTTTGGCTGTGGCCCACAAAATGGCATATTTATATGCATTTGGATGGGCTCAATGCCATTAAGTGGTTTCAATATGCTAATAGAACAGTACTAATAAAATATTATGAATATTAGAATAATATGAAGATAGGAAAGGGTAATTAATAATTAAAACTTAAAAAAGTAATTTTATATAAGAGATATAATATGTATTAAAGATTTATAAAAAGTTAATAGAAAATTAATATTTTAAGTTAATAGAAAATTAATATTTTTGAGAATTGAAAAATTTGTATAAAATATAAAATGTATTATGTAATGGTTGTATTGTTATATGTATTTGAATTTTATAGATCTGATGAAGATTGCAAGGTACAGTTGAAACTGTAATAATAATAATAATAAGTTTTTGCTGAAAAAAGTGTAAGAAGAATTATTTGAATTGGAATAATCTATAAACTTAAATTAAAAAAAAGATTTCTAAAATAGATAATAGACATTTCATCAAAAATGTGGTCTACAAGTTTTACTTTAAAAAAAATTGTAAACTAGATAGTGGAATTTTTACAATTATCAATAGATCTATTTTAACATAAAACATGCTTGTTTTAATTTCAGATCAGAATTCAATCAAAATATTAATTGGACCTTTTGTTTTAAATGTTTATCTAAATGTCTATTTTATATTAAAATTCTATTTTAAATTCAAAATTATTTTTATTCTTAATGTTATTATTCCAGTGTACTTGTAGATAATATCTATAAATAAATTTGGCTGTTTATTTCTACTTTTTCTTTCAACTTTATATATATTTGTGCACACACTTTTATATCTTTCATATATGCATAAATAAATTCATTCAAGTCTATAATAATATAATATATGTCAAAATTATCACCTATTATAAAAGATCAAAAGATTCTCTTGTTATCTTATGAAGATCAGAGCACCATGAATAGATGTATTCATTGTAGTTTTGATCCCATGTTCAATATTTAGAGTACTTTTAGTTCATAGTATGAGGTAGGGTGATTAAATCCCTTGGTTTATATATATATATTGTAATCTCTCTATCATAGGTCATATGTATAACTTCTAAGAATTTAATAAAAAGGGCTATTGTGTGTTTTAAAAATGTTTTAAAGGTATTTAAAAAAAGAAATTTGTAAGAAATGAAAAGTTTTGCTTCTTTATTACTTTTAAAATTTGATTTGAAAATAAAAATAATTGTTTGCAAAATGTTAAATGTAAATCAAAAATAATAATAGTGCAAATGCAGGTAATTTTCAGGACAATGGTAGTGTATTCTATTGTTGCTATGGGGGTTTTAATTGCTGATAGGCAACAAGATAAAGTATCATTCTTATCAGCCATAGTTTTACTAGTTTTGTACTGCTCAGAAATTACTGGCTGTAAAATAATTGGTATTTCCTCATATTCAAATTTATATACCATGAAGGGGTACAAATCCAGTTGAAGTGCTTATTCCATCTTTCTGAAAATGTAGTCTTTATCGAGCCTAAAAATGGAAAATAAATAGATTGATACACCAAAGGAGAAAAACATGCTTATATTGAACATTTATTATGCATAATTAAAAGAAATTTTATCAGAAGAATCTGCTTGCTTTTATTATAAATATATGAAGCCATTGAAATATATGAATAATGACTGGATATTTTAACACACATATGAAGCATTTATTTGGTTTTTGTCTCCACAAAATACAGTGAAAAGAAACTTATTGTTATTCAGAAAATATTATAATTTATACATTTATAAATAAAACCATGACACTATGTGAATAATGACTAGAGATCTCAATATTCATTGAACAATTAATATTTTAAATGCAAAAGAAAGAAAAAAACATTACATATATGTTGAGCTCAACAGTCAAAGAAGAATCAGAAAAAATTGATAAGATTATTTTAAATGACTTTATGGCAGATATATATTTGCAATAGACTCATTTTCCTCTTGTATTAAAAAATGTATTGATATTTTTTTTATTATAATAAAGTTAAAGTCACATGATACATAATAATTTGTTATTATTATGATTAACCTTGGAACTGCAAATCAATTAAGTTTTGGAGAAAATTTCTCAAGGCACTTCTAAATATTTTTTTCCACATGTATTTATTTTAGGTATTATGTAAATATAAAAGACATTAAATTATTTATATTTTTGTCAATATTGATATTATTATAAATAAATTATTATTTTAAAATATTATTTCTCATAAATTTTCTCATTTGTCAGATAAGTATTTTATTTACATATCTAGAATAAAATATTACCATTTCTGACAACATTCATTTAAATACCTACCTATTGAATGATAATATATACATGAAGTGAATGGTAATTAGAAAATATGACCAAATCTACATGAAGACTTGTAAATTGATGTAAATTTTAATCTGCTCAATATCTGTTGCTATAAACAAGTAGGATAAAATTTTAAGTTGTAGTTTCTCTGTCTTGTACACTGTCACTCACTGGTCATTAGTAAATATATAATCATTCCCCTAGAATAATCTTTATAATAAGCAAATGGCTGAGGAGTTTTTCTCAAGGAAATTCCATTACAATACATATACAAAACCTTATCTTTGTCTATTAAAAGATGCTCCTTCATCCAAAGTAGAGTTTAAATTCTTATTATAATTACCTAGTTCAATGCCACTTTTTTTTAAAAAAAAAAAAAAGAATTCAAATAATGAAACTGTGACTATCTTTTTCATTTTTTCTTTTATAAATAAGCCATTTTTTATATCATTTAACAAGTGTTCTAATTTTAAAAATTTATTAAAAACTCATTTCTGATCTTCTTTCAATAGCAGATAATAAATCTGTGCTTTTTTTATTCTCCAGGATGATAACCTGACCAAAAAAACTCATTTATGTAAATATTTTCCATTCATTACTTCACATTATGATATTTGTTAAGCCATTTTTTTAAATTCTTGTCTAAATGAATATAAATAAAATTGGAAAATTAGTAATCAATAAGAAAAATCACATTTGATTTCTCATATTTAATCTTTATGAACTAGCTAAATAATTTTAATCCCAAAAATTTCAGTATTTACTATGTGCACCCCCTCAAACTACTATTTTTATAACACTGTTATGCATTTTTTCCAAATCTATAAACATTATTCCAACTGATTTGACTTGTCAATTGCACTTTTCCCACATTTGCTTTGGAATAAATAAATATTCTTTCTACATGTAATATTTTAGGAATAAATTCACATTGTCCTCTTTCATATTACCAAATCATAATTTCTATTTGTTCTTTATGTTGGTTAACAAAAATATTAATGTCATTTGTCTGTTATAATTTAAACGTTTCTTTGTATTTTTTTAAAAAGTTGTTTGAAAAGTTATTTGAGTTTTATTTTTCAGGATCTTCTTTCTTCTATACTTTGATATTTATTGATCTTTTCTGGTTTAAGTGTTTTATTATTTTAGTTCTTTTCTTTATAATTTTTCACCTTTTTCACATTAATTTTTATATGAGCAATCACTAAACTTTGGGATTTTTATTGGTTCTGTGATTTTTTCTTTCTTTGATTAATAATTTTTGACAAAGCAATATTCTGTCATTTATTTTTATCAATGCTAGATTTGTTTTATATTGAGTTTTATAACTGAGTTTCATTATTTAAAATTTTTTATGTTTACATTAGTACATAATTTTTTTCATGTTTCATTGTTTGTTTGCTTTTCTTTTTCATAGTAACCTATTTATATCTGGGTTTTTTTTTTCTGCAATGAGTTTTTTTCTTATGGGACCAAGATTTCTTTCTGTATTTTTATATTTATGCTTAAAACTTTTTTTTATTTTTATATTTATCTTCATAGAGCATTTTTATTAGAAACAATTTATTTTATTTACTTTATTTACAGAGATATCTGCTGTAAATTTGAGTAATCAGTGACACTAGATATTAATATTATATTCAAATCTCAGACTAGTTTATTGCTATTCACTTTATATAGCCTACTTCACATGCTTTCTTTGCACAAAGAGAAATTTGAAACTTTCATTATATAAAAGTTCAATATTGAACTTCTTTGTCCATTTTTTTAATCTTATTATTTTTATTTCTGTGGCAGTAGACATTTTATTTTTATTAAAACATAATTCTATTCACATTGATTTACTCTATAGATTCTAATTTTACTGTCTTGAAGATGGTTGTATGACATTTAGTTTTCTATATTTTGCTGCCATATATATTTACGTATGTTTATGCTGAAAAAATATTTACACTCATTCTGTCCATATAAGTATACCAATCATTTAATTGTTCCAAAGTTTTGTGATACCTTTGTTTTTTTATGATTTTTGTTGAATGATTTCTGTAATACATATAAAACATATTCACCCCCCCCCCATTTTGATTAACATCCACACATAAGTAAGGCTATGACTTATTTAGAAAAACAGTAAACAGTTTTGCTTAGAAAAGTTTTTCAATGATTACACAAAGTCAAATCTGGAAAAGACAAATATGTCCAAATATATCACATGCTAATTTTGTCATTTTTTATTTGACATCTAGTGGTACTATCTTTTACCTTTTTCTGCAAAACTTTAATACTTTGCTTAATTGTATATATCTGTTGCATTTTATCAGACATATCTTTCCAATGATAGTAATCTCTATTGCATTTCTTTAGAATATCTTTGAAATCATATTAGAAATAGACTACACCTCTTTCATGAAAGTTATGCCTAAATCACAATTAAGTGTTTTTTATACAAATGTGTTATTATTTAATTATTTCATATGCCTAGCACAAAAAAAGATGTGCCATTGCAATAGTATTGTCAATAGCAAATAATCTTTTGATTCTTGATATATTTTTAAAATTTATAGAGCTACCTTAATTTAAGTATTTTTAGTGCTTTATGTTATTTTATAAAAGGTTCTTAACTTGCATTCATAGAATAAATTGAATAAAATAACATTGACTTATATGAAATTAATTTAATTGTAATATTTATACCATTATGATGAAGTATTGTATTTTTAATTTGTTAAATGCAGCACCAGTACATTAAAGTCTGTGTTGTATTGCACACCTAAATTTATTTCTCTATCTAAAGAACTATCAAAATATTCTAATATTTATTAAGTTGATAAAGATGTTAATGCTTGAATGTAATTTGTTATTAATAAACTTTACTTTATTCAAAAAGTTGATAAATATCTAAATTAAACATTTCTGAAGATTTTTCATCCAAACTGTTTTAAAAAACTTAAGTTTTTGTATATGAATTATTAAAGCCAAGTTTTTATAGTTTTTATGTAAAACATTAAGATCAACCTACAGATTGTCCAATCCAAAAAAGAAAAATGTTCTAAATACAAAAAGAAAAAGTCATTGGTTTTGGTTTTAATCAAATGAAATTAAAAACTTCATTATCAATATTTTTTATGCAGAATATCTGTGCATTTTATTTTAACATTTAATATGTACTATACTCTTCCACTTTTCTAAGACACCTATTCTCAAATTTTCACTCTTCAGTTTTATCCTTTTATTAATAATTAATATCTTATATATGTTTTTATTATGAAAATTTTACCAATATAAGTAAACAGATGTAATTAGATAAAATTAAATTTTTTTTATTGTTTTGACTTTAAAAAATTAAAGAAAGTTCTGTTTAGAAGATTGTAATACAATTAGTTTCTTATAAAATTTGAAGTCATCAGTGATGATGAATGATATGAAATAAGATACATAAATTTATCCCAGAAATTAAACTTAAAAATATTTAAAAAAGAACAATAATTCAGTTTATATAAAAAATACATTAATTAAATTATCTATTATTTGTACAAAAAATTATTTTATATCTATGCATTTGTAAGTATTTTATTTTTTACTTTGTGCTAAAATCATATTGTGCTTGAATGTTTATTTATTTTATGAGCTAAATATCTGATATAGATTTATGTCTATCCTTGAAGTGATTTTTTATGTTAAAAATATCACTTGCTAATATTCTATTATGCCAATATATTTTTTTTATTTAAAAATGCAGTAATCTTTACTGCATAATCATAAAATAAGTTGGTAAAATAGTACATAAAAGAAAGGTGTATGTAAATTTTACAACAAATCATATTATTTTAATTTTTATATACATATTGCAAAGGATGCTATTTTCTATTTAAAGAAGAAAAAACCAAGGCAGGATTGCTATATAATTTTAAAAAAATCAAATATTTACTAAAAACTTTAAAATTATTTGATATAATTGTTTATATTAATTTTTAGTTTAGTTTTTACATTTAAATATTAGACACATATGCGTATATATTGTAGATAGATACTAACATTGCCCATGACAGCTTCTCAAATTAAAATAAAGTTAGAATAGGAAAATGATTAAATTTACTTCATGTTTTTGATATCAATCTGTAACTTATTTAAAATATTTACATTCATTAAATGATAATATGAGAATTATCAAACATTTTTTAAAAGTAATAATGTAAACATTTATAATTTGTTATAAATAGTTGTAAAAAAGAGAAAAGTATAATTCAAAACAAATGATAATTTTTTTATTCTATCTCTTTAGAAATTTTATCTACTAGTTTTAATTTTAAAAAGAAAATAAGTCAATTTTTTTCTCTTCAGAAATTTGTTTAGTTTTATTTTTTTTAATAATAATAATAAGACATAAATATGTAAAGGTTTTTTTTTAAAAAGAAAAAAATTAGATTTTAACATTTTTGTTAAGCAATTTTGTTTTAATTAATTAAAGTTTTTTTCTTTTTATCTATCTAAAACAAAAGTAATGTTATTCAAATCAAAATGTAATTAAAAGTTTATCTTGTTTTTGACATAAGAGAAAACTAACTACAGTGAAATTTTTATGATTGAAATTTAAAAAAAGGGGGGAGAAATAACCATATAACCTTTTGTAAAAATAGATTCAATTGGTCCAAATTTAATATGGTCATATATGAGAGAAGATGTAATTGAATGAATATGAGATTGTTTCAAAAATAATATGGAGACAGATCAATGTACTAATTGTCCATGTTTTAAAAAACAGTCTTCATTCAGCTTTTAAAGAAAACCACAGCAACAGTTATTTTTGATTCATCTGTTGAAAAAACAAGTAGTTCAGCTGTAAAGAGAATAGTGAGAAATAATTTTATAGTCAGAAATAAGTAAGGTTTATCTCACTGCTAATTTAGCAAAAACAAATTTTAAAGTGGATTTAACTAAAACTATGTGCTAAGTTTTATCTAAAAGTTGAGCATGCTCAAATCTCATAATAAAGCCTTTTCACTAAAAGAAAACATAAAAGAATACTCCTGAAGAAATTTGCAACAAGCCTTGTTTTCACCCAAAAGCATGACTATCATATGTGCATTAGCCTGATCTATAAATTAGTAGTTTGAAAAAAGTAAATAGATTGAGACTGTGTAAAATGTGAAAATATTCTATTGTAAAAATGGATAAATGGTATTCTGAATGACTTAGAGACTTTTAAAATTATGATGATAGTAACAATATATTACATCAGCTAAGCTCAGTGGTTGTTTAGTTATTTTTAATTTTTACTACAGAGGTATCTATTAAGATAAAAGGAAATTTCAAAGCAATAATAATATGAATAATTATAAAGTAGATAAATAAACTAGAAAGAGGAAAAACTTTACTCATCACTGTGCAGCACATTTAAACATACATTTCCCTTCATCAATATATATTCTCTGAACAATAAATATTTTGCACTTTAAGTAATATCTTCCAAGAATTTTAATGTCCTTTAGTTTTCTTTAATACCTTATATAGCAAATATCTATCACCAAATAATTATTTATTGACATGATCTTATCTAATCTACTATTGTAGAGTGAAACATACCCTTTTAATAGCATGATACACTATAATGAATTTCTTGTGCCATCACCATAATGATAATTTAAATGAATGGATTAAAAATCAATGAACTAATAAATAATGATATCAGTGTTCTTCTTGTTAATATTGGAAAGTATGCATTGTATTGTGTTGCTAAATAAATGACTGGCATTCTGGAAGATTATAGGAAACATACATTTCTTTTATAAGCTAATGTATCCTAATATATTATAATAATAGTGATAACAGTTGCAGAAAACAAAATATATAAAATTTAGAGAATTATAGCTCTTTTTCCAATATCACTTGAAATAATAGAAAAAAGGGTACCTTTTATATTTTTCTACTACCCCTTCAACAACACAGCAAAATGATTAAGTTTAATTATTGTACTTTTATTAATAAAATAATTAAATAATGTGTAGTTTGAAAAATGGATTAAGTAATCCAAAGCAAGATTAAATAAATATTCATTTCTTTTAATTACAATCCCAGCTTTGGAATTGAAGCATTTATGGAATATGTTCATTTTTGATGTTGATATATTGGATGCATTAGAATTGATCATCTGATTTACTAAGATTTCTGTCATAAATAAGACAAGACAAATTGCATATAGAAACACACAAAACCAGATTTAAATAATCAACAAATACATTTATTAACATTTTAAATACACATAAGCAAAATTTATTTACAATATCATTGAAAGCTATCTGCCAAACATAGGCACTGTTAAAATATTTAGTAGGATGTTACAATGGATAATACAAAATTGCCTCATTAACAAACTATTTCTTGTAGTTATCAAACATGTAGATGAATTATCAAGCATATATTTGCTTAAAGTAAATAGTTTCATATTTGGCTGATTTATTTTTAATCTGTTCTAGCTAAATCATCCCATTAACAAATGTTTAATATAAAAATAAGAATAGCTTAAACTATAAGCTAAGTAATACAGTTTTATGAAATATATTTTTTGTCAGGTAACAACTTATAATACCTTTATTAGCAAACTTAACACATTACAGATTTAAATAACTTTAACCTGAACTATTCTGTGACTGAGTTTAAACTAGAAAATTTGTATGATAATAATGACTATTGTATCCCAACAAATAAAATAATTATTGTCTAGCACTATTTTCTTTAGATAAAATAATAAAAATGTTATGGAACATTAATCAGCAATCATGTACAAACATATTATACTAGGTTTATGTCCACTTAATAATAATGAAAGATTTAACTTTAAAATGACTTACTATCCATTGGCAAATTATCCCCAGATGGTGATGAAAAAAAATAACATTGTGTATGTGCATTTTCTATTATGCTATGTATTGAAAACAAGCATTTAAAATTATTAATACCTTGTTGGATTGCTTGTAAACCACTGGAAAGGCTCAGCAGCACAATACAGACACTGTTTCACTAATCAAAGCACTATAAATAACAAAGTGCATCTTGGAGAAGTAAATACTTTAATATCTAACCTATCATTGCCATATAATTTTTAATAAGTGCAAACAACTTCACCTTCCATGGTGGAAATATTTAATAACATCATGAGGATAGATGAACAAAGATGGGCTCTGCAGAGCAAAACACCTATATTTTATCAAAAAATGTATGTGTGGATAAGGTCTCAACACATAAGAAAAATGGAATACATACAATAAAACAATCATCTCATGGGATCTAGGTAATTTAATGATATACAAAAGCAATCTTGAAATATAAAAAGCACTATCCCCTCATGGAATAAAAAATGTGAACAATGGGGAGAGTGCATCCATCTACCAAAGCACAATAAGCAAAGCAACATCAAATAAAGTCTAATGCTCAAAGGCATAAATCCTAGACTAAATGATGGCAAAATAACAAAATTATCACTGATAAACTAGGTAAATTAAGATTCACACTAAAAATTGCAAACATTAAGCAATGTCTGAAACCAACAAGTTTACTACCAGTCAAATGACTGTAAAATATATAAAATAGCACAATAAAATTCTATGTTAAATAAGGAATACACACACATACAATGAAAGAATAAAAGTTTATAAAGATAAAGTAGACACAATAGCAAAATAAATATTAGTAAAAATGACTCATAAATGCTCAATTATATTGTCTGTTTACCTATAAGTGAATGAAATACTCATAATCATTATTTTTAAAAAAATGTAAGAGATTAATATCTCTACTTGAATAAGAGTACAAGGCATTATAAAATTTACATTAAACCAGAAAATATAAAATTATATAAATTTTACATTACATGTGTAGGAATACCTATGCATTCTATAATATACCCATTAAAGAATAATATCAAAAATACCTTGACATATATATATATATATATATAACATCTTAGTTCTTTAGAAGAACTTCCATAGTGAGCAGTTTGTTGAGGGCATGGTGTCCTTTCTCAGTGAATTATCTATAGAATGAAGTATCCATACTAAACAAACACATTTTCTTTCAGAGAAAACTAAAGGCAAATATGACTTTCCAAAAGTAAGCATAAATAATAAAATATGAACAAAGTTCTTATTCTAAATAAGTAATAAAAAATTGGATTCATTTTTAAAGAAATTGGTTAACCATAAGCTAGTTTGGCTAAGAAATTTTCCTTTAGTAACATATAATAAGAATTAATCAGGTCATTCATTGAATTTTGGGTGTCCACGGTTCCATTGGAAAATAAGCAATACTTTTTCTTTTTCATTTCTTTGAAAAGCATATTTAAAAAAAACAATTCTTAATTTTGTTAAAATTCACTTAAAAATATCTCCCATAATTTTGTTTGTTTAATTGTTCGCATCTCAACATGACACATTTATTAAATGTCCAATGTTGTTATATCTGCAAACTATATTTCCTTCATAAAGTTTTTCCATTAATTTTCTTAGTTCAAATTTATTCAAGTATTTGTTTGAAATGAAATACTGAGGAGACCAAGCATATTGAAAGTTCTCCTGCATTTTTTATATATTTTTTAAAATTCAATTGTCTTCTAAGTATTTTCCTTTTCTAGCAGAATTCTGAGAAAGCAAAACACATATTAAAGAGTCTTCCTATATCAAAGATAAGAGGTTATTCAGCAATTATAAATTTCATATTCAGTATTTTGAACTATTCATTAAAGTTAATATAACTTCAGCATTGAAATATTTATAACAGGTAATAATTAATTAACGTATCTTTAGCTCAAAATTTTAAGTCTTTTTTTTCTAAAAAAAAATTTTTGTTTCTTCCTCCTAAAGGTGAAACATAAAACCAAGAAATAAAATAGTTCAATGTCAAGCATGATTTCATAAGTTAATATAAAAGTATAAATCATCCAGTTTCTTTCATAATTTACTTCTAAGCATAATTGATGAAATTGAATAATTATAAACTGATTATCTGTACATAGCATGATTTTAATAATTAAGAGAGTCCAAATTGAATCCAGCAATAAAAAAGAATACCTTATTGAAGTTGCTAACACTGCATTGTAGCTTAACTAAATATAAAAAATTAGTACATTTAACATTTAGATAATAAAATAAAAATAATTAAAAAAAATTATTACTGTTATTTAAGATTGCAGTGAACAGCAGTGGTTAGTCAGGAGATGAAGAAAACAAAAGAGCCAACCTGAAAACTAACAATCCTATCTTTTTATATTCCCATTGACAGATGTCATAAATTAACAACCATGCATAAAATCAATGATTCCTGTTAATGAAAATGTTAATAATGATGAGGAACTCATTAGTAAAATTATGCAACTTTGTTCTACTGCTTTTAAAAATTCACATGATCTTAATGGCTAAGTTGAAGAAAATATCTATTTAACTTGTCTTATTAATTAATAAAATTTAATAAAAAAATAAAATAAGATAATAAATTATATTACATTTTTTTAAAACAATATATTAGCTTTTCTTCCACCTAAGTTTATCAGAAATTCTAACTTAAATTTTTTTAACCCTCTATTTACTGAGTTTAACATAAATTTTCTCTCTCATACACACATGTACATAGGAAATTATATTTTTCTAAGTTAAATCTAACTTAATAATTAACTTATATTTCTTTAAACAATTTAATATTATCTAAACAAATCAATTAACTTTAATCAGAGATACTTTTTTAAAGTTTACTAAATAAGATTTTAATCTGGATGATTAATTACTCTGAATTCAATTAAATAATTGTATTTTAATACTAATAAACTATCTGTTAATATTTTTTAAAACTAACTATAAAATTAACTCTGTCTAGCTTTCTTTCTTCCTAAAGCATGCATAAATTCTAGAACTAAACTTAAACCTTTGTAACAGCTTTTCATTTATAAGATATTATTTATCTGATGCTCATAATGAACTAAATAAAATAAAATATTGATGCATAAGAGGTAAATAACATAATTTACACAACATAAAGTTATTATCTTCTTTCTCTCTATTTATTTATTTTTTTTTTAGAATGGAATACCATAAATTTTTAAGTTAAATATTCAATAAGACAGTGTGCAATAGCACAGAGTCTCAATATATATATATATATATTATAACGATCGAAATGAAAGTGAAGATCGAATCTAACCGCAAAAACAATATCTGCAACTACCAGGGCGCCATCTAGGCATTTGAGCCTAGAAAAATTTATAGAGTAGGCAGATACGCGCTGTTAAGATTCCACTTTATTTAAATATTCCGATCGTTAGCCCAAGTCACTAGCTCAGTGGAGACGCAGAGATAAAAATCTATATCTTAATTTATATCTTAAATATCAATAAATAAAAGCCACTGCCAGAAATTAACACATAAAAATATTTATTTACGCACATATAAAATAACATTTAAATTTTGAGGAATAAGTTTAACATTTTAGATTTTTATATTAACTTTTAATTTTACATTTAACTAAGTTTCAATGAGTTTAATATTTTATTTAGATAGTCAAGTATGAATAGACTACATAGATCTGCATTTGAAAAGAAAATATTCTTCCCTGATTTAACCTTAGGCAACAAATTTCGCAATCAACTGGCGCCAATCCATCTGATACATTCATGTATTCAATGTAGCATGATACGACAACACAAAATACTATACTGTCAGGAATGGACATCTGAACAGTAAGTAGAATTAGAGAAGACATTGACTCTCCACCAACAGGAATGTTACATCTGTTGGCAAGTAGAACAATAAACAAAAAACTCCATAGGAATGGACTGCGGTCTTCTGCCGACTTACAAACCCATCCATAGGCAAACAGAAGGTGTGTGGCGTATATATGCAATCCTGCCTGAAGCGGATCTCATACTACATCTACTAATTACACAAATATATCCAATCCATTGAGCCAATTCAACTACGAAACGAATAACCTAAGATTACCCTCCCTTAATATAACTTTACAAAACTATATAGCCATTCACGCCCGACTTAAATTTAACATTTAGATACGTTCGCACAAATGCATTTTATAAAATTTGTTTTAAAATGTTGAGTACAGATCAGCTGCACAGATTCCACGGTCAAAAACATTCCAAATTCAACACAACCGATCAAAATACAAAGTCATCGATAAACGTCACTTGCATAGGGAATATACAAATCCCATTAGCATTCATCGTAAGATGCTTGCAGTGATATCGTTGACATATATTCTAATCGAATGTGAAAACCACAACATTATCAACCACTAACGAATCTATGCAATGTCTATACCCAACCTTAAATTCCCTCATTTAAAATTTAAACAACAAATAATTTATACAATAAGAGAAAAAAAATGGAAATGATTTTTATCAATCGGAAAACATATAAAATTAAACATTATTAATTTGATTTAAAAACTTACAAGAGTCAGATAAGAGTCCGTTTTAACATTTAAGTTGGCTTGTTTATCAATTTATAAAACTTGACGAAAGTTCTTAATTGATTTTAATAATTGTTCATTTCATATAGCTTATGGTAGAAGAGTCCAGGTTTCTGCTTTTAATTCCCGCGATGCCTCCATTGGAAGATAATGTTCTGGAGATGGCAATAGCTGGTTCAAGGTATCACAGTCTTTTCCTTTTTCTTTTTAAATAGAGAGTGTGGTATGTGCGTCCTACCACAACTCTCAAACACACAACACTGGAACTGTCTGAAAAAACTGTATTTCCCTTTTTATATTAATCCACACGGATTCAATCAACAAAACGTCACTAATCCATCACTTTCGTTAGGGTCCGAGCCAAGGCTTAGTGCTTCCATTGGTCAAGCTAAAATCTCTTTATTCTCTTATCTAATTTACTCTCTGACTTTTTAATTAGACAGCTTTTGGATAATTAATAAACAATCATTTCCATTTACAGATTACAGGAATTAATTAATACCTGTTTTTATTTTTACTTATGTTATTTCTTTTTTAAATGATTTTCATATTTAAATCTTTTTTTATAAAAAAAATACATTCAAATACCTTTTTTTATTTATTAAAAAAAAAAATTTTTAAAGTTTAGCATCTGTGCGAATATATACGTTTAACAAACATTTTAATTTTAGCGTTTAGTTTTTTTTTCTTTTTAATACACTTATTTTTATATGCGAACTTAAAAGTTTTTATTTCAATTTAATGTAATGACATATTTATATATCGTTACAATATATATATATATTCAAATTTAGAGTGAATGCAGAATTAATATATGTTTACTTATTTCAAAATAAAATATTAAGCTTACAGTATTTTATAATAATAACAGACTTTGTTAAGATTAAAACAAAGAAATTCATGCTTCGTAAGCCAGTTTAAAGAATGCATTGTTGCCAGGTAATGGAAAAACTCAGAAAAAAAAGGAACACACACACTTTCTTTTTTTTCAGAAAGATTTTTATTTTACCCAGTTCCTTTTTAATAATATTTTATGGATTTTGATATAAGCCATAATGTACTTTGAGCAGAGATTACAAAGGAGAAAGCATGAGCTCTCCTCATTTAATGTCTGCAAAAATAAATGAAGTGGATAATAACAAATACTATGCTGAACTATTTGAAGCCATTGATTCTTTGGATTTCATATGAACAATCATGTTTAATAAAAGAAATAATTGGATACTATCTAGTGATAATGAAGTCGTACATCATTATCTATCATTGTGGGAATGTTATGCAAAAACATTGCAGTAAAATGGGAATCGTAATTTGAATATTAAAGATGTTGACTTTGGTAACAGATGCTAATATAAACAAATAATTTTCCAATATTTAAAAATAATAATAACCATACTTTAATAGATATCTATTCAATTTTTTTAAAAATTTAAATTAATAATATGGTTTATATTATTCAATATGAACTTAATTAATATATTGAGTAAGTAAAACTTAAATTGATTATTAACATTAATATTTCTAGAAATTAGATAAAATTAAAACATATTTCACATTCAATTTTTTTTAAAATTCTGAACAAGTGTAATTGTGATGTAAGCTTTACTCGAATCTATAAGATATAAAAGATATTTAAAAAAAAAAAGAAGTCAAACTGTTTGAAAGATATAATTGTAAATATGCATGGTTAATAATCTTTAAGATGTATACTGTCATGAATAGGTTATGATAATATAATGCATTATTTTAAATTACAAATATTGAAATTAATTTTGTGTTATTACCTTAATAAACTTACATCTTATTATCAATCACTGCATCATTTGATTTACCTATCCTATGCATTACTTTATTTTGAATGTGTTGATTTACATATTCCAAACTACACATTCACTATTTAATAAATCATTTATTTATTGAATTATTTATTTATCAAATAAAATAATTATCTACACATAGGCTCATGGTTACTTTATAAATTCATAAGTTTATCATGACATAGGGCTATGATTATTATAAATTCATTCATGGTGCATGAAAATAATAAATCTAATCATTATCTGAACTATATCCATTACAATAGGAATGCATAATGAGTTCCTAAATGATATATATCAGAAGATCAACAAAGCTTCATGTTAGGTGAATCAAATTATATGTAACAGAATGTGATCTTCATATCATACAGTTAAATTATATGTAATGATTTATGGCTTATTACCATGGAGAGTGGATTGTAATATGTTTAACCAAATTTATGAACTGGATCGAATAGTAGATGGGAAAATGAATATTCATGATGATTCAACTTTATTGTCAAATTATGAAATAAATTTTGTGAAATGACAACCTTTTCCTTATTCTTACACAAACATAGCAGTATATGTGATGTGATGCACTGTGACTTTTTATATGGAGTCAGAAATCTCTTGGCAACTATGCTCAGAGAAACCTGTTAACCACCTTTCCATTCCCCATAATCTGCTCTATCCCATTTCCACAACATAATCTTTTTCAACTCCATGGCCTTCATATCTAAATCCTTCTTATCTTTTCCCCAATCCAGCATATCAACCAATAACCCACTTATTGTATAATCACTTTGTTCATATTTATTATTCCATAGCTTCATTATTTGTACCTTTCTGCTTTCAAGCATTTACATTGAATTAACAGATGCCTAATATTTTTTATGCCTTTCTTACATAACTTGCAAACTAAATCATGCATATTTTTCCATTTACATGTATATTCCCTTGTTGCTAAAGATCCTGTTTGAGCCTTAAACAATAAACTACTTTGCTTGCTATTATCATAAATTAATTCTCACCCAATGTTTTGTTTACTTCTATATATACTTAAACTCTTTTTACTCTCCATATTAGCTCTCCATCTCTCCAACTCCCTATTCTTTATTAAGGTATCTATTCTTCTATCCCATTCCTTACCACTATAACCCTCAACAATTCTCCTAATACAATCACCCCACCTTTTGTACAAGTATACTGATATAAATGCTTCATCCAAATCTGCATACTGCATTACCTTTCTCACCCATCTTATTGACTGACCTTTACTCATAACCCAATTGAATACTATTTTGGTTATTCTTTTGTTATCCATAAACTGCAATCTATCAAAAAATTTTATTTTGCTTTTTGAATCTCCCATATAAAAACTTGACCATACCATTTCTCCTTAAATTGCCTCCTTTGCTGTCCACACATCTGCATCTAATGCATGTCTTTCTACTGTAGTAATTTTTTTCAACAAGAGTTCCACCTAGTGTAAGCTCTAGTAAGTCATAGATACTAGATAGTTGAGCATTGCAATTTCTATCAAGTATTTTTTAATCCAGTCTTTGCTTATAGCTTTCAGGATCCAGGAATAGTACATCTGGATCTCTGAATCTAATACACCAATTCTCCAACACCCACTTTATACTTTCTTGCTTAATTATAAGACTAGGATTCCAAACTGAAAACACATTAATATTTTCAATCCAAACTAATTTGCCTATATGATAAACAGATGTAAAAACAGTTTAATACCTATATATTTTTGTATCTTTGGGGTTTTAATAACCACAGTCATTATTATTCTGTGGCTAGAATTGGTATAATATTACTAAAATGTTACACAAACAGTAGCATTTTTTCCACACTATAGTTCCATTTAATACAAGTACTAGTAATCAATAGCTGCTAAAAGGCTTTGCATTACAATTCCTATTCAGGCTTTCCAATCCAATATCCCCAGATTAGTTTCTAGCTAAAGCTTTTATCAATAAGTTGCCTTGAATCTGGGCAAAGTGATTCTGCTGGATCTTAAAATCTCATAAATCACCTCTCTATAAATCTCCTTGTACTCTTTTCCTTAACTATAAGTCTATGAGCCCAAACTAAAAGCACACTAATATTTTCAATCCAAACTCATTAAAATATAGATAGTGAACTGTTTTTAGATATGTATGACTAGACAGGCAAATTAACTTTGATTGAAAACCTTACTGTTTTTTAAGTTTGAGTTCATAGCCTTATAGTTAAGCAAAAAGATATAAGATGGGTGTTGGATAGGTGATGTATTGAATCCAAAGATCCAGATGCACTGTTTGCATTGTCCAAGATTCCTTAATAATGATGGCAATAAGCTACAAACTAATCTGGGAATATTGTATTGGAAAGCACTGGATAGAGATTGTGATGAACAATTTTTTATCATCTATTGATTACTAAAGCTCACATTAAAAGGTATTGTTGTATGGGAAAATTTTTTTGCTGCTCTTTTAATAGTTTGTGCAAGTATAAAGAATAAGATGCCTTGTAATGTTTTAGTGCAGGGGTGGGCAATTGTTTTGGCTCAGGGCCACATAGATTGGTGGAGGGCCGCATCAGGGGCCACTTTGTGGAAGCAAAGGTTAGTGGAGGGCCGCATCTTTTTTTCAAGACACAATAAAGACACTGCTTTATTCCCTGTATTACCAAAGAAATATTTGTTTGTCCATTCTTCATTAAACATATGACATTCATTACCGATTTTATATTTTTTTGTAGCATTCATGGTTTCACTAAAGTTGGAAATGTATATATTTGCTAATGCAAAGACAAACTTGAAATTAATCAGATCAACTGGAAAAGCACTGCACATCATATCTATCTACACTGTGCATGTGTATTGACGTGGCCATACTAGTGGAAAATATGAGATGAATATCAGTCATGCAACAAGAAGGAAATCTCAGTCCAAGATAATTTTTCTGATTGTCTTGGTGGGCCGCATAAAAACTCTTAGCGGGCCACATGTGGCCCTCGGGCCACTATTTGCCCACCCCTGTTTTAGTGGATTAATATCAATATTAGCCAAAGAATAATAGGTTATTGGTAACTATGATTTTTAAAAAACTAGATACTAAAATATTTGGATACTGAACTAGTTTCATATCTGTATGACTATATAGGCAATTTTGCAAGGATTGAAAACCTTAGGGTGTTTCCAGTTTGGGCTCATAGGTTTATAGTTAAGAAAAAGGTATAAGATGGGTTTGGAAAAACTGCAATGCTTCCAGATCCAAAGCTTTTACTGATGAAAACCAAAAGTTAAAAACTAGTCATGGAATATTGGATTAAAAAGCACTGGATAGAGTATGTGATATGTAACTTTTTAGCATCTATTGGTTGCTAAGACTTGTATTTGATAGCACTCTTGTGTAGGGAAAAAATGTTTTTGTTTTAAATTTATATATTCTAGGGCATATCTCTTGGTGACTTCATATAAACTGATTTATGCTTTGGAGATTAATTTTCTCAGATTAAATATAATTAAAATGTATTGTTTTCATAAGCTGGATTCAATAAAAATATCAACTAGATATAAAATAATATAATTATCTTATCTCATAAAAACTGTAATTAACATTATAAGTTACCAACACATCAAAATAGTAAATGATACATATACATACATCATTGTATTATCTATTTATCTCCTTGTAATATTCCATAATTATATTTATTCACATTCCTTTAATAATTAACTCCAGGCTCATAATTATTTCTCCTACTCAACTTTTTAATCAAGCATGTGCTCATCACACTATGTCCATTTCAAATATAAAAAATAGAAACTAAATTATTAAATGATTATTTTAATTACAAAATGATTTTATAAATTTTAAGTAAAATGTATTGGGGTAAAAATTAACAAAAAAAGAAAAGTTACATCATTGTAACAATAACAATAATTATTGGAGACTCAGTTGTAATTTTTCAATCGAGAAAACTATTTTTTTTCAATAATAACTAAAAAGTTATCTTCTTTGTAAAAATAATTTATATGTAATTAGCGTAAAAGCTTAAAAAAATTGGCCAAATATCTCTTAACCAACATACACATTTGAAGGTCATTCTAAATGATATATTACTATGGACATCAAGTAATATATATATAGACAAGTCACTAACATTTTAAAATAATATTATATCGTGCTTTCACACTTCCAACGTAAAGCTATAACAACAAATTGAAAATTAAATTAAATGGCTGAGCGCTTTCAAGAAGATGTACTTCTCATATTCATAGCCACTTATAAGTATAAATATACAGGTTATTACTTAACATTTTAAAAGTTTTTATAATCTATTAAGCTTATTTATTTTAATACATAGCTTGTTGATGCATTTAATGTGGTAAATTATATCGGTGACCAATATATCTCTGTTGGAATAAATACATTTAAATCAACAAAATATTATAAAATTATTGATATATCGTCTATAAAAGAACACCATATAGTTATATTACTATAAGCGGAGGAATTAATCAATTCTACAGTAAACGCAAGATCTAGAAAATCAATTATATCATTAAAAATATCTGGAAACATCTTCTTTTACTATCAAATAGATAATTTTTTTATCTCTATTTTCAATAAATAACCACTAAGAATTTCTGTAGAATACTTAACTCAATAATCATTAAAGCAACTATATTTCTATTTTGAATAAAATCATTATAACAAGAATAAATATCCGTTTTTAGCTTTTTCTTTTTACAATATATATATAATCAGATTTTTAAAATATAATTGAGTTTGTACTATATTCAAACAATGAAATCATCCAAAGCCGTAACAAATGAACATGTTTGTTTTATGTAAGATATATTTCCACTAAACATATTTTCATTAATGTGCATATTCTAGAGGAAGTAGCTTAAATTTAAAAAAAAGTATCTTTAACAATTAATATTTCTTATAAATTATATAGTATCCATTCATTTATATATATTTCTACAATACTTAAAAGTTCAATAACTTTTTTAGTATAAATAAATACTTCTTTAATATATATATTACTAATAATATTTTGCTTCTGTTTATGTAGCAGACTACTTTATTTTATAACATTTAAAGTCTAAAAACGTTTACATATATCCAAATAAACTTGTACTTCTATATATTTCAATAGGTAACTGATTAACATTCTTTAATTTGCTCTTAGTAGAAATAAAATCATGTAAAAGTTTAAGCTTACATGATAACACATTTTTTCCCCTTTCTTTTATGTACAGATTGCAATATATTCTGTCACAATATTAAAAGTAATGGGAATTTATTTTGCTTTAAATATTTTGATAAATTAAAAAAACGGGATTATATTTGCCATACATTATCAGCCTTTTTTCCTAATTGTCTGTAATTTTTCTTTTTATTCAATGTGTAAATTTTTCAAGGACATGTTCCATAATTAGATGTATATGATGATGTAGCTTTGGGATTCAGGGCAATTAATAGAAAAGATAACATGCTTTATAAAGATTTTTGATATAGGATAAATATGATGGGTGATTTTCAATGCATTTATATATGATTGCAATGATAAGATTGAAGTAAACTCTTTATCTGCAATACTTATGAAATTTACTCTGAGAAGAATTTAATAATAAAGAGATACTTTATATAATGGTATAGGTGAACTTTGCTTATGATTTCAATTACTATCAAAAGGTGATATATTTCAATCCATTTGAAAATGATAAATATAAATTAAATCTCAGGGTAATCTTTTAATTTATAATTTTTGCTAAATAACTAATAATTATTTTTTTCTTGGAAAGAATTTTTATTTTTTCTTCTTAGATAGTTAAAATATAAATGAATATTTATTATAATTCAGAGTTGATAAGTAAGAGTCTTCAGCTAGCTTTGAGCTACCAATTAATCATCACACGGAATCTTCTTTACAAAATATTTTGTTAACAGCTGTGCAAAACAAGTTAACCAACAAAGGGTGATTGCACCTATGACAAGCCTTTCTTAATAATATTCTATGCTAAAATAAATTCTAAGACTTTTTCTTTTAATTTATTTAGCCATTTATTCAAGAAAATATATAATGATCAAAGTTTAATAATAAATTTATTAATTAGTTTATAATAAGCATTGTAATAACATAAAATAATGTTTGGTGTATTTAAACATAGTATAGCAGAGGTTGCTTAAGTAGGGGGTGCAATGCATTGCACCTGGGTCCCTGATTTGGGGGGGGGGGGTGATATCCTGTGCATTTAAACAATTTTGTAAATTTTTCACTTATATATATATATACATTTTTTAATAAATCATTTATCTCTTCATATTATGTCTACTATTTAAATAAAACATATTTTAATAATCTTTTGAACCTATGTTATGTTGTGTTTTTATATTACATATTAATATCACCATTTATTACTATCAGTAATATATATTGTTTGTTTTTTTTAAGTTAGAGCAAATGTATGCATTATGCATTTTAGTTTGAAATATTTATAATTATCATTTAATCACAAATAATTAGAATATGAGAACAGTTTAAACAAATAATAAAATTCCAATTATTTGATATATAGTTATAGTATATTATAGGCTATTGTGTTAATTTTAATATTAAAATTAGTTAGCCTTCTTAAGTATGAATAAAAAGTTACAATTTAATTATAATGTATAATACACATATTTAAAAATTATATAGACTTGGTGCATTTTTGTGCAGTGTTATGTAATAAAATAATGATTTTGAATGAAAAAAAAAATTGAAAAGAAAGAATCATAAAATTTTAAGTGCTTAGATAAAATGCTAATGGAAAAAAAAATCATGTGCAAAGAAATGAAAACTTTCAAAAATTAAAGAATAGATTTTAAAGAAAATTAAGCTTAGTTTAAAAACAATGGATAGAAATAAAAGGTAGAAACAGAAGATAATATAATTCCAGAACAATCATGTTGTACTAGTCATGAAGCCCTTTTTTAAATGAAAATTGAAAACAAAAAATTGAAACTGGTACAGAAAATACCAATTACTAGTTTCAAACACTGATAACAATTTTGGCAAGTATATAGAGATAATTTTGATAGGAAGACCCAGTAAAATATCCAAAATCTATGTCAGATGATGTTAGTATAAAGCTAGTTATCATGGACCTAAACAGAATAAAGAATATATTTTATTAACTTAAATGCAATATCACGATTGTTAATGACTATAAGAACTGGTAAAAATTGAGAGAAGTATTGGGTCTTCATGAAAAAGAAAAATACACATTCAAATATTATCATTTGGTGGCAAAAATTAATTTAAAGACTCAATTTAAATTATACTGTTGACAATTCTGCGCAATTATTGTTAAAACTGAGTAACAGTATTTAAAAGAAAATTTCCAATCACTGTAGATGTTATATTATTTTAAACTAAATGGAATTAAGTATTCAGGAATGATAATGAAACAATTGAAAAATTAAATAATGGAAATTTCATTGGTTTGATTGAATTATTAACTTTGATTCAATGCAAGTATGACTCAATGTTATTAAAACACATTAAGTCAATTATTTTATATAGCGCGATGTTTTTTTATAAACAATAATATTTAAACAGCATTAAACTGTTGCACATGCACTTTGGATTTTAAATATAAAATGAATGAATACTAACACTTCAACCACATGATAA
Source organism: Epiperipatus broadwayi (assembly GCA_028023455.1). Lineage (NCBI taxonomy): Eukaryota > Metazoa > Onychophora > Udeonychophora > Euonychophora > Peripatidae > Epiperipatus > Epiperipatus broadwayi. Next base: position 3,924,709 of record JAQFVV010006216.1, read on the forward strand.
ATTCTATCTTTTCCAAAGACTTTATCATGTGGTTGAAGTGTTAGTATTCATTCATTTTATATTTAAAATCCAAAGCGCATGTGCAACAGTTTTATGCTGTTTAAATATTATCGTTTAAAACACATTAAGAAAATTTAAAGTAGTAGTTATATTAATTCCAAAACTTGTTTTTAAATGTAATGTTTATCAAAATAATAAAAATATTATCAATAATGTGAAGGATGTCAAATATTTTACTGTACAAATAGATTGTATATCCAGATGTATCTCATGTAGAACAAACTTTTATTGTCTTAAGATATGTTAACCTTGATTACAATAATACAAAATCAGAAATAAACCAATCATTTATTAGATTTTTAGAAGCACAAGATGCAACTGGAGAGGGATTATCAGGTTTATTATTAAATATTTAAAATCATTCCATATAGATATTATAAACTACATAGAGCAATCTTCTGACAATGGAGTTAATTTGAAAGGACAATATAAATGAGTACAAACAAGAATAAGAAAAACGAATAAAATGGCCTTATGCACTTTATTTAGCTCATAATTTTAATTTGTTTTTTTGTGGTGCAGTGGCCAATACAATAAAAATTCAATAAATGTTTCGTAATTATACAGAAACTATTTGTTTTCTTTGCTGATTCATGCAGACATTGGACATATTACTAAGATATATAAATAACATTAAAACTGTTAAATGTCACTAGATAGGAAGCATGAATCTTTGTATTTTCAAATGAAAGAAATTACGCCTGATTTATTAACACATCATCTGATGGTTTACTTGTTTCCAAAGCAGCATGTTAGAAAATGTTAAACCTGCCAGTTATAATATCCTCTGGTGAACAATCTATGCAAGAAGCTAACCTTGCCCTGCCTATATATAGGTATACAATAATTATAATCAATAATGACTAACACCAGTAGAATTAGTAAAAGCAAATTTAATTATAATACATGTGCGGAAAGAAGTATATATATACATGATTACATGTTTACATCAATGAACCTGAAGGCATACAAAAACAATAATAAAGATCAAATATGACCTACTTTACAGTTCCTATGCTGACTCTTGGATGTTCGGAGGCCAGTGGTCCACTCTGGAGCTACTGTGCTAAATAAGTGACATTCAGCACCTTTCAAAGTTCATCTGCATTGGTAGAGCTTCCAGTTTCCAGTGTTCAATTCTTTACACTTGCACTCATTTGTCCAGTCCTGATTTCCTGGATTTGATTGGTCACATCTTGTCCATCCTGGTTGAATCAATCCCTCCCAGTTCACTAGCAGTAGTAGATTTAGACTTAAGTCTTAGTTTGATTGCTTGCAGACCGATTACTTTTTAATTACACATCTTGTTTATCTGCAAAGTTCCTTCATCAACTAAACTTCTCATCTAAAGGGATTTGTTTTCTTGCTGTTTTAAAAACTAACACAACTATTAAAGTTTAATATAAATTAACGAAGTATTTTTTTATCTTCACATATATATAACTTACATATGTATGTGCGATAAATTATACATGTACATATGTTTAAATATTAAATCCCCATTTACAACATTTAGTATTACTTATATAAGATTGTAAGCACTTAGTAAGAATTAATATTTATAACATTTACTATTATTACTTTGCGTTTATGTGTATTTTAATTATATACATACATAACAATACTTCCCCCAAGTCGAAGATTATTTGTTAGTCTTCGAACTTAAAATATAATTATTTAAATATTTGGTGGGTTTTATTTTTGTTTTTAATCATTGCTGTAAATTAATTTCTATTTGTAGTGGTGACTTCTCTGTAGACAAAATATTTAATTGAAGATCAGTTTCTTGCATGGCTCAAATTTCCGGTTTATCATTTTTAGAGTCTCGTCAGTTTCTGTTGTGCCTAGATTTGGAATCCAGTCATCACTTGCATTTCTCTGTAGCTGATTCACATGTTTTTTTATTATCTTATCATCATTCATGCAAACTATCATGACTCGTTTTGACAGCTGGTGAAAACCTCTCCTGGAAACCATTGATTTTTTAGTGTGTTCTTTACCCGCACTCTCTTTCTGCTGGAATTTGTATGGACAACTATATCATTTGTCTCATTGTTTTGTTGGCACTATTTTCGAAAGTTTCATTCGCAGTTTTCTGCCTAAACATATTTCTGCTGGTGATTTACCAGATTTGGCCACTGGGGTAGAATGTTGGTGGAAAACAGCAGTTAACACAGCTTTGTGAATTTTTATTCCCCCCATTTTTTATAGCTGACTTGAGGTTTTGCACTGCCCTCTCAGTCAGTCCATTTGATTGGGGGTGGTATGGGGAAGGGCGAGTACTTGGTTTTATTCCCCAATCTTACATTGCCTCTGTGAACTTATCCAATGTAAATCCTGTTCCATTATCTGAGACTAAAGTTTTTGGGAACCCATGATGAGCAAAAATCTTGTGCAGTGTGCTAACTATTACTTCTGTGCTGGTATTTTTCACTATTTTATACTCAGTTCACCCTGAATAAGAGTCGACTACAACTATAAATAAGTGGCCTTCGAATGGACTGCAGTGGTCTACTTGGATGTGTTACCAGGAGTTATCTGCTTTTGGCCATGTTTCATAAGTTGATGGGGATGCTTTAGTGCACTGCTGGTAGTTCTCACATTTCTTTATATATCTTTCTATATCTACATTGATGTTTGGCCACAATATGACACTATGGGCTAGGGCTTTTGCCCTCACAATGCCTGGATATTCCTCATGAAGCAAGTTTAGTATTTGTTGTCTCCCCCCCATTGGTATCAGCACTTGGTCACTCCTCAAAATGCATCCTTTACATATGGATAACTGCTTGTGGATGTTCCATAATTGTCTGTGGAAAAAACTTGGATGTTTTTTTGGATACCCTCCCCTGATTTTATTTATTATCCACTGATAGCTGTCATATTTTTTTGTCCATCGAAGTACAATTTTGCTATTTAGGTTTTGCTTCTGAAGTACATCTATATAATTTATTTCTCTTTCTAATACTGGTGCTTCACCAAGATAGGGCATGCATGATAATGCATCTGCATGCCCAATTTGTTTTCCCTTTTTTTATTCCAGACTGTAATCATAGCCTGTGAGAATGTTAAGCCAATATAACACACATAGGCTTAAATGATCAGGTGTATGCTTATTTCCAAATATTCCCAGCAGTGGTTTGTGATTGGTTATAATAGTAAATTTTCTCCCATACAGATATTGATGAAATGTTTTCACTCTGAACAAAATTGTGAGTGCTTCCTTGTCCAAGTGGCTATAGTTTTTTTCTGCCTTGGACAATGTGTGTGAAGCATATGCTATGGGTCACTCTTCCGACTGGACTGGGTGACTTAGTACTGCCCCAATACCAAATTCAGATGCATCGATGGTCACCATAATTTCCAGATCACTGTTATAATGTATTAATAATTTCTCTGAAGTAAGCAATGTTTTAGTGCAAATAAATGTCGTTTCTTCTTGCTCATCTCATTTCCATTTCTGGTTATTCCTCAGTAGATAATATAAAGGAGTGGCCATGTGGGCTTTTCCTTTTAAAAAAGTTTCAAAAAAATTCACCAAACCCAGAAAAGCTTGGAGTTCCTTCACATTTGTGGAACTTGGTGCTTCTGCTACTGATTTAGCCTTTTGGAGAGAATGGGATCAATATAATGTGGTCCAGAAATTTTAATTTCCTTAATTTTCCAAATGCATTTTTCAGTATTCAGCTTTACTCCAAACTCATTTAGCTGTTCACATATCTTATCTACTCAGTTTCTAAGTTATTTGTCTGTGGTAGCTGTTATAAGGATGTCATCAAAATATGGTATGACGCCATCCAATCCATTGAGGAGGGTTTTGATTTTTTGACTGAAATATGCTAGGGGCCAATGTTATTCCAAATGGTAGTCTTTTACATTTGTATAGCCCAAGATGCATAATAATTGTCAGTATTGTGGATGCTTCCTCTGTAACTGGTATTTGATGGAATGCAGCATTAAGGTTTAACTTCGCAAAGAAATTAGATTTTTGCAATGAAGCAATAACTTCTCTAGCATTTGGTACGTATGTGCTCTTATTTAATGCTTTATTTATAGTTACCCTGTAATCCCCACATGAGCATATCTGACCATTAGGTTTAGTTATGATGACTACTGGGGTGGCCCAATCTGACTTTTCCATGAGGTCATTGATTTCTTTTTCTACTTTTACCTTCTGATCAAATAGTACCTTTCTATGTTTGCAAATTATGGGTAGTGCTGATTTGCTCATTTGTAATGATATCAGAACAGTTTTAATAGTTTCTGGATCCCCATTAAATAAATTTGGAAATTTATTTTCCATTTCTTTTGCCAACTCAACATTTTGTACGAATGTCAATCTAATGCCTAATTTATTAAACAACTCATGGCTGATTAATGGATTTATTGGGGCATGTACTATATATAATGGTAAATTAACAATTTTACCCTCTACTCTGTTTACTGGAGATTTAACCACATCCTTTATTTTAATAGTATTGTCATTTACATCTAACACCTTCATGTCAGTTTTTACTATTTTGGGTTTTTGCTTTCAATTTTCTGTAATGGTCTGCCAATCGCAAAGTAAAATTAGGGTTATATCGCTCCCACTGTCCACTTCTATGTCTATAGGGTACTTTTATAATTATTTTTATCATTAAGATTGGTTGCTGTATTGTTAATTATTGTAAACTGTTTTTCTTTCCCCTGCAATTTATTGTCAGAACTGATTCTTGTGTGTAGTGTTTCATTTTGTTCTCGCCAACACATATTTTGTCTATGCCCCTTATTACATAATTTACATTGTTCATGTCTAAAATAGTAATTAGTGGCTTTATGTCCTTTTTTTCCACAACAGAAATAGATAACAGGGTTTCTATTATTATTGCCATCTTCCTTGCTATTGTCATTACTTTCATTATTTTCTGTGGATTTCTGTTCCACTGTTTTGAAAGTTTTGTAAACTTTAGTCTACTTATTTCCCCTGTTATTGAATTCTGCATATTTTTTGACTGTTTCAAGATGAGCTCATAGGCTTTGCTATGTTTGATTGCCTCCATATAATCGAGATTCATTACTGACAGTAGCTATTGATGTAAGAGATTGCTGTTTATGTCTGTCAGAAACTGTTCAAGGAGAGCTTCATCTAAGTAAGAATCATACATGCAGTTTTTAGCTAACACTCACAGTGTACAGTCAAAACCATTAATCGTTTCATTTCTAGCTTGTAGACGATGGCAGAACTGAAAATCCACAAAGCTATGTTGACTGCTCTTCTCCATCAGCATTCTATATACATATGTAAGTTATATATACGTGAAGATAAAAAAAAATACTTCGTTAATTTATATTAAACTTTAATAGTTATGTTATTTTTTAAAAGAGCAAGAAAAAAAAATCCCTTTAGATGAGAAGTTTAGTTGACAAAGGAACTTTGCAAATAAAGAAGAAGTGTAATTAAAAAGTAGTCAGCCTGAAAAGATAATCAATCAAACTAAGACTTAAGTCTAAATCTACTACTGCTAGTGAACTGGGAGGGATTGATTCGACCAGGACAGAGAAAATGTGACCAATCAAAATCTAGGAAATCAGGACTAGGCAAATGAGTGTAAGTGTAAAGAATTGGACACTGGGAACTGGAAGCTCTACCAATGCAGATGAACTTTGAAAGGCACCGAATGTTGCTTATTTAGCACAGGAGCTCCAGAATGGACCACTGGCTTCTGAACATCCAAGAGTCAGCATAAGGACTGTAAAGTAGGTCATATTTGATCTTTATTATGGTTTCTGTATGCCTTCATGTTTATTGACATAAACATATAATTATGTTAATGTATTCATGTATATATATATATATTAATGTCTAACTAAACATATAATTATGTTAATGGATTCGTGTAAATATATATGTTAATGTATAACTAATACTTCTTTCTGCACATGTATTATAATTAAATGTGCTTTTACTAATTCTACCAGCATTAGTTATTATTGATTATAATTATTGTATACTTATAAAGGCAGGGCAAGGTTAGCTTTTTGCATAGATAGTACACCAGCGGGTATTATAACTGGCAGACTTAACATTTATCTGTCAACTGCGCCAAGTGCTGGCGAACACTATGCAAGAAGCTAACCTTGCCCTGCCTATATAGGTATACAATAATTAATCAACAATGACTAATGCCAGTAGAATTAGTAAAAGCAAATTTAATTATAATACATGTGCAGAAAGAAGTATTAGTTATATATATATTAAAATATATATAAAGAAGTATTAGTTATACATTAACATATATACTTACATGAATACATTAACATAATTATATGTTTATGTCAATAAACCCAAAGGCATACAAAAACAATAATAAAGATCAAATACAACCTACTTTACAGTCCCTATGCTGACTCTTGGACGTTTGGAGGCCAGCGGTCCATTCTGGAGCTACCATTCTAAATAAGTGACATTCATCACCTTTCAAAGTTCATCTGCATCAGTAGAGCTTCCAGTTCTCAGTGTACACTTTTTTATACTTACACTCATTTGCACAGTTCTGATTTCCTGGATTCGATTGGTCACATCTTGTCCATCCTGGTCAAATCAATCCCTAGCAGTTCACTAGCAGTAGTATATTTAGACTTAAGTCTTAATTTGATTGATTATCTTCACAGGCTGATTACTTTTTAATTACACATCTTATTTATCTGCAAAGTTCCTTCATCAACTAAACTTCTCATCTAAAGGGATTTGTTTTCTTGCAGTTTTAAAAAATAACACAAAATAACTTACATATGTATATGCAATAAATTATATTAAATCCCCATTTACAACATTTACTATTACTTATATAAGGTTATAAGCGCTTAATAAGAATTAATATTTATAACATTTACTATTATTACTTTGTGTGTATGTGTATTTTAATTATACATATACATAACAGAAAATCTTAAAATGTTCCCTTTATTTCATTTTTAGTCTGGTTAATATTTTAAATACAATCAATAAATATTGTTGGACAGAATAAAAATATGTTAAAGTCTGCTTTTTAGAAGCAATAAAAAATTGTTCAAAAGCTAAGTGGACATGCAGAATTTCTTATTTTTCTTATTTATTGTATCATAAAGGAAAAGGTGTTTTTTTTTAGAGAGGCATTGATGAAACTTTAAATGACTCTAGGATAAATTATAAGATTTAATGGTTTTATTTGTCCCTTGAAAAAACACTTTGATTTGTCAAGTTCTAGAAATTTTAGTAAATTATAAAATATTTCATTATTTGTTTGAAGAAGCTACTCTCCTGAACTCCTAGAAAAATTACCAAATATATAAATAAATTTTGTGATAAATCTTTAGACATTTTTAATGAAAACAAATAATCTAAGAATACTTTTTATAATAAAAGAGAAATCTTTCTTCAAAATAAAGCCATTTTATCTGCTTATACACCTTTACCCCGCTTAGCGATTGTCTACTTAGCGATATTTCGCAATAGCGATCATCATCAATTTGTACCCACTACTTCGATGTACAATCGATTATTCGCTATAACGATCGGGAAAAATTAAAAAAAAATTTTTTGGCAGCCATCTTGAATTTTGTGTCACTGATGATGTCAGAGATAGCTATATTATACCCAAAAGCAAAAGTATATTATTGTAATATGTATACAGGTAATGACTTTGCTGTAATTGTATACACATACAACATTTTATTCATAAAACCCTTAAAATATCTATAATTACTTTATCTATAATACTGTATACATCATATATAATAAATAACACAGCAAATGTTCATCCACTTTTTCTTTTAAAATATGTATATATGTTCTACAATAATATCAACAAATTAAAAATCCTCCTTTTTCTTTTCAAAAACATTATTTTCTTATCTCAATACTGAACATATACAGTATATATATTTATATAATACAAAAACTCCAACGTTTCAACGTTGATTTGTAATTAAATAATGTAAAAGAAAGAGTAATAAAATATAGCAGTGGGAGAGAGATATCCTTGAAAATGACTGTATGAAGATAAACAGTTGAAACGGAGTTTTGTATTATATAAATACTGTATATACAGTATATATATATGTTCAGTATTGAGATAAGAAAATAAAGTTTTTGAAAAGAAAAAGGAGGATTTTTAATTTGTTGATAATACTGTATACAAATACTCCAATATATAAATACAGTACAAGACAAATAAAATACCATCATCACAAACTTTCAGGAAAACACTAAATATGAATATTAAACTGTGTGTGTGTGTTTCTTAAATACGATATATTATTTTTAGAACACCTGGATAATTATGTAAAAATAGTTATTGATTTTGTAACTTCATTAATAAACATGTTGTTTACACTCAAGATGTTTCAAATCAGAAGAAAAACAACATTTTAAAACGATGTCGAATTAGAAAAGTTTAAAAAAAAACAGATTGCATTTAATTAAAAATCTTTCTACTCGAACGGGGGGGGGGGGCATTATTACATTACTAAAAATATACAGTAAGAAAAATAAACCTACCTGTATGTTTTAGAAAATTAGAAGTTAGATTTTTTACTTTGAAAATAAGTTGATTTTTTTTTTCTATATGTTCAATTAAATAATTAATAATTAAACATTGTTTTTTAATTTGAATAATTTCACATAAGTAATAAAATAAATGTATAGTAGTAATATATACTGTAATACAATTTTTTAAAAAAAGCACTTCAGTATAGATTTTTTTTTCATTACGATGAAAAACTTCCGCGGAAGAATATAAAAACTTTTAAATTCAAATTTAGTTTCATTGCTGTTCTGTACTTTTTAAAGTGAAAATATGCATTTTTTTCCTAGTGATATAAAACTTTTATTTTTAGATACCGTATTTAGTCATCATTGTCATGAAAAAATCAAGAAAATCTTTGAGCTTGAAAATCAATGTGGATATTTTAGGTCACTGGAACCGACCAATTTTTTTCCCATAGACCCCCATTATAATTACATATTTTGTCTTCGATATTCTTGTTTAATGATGAGTTTTGGAGGAACAATTGCCATCGCTAAGCGGGGTAAAGGTATATTTAAAATAGAAAATAATTACAATGAAATTTTCTCTAACATCTGCATTGCCCTTAATTTATTTAATACTTCTCGGTAACTGTGGTCATCACAATGTTATAAAAAATACTTAATTCTTTAGCAATAAAATAGAAAATAAAGAAGCTGAAATAGCAGATTTTGAAGATATAATTGAAAAATGGTTTATTATCCATATAAATAAAAAAAACAAAAAAAAAAACATTTTAATTGTGGAAATTGTGCTCTAGTGGTTAGCACAGTGCCTTACAAAGCAGTTGTCCTGGGTTAGTGGGTTCGCTTCCCCGCACGATGCTATGACACATGAAAAAAAAAGTTTCAGTTATAAACTCATCAATTCATTATGTATTGTAGTAAATATTAGTTCAACCTATTGAATGTTGGAATAACTCCGCAAGTTATTTATCTTAGTTTATTATAATTTTATATTATTTGTTATAATATATAATTCAAATTTTATTAATTCAACATACAATTTTTAGATGATTCCAAAAAAGTTATTGCATACAGGCCTCCACATGTAGATGCCTCATTCTGATATAGCATATAAGTATAAATACATGTGCATATAAATATAAACAAAGGGATGAATGGCAAATTTTCATAAAAAAGTTAGAACAATATATCCAGTGATGATGTTGCTAGATAACCACCAATTAAAATTAACAATCCCAAAATGAGCTAGTTGTTCTAATAGGCAGCAATAGCTTTTTGTCTGATTTTACTTGGAAATCCTTCTTCCTTTTTGACTTTAAGTAAACTTAGACAAAAAAATATTGTTAATGCTGAACATATTTCGTTAGTTATTACAATAAAATTCACGCGTCTACATACATATATACATAAGATTATTGAAAATAAAAATGTTTAATGAGAATTACAGATAATAAACGTAATTTTATAAATTAAATTAAACATTCAGATATTATTATTATGATGATTTTTTTTCATGCTTAGTTTAAAATTCTCCCCTAGGTTATACATCTTCAAATATTCACAGCATGTGTGCACTGACCCACTCATTAGTATGACTGGAATGCATAATACATGTTTTAGAATACTAAACCGCTAACTCTCCATTAAACTAGTTTTATTATATAAACTAATGAAAATATTTTTATAATAATTTACAATAAAAACTATATTTTAAATATAAGTATATATTATATGCCTGGAGTCTAGATATAATATAGGGGATTTGAAAATTATAGTAATATACTATTAATGATATTTCTGATTTAAAAAAAATCAGTTAATTATTATATCACATAATAATTTTGATAAATTGTTCTCAAACTATTTTATATAATTTTATTTATACAAATTTGAATAAGATGATAAAATAAGTGTCATATCACCCCATTTTTTGTGTCATACAGCACATATAAAAAATATATATCAAGGACAATTTTTTTGGCAGAAAAATCTATATTACATATAAGAATTACCTGACAGAAACTTGATATCAATTTAATAAGGAGGTGAGAAAAAATGGCATTTCTTTTTTACTTTAAAAATTCAAAAGCCCCCAAGTAATTTTTGAATTATTCACATCCAAAATAGCTGAATTGCTTAATGCTGTTGAGTGAATTTATAAAAAAAAGAGAGGATGAAAACTTGATCAACTGCACCAATAATAGGTTCTTCCTGAAAGAAAATGATGAATTTTAATAGAAGGAAGTCGATCAGATCTTTGAAGTTAACATCATAGCTAAATATTCGAAAATTTATATCTAACATAATTTATCATGAGTTTTCATAGAAAACCATTTATGGCTAAGCTGCATTTCAAAATGATGATGCGATTATCTTTTAAATTAAAAAAAAAGATTTAAAGCATACAAATTATTGTTATACTTATCTCACATATTTCTGTTGGCAATTCCTCAAAATGTTTATCCATCAATCTTATTGTTTTCCAACTAAAGTAACATGATAGCAAAACTGACATAAGTTGTCATACTATAACAGTCCTTTGCTCCAATCATTATTCTATATGAAAGTATCACAAATGCAAATTAAATAAATGTTTTGGCCTACGAAATTCACTTTTGGTAAATATTTTGTTTTCAAAAATTGTTTTTATAAATTAATACTCTAGTTGTTACAGCTTAAATGAACAAATATTGAATTGAGTAATATGAAGATGATGCTAAGCATTTTTGATCTTTCCAATAAACTTATTCAAATAATATTGAGTTTCCTAAATTAAACAAGAATAATAAATGAGATGTCAATAACATTTTAATTGTTTTACTATAAAAAATGAAATATTGCATAGTTATATGCAAATAAAATAATTAGGATTCCATAGGAAATGTGGTAATGTTTGTAACAATGATAAAAAATCCGATTTTAATGTTTTCACTATTTGGATTTGCTTACTTAATTATAGGGTTATATTTAAAAATCTTGAAGATAATCTGCATATATAAAGATCAAACCATAGGAAATTTAAGAAGCTACATAAAACATTAAAAAAATATATATTTCATGTTTTTAATAACTGAAACAAAGAACTGTAAACAATAATAATACTATCTTAAATATGTACATTAACACACATTTTTATAACTAGCATTGCTTGGTTAGTATGTAAATATGAATTGTAATACAAGAAAAAACAAACACTTTTCAAATACATATTTTTAAAAATAAAAGTATTAATCATATAATTTTTTAATAATTTTTAATCAAAAATAGCTATTTACTCCATGGATATTCTTGATATGATATAATTAAAATAAACATTAAATAATTAATTGAAATTTTATTTTTGTTAATTCAGGCAGACCTTTTATTTAAATAACTATTATTCAAAAACTTCTCCAAAGAAATTTTTAAAAGTAATCTTTTTAATTTTTTATATTTAAAAAAATTAGTTTGTACACACATTTACAAAAAAAATTGTTAAAAATAAAATCATGTACATTAATAATTATATATTAATAAGTCTAATTGCAGTTAACTGACTGTTTCTTTTATCTTAGCAGAGTTTAGGTTTACAAAAATTCACAAATTCAAAAAATCCCTGGAGTCAGAAATTTTGGATTAATGGTGTTTTATTTGTATTTAGAAATAAGATTTACCATTGACTAAATTATAAGAATATTTTATAGGATTATCAGCAATATTTATGTATTTAATTTTATTAATACATTAAAAGCATTGAAAGGTTTTTATTATTACACGATGCATAATAATGACCAAGAGCTTTTTCTATAATAATAACAGATTTTTAATTATTGCTGTTTCCCTCAAATCAATTATCTTCATTAATAAATCTATTTTGTTGAAAACTTTTATTGAAAATGATTATTTTCATCAAAATTTGGACATATATTAGTAAATAGTATTTGTTACCGTTATGTGATATTTAGAAATTTTTTGCAACAAATGGGAGTAAAATATTGATAGTATTATTGCTGAAGAGATTCTAATTAAAGTGGATTGATTTTAAAATCTTACTTTAGGCTTGCATATACACATTTACATATAAATACCTTTCCCCCCAGTATCAGTAATCATCTGTTTCAAGGGAAAGAATATAATTTGTGATAAATGAGAATTGAAAGGTTGAATAAAAAAAGAGATAATGTGTATGTTAATAATTAAAAATATATACTTTATCTTTAATCAAAATTAAAATCTATATCTGCGATGAAAACAAATGGGAGATGATTGATAATCATTTGTATTTATATTAAAAGACAGTAATTGTTAATAAGAGTGACCAGTAAATGTAAATCTTGTAGAGTAAATGATGTAGTACTTACACTTATATCATTTAGATGGAAAAAAATTGTTCTTTCATTCATGCACTATGAAATGAGGCAGTTTACCTGTTTTTAAAGCCTATTATTAAAGCACCAACATTCATTGACAGTGCTGGAAATAAAGAGTGATATTTAGATTTTAAAATCAGCTTATTATTTGCAAAGATCCAAATTATTTATATCACAGAGCAGAGAAAGAATCTCATTTTTATTGACTTGTGATACTGAACCATATTAATTTATATAAATATAACTATTAAATAATATAATATTAGATACTTAGATTAAAAAAAAACTACTCTTCCATCCATATACAATGAATAGACAAAACTCTATGTTGAATGAATGATGCACTTGCTCTCAAAGTATATTTCCAGCATTATCAATGAATGTTGGTTTATTTAATAGTAGGTTTTGAGAATGGTTAGACTGTCCATTTTTAAAAAAAGATTTATTGATATGATGTGCTGCCTAGTTATAGTGCATGAGTTCAAGGATAGTTTTTTTTGCATAAAGAAGTGACTGAACTGGGGTCACATTCTACCATTTCATTAATTATGCAGGACACTACAATCAAAGTTATAATAATTGATTGTTATCAATTATGGTTATTCATTGATTGCTATTCTCTAATCATAATTTATCATTTATTAATAGTAACATATTAAAGATACTTTAATGATAATAAAGGGTTGTTTTATATTGTATATTCAATTATACAATCTATTAGTTATATATTTTTTTCCTTTAATCATTGTATATATTGTATCGGTCAAAATAGTCTGCTCACTTAACAAGATTCAAATCCTAAGCAAAAGTACCTAGAATCCGATCATGCTTGAGATACACAGGTCTAGAGCAATCCTGAATTCTAACCTATTTGCCTATTCTTTGAATTTCTGACCCAATGAACAACAATCCTGATGATACAGCACAATTATTTTAATTTTGGGCCCAGAAGCAAAGCGATAGAGCATAAGATCAGACTGATGATGATGATCGAGATAAGAGTAGCCCAGGAATTACATTTCTTAAAGTTATCTTTATTAATGCTAAGTTATTAGCTAAAGAAAATAATTCTAAATACTAATTAGAAAATAATAATTCAAAACAAACCAGGATTTACATGAAATATATATTTAATAAAATATTGTGAAAATGCATATATGTTACAAAAGGTTTCACACTTGGAATGATATTGTCTTTTTACAAAACTTGGGATTTGTTTTTATAAAATCCCCTTTACATTAATTATTTACTAGATATGAATATAATTTTATGGAGTGTATTATAACTTGTGCGGGGTTAATATGCCAATTTAATAACATTTTACTAACAGAACGTTGTGGATGCCTAAAATAAATGTAATAGATTGTGACAGGTTTAGTACTAAATGATTTGATAAACAGGCAAAATATACACTTTTAATCATTTATCTATCTTATGAAAATCATTATATATACTTTTATTGGCATTGTTTGGAAAAGACATCTTTGGAATTTATAAATAAGAAACAAACAATGCGCTACATTTACAAAAATACATGATACAATCATTAATGTAAATTGATTTACGTCTATGGAAATCGATAAGTATTTTAAAAGAAATCAGCTTCAAATTCAACATACTGACTAATTAGCATGTTGGTATATTTCATGAATGAGTCATTTTTTCCAACACCTAATGAAAGGTCAAACAGACATAAATCATTTAAATAAAGAAATACGGATCTTATGGTAGTTTGAATGCTTCATCATTTTAAGACATTTGATAATGAATGAGGGGTGATACATCCACCATTTTGATGATGTGATATCGAATGGAGAGGTTTGGTTTGAATGCCCAGAGCCAGTTGTATGGAACTTCTGCAGCATAACCAAAACCCTATAAACCTCGCGTTCCACAGGGAGTAGCATATATCCCTGATTATGAATGATTTTGAGAACTAGTAGGAGGGGGAGATTCAGATTTCTAAAGTCCCCAATGACAAAGAAATAAAGACAATATATGTAGAAGTACCATAAGAGAAAGGAAAGGTAGGCCAACAGTGTTATATCTGTACAATAAACTTAATATATTATATTCTGAAGCCTGTAAATGGTTTGACTCCTGCACAATGATATATTTGAATAAAGAATCATTCAGAAAATTATAATGGAGAATAACTCTTTTAACTATGACATTAAACTAACAAAATTTATATTTAATTTTGATTCCCATATATGTATTAACTGATAGTATTAGCCCTCCAGGCAACAGCAAGAAAAGGTGGAATAATTATATTAAGGTTCATGATCTTTTAAAATGAAAATTTAAAGACAAATTCAAATAATAAAGTAAAATATGCATCCACAATAAAATATTTTAGATAAAAAAAATGTGAATAACAGATTTAAATATAAAACCAACCTAGCAAGCGATTTCTGTTAAAAATGAATAAAACTTTACTAATAAATTTAACTGAAGCCACTGCTTCTTTCCCTATTAAACAAAGAAAATAAACCCTTATTAGACTCATGAGGTTGAATGATATTGGCATATTAATTAAAGAGCATAAATTGTTTACATATATAACATGAATGAGTTAGAAATATCTAATGGAGCCACACAAAGTTATATATATATGAGTTCGAGCGTGAAAGGTAAGTTAAATAATACATTATATTAGTAAGGGATTACAGAGAGAGAATTTCAGAGCATAATTAATAGAAACTTATGAATTAATACACGAATAAATCTTAAGATTTTCATTATATCTTAGATAAACAGATTACCTAAGGACTTTATATTAAAGACAGCTCCACATTGAATGAGGTTACCTCAGAATAGCAGGCAAGGTGCATTATTAGCAGTCAGTAGTTGGAACAGTGGTCATCTTGTATGGTCGGTCGGATGGAACATGGCAGCAGTACGCAAATAGTTCTCTGAGAGAAGAAGAGAAAGGTGAAAGATTCCTCTACTCAAACTTCATAGGACTTGACTTTTCCTGACTCCTTAAAGTGGAATGATGAATCAATTTTTCTGGAAAACTACTAACTCAAATGTTCTGAAATAAGTTTCTAACTAATTCAAAGTTTAATTACTAACTCAAAGTAACTCAAAATAACTCAAAGTAAACTGACAAGTAACAAAGTAACTAACTGAAAAAGTAACTAAACTGACTTCTTTTGTTCTATGGGCCCCTTTTATAACCCTTCTAATCCCCCCAAGAATGCAATTTTAGTTGCCGACTACTATCTTTGTAATTTCTTGATTAACAACAACATTTAATTAGCAAAATATTTTTAAAACAGATAAGGCTCGAAATACCATTTGAGATATTTTTAAAGATTTGCAAACAACTAACAAAAGAATTTCTTATGATTTTAATTAAGATTTATAATTTTAATTAATGAAAACAATCTGAATCTAGATAAAGATTATTTCAGTATTTCGAGCCTTCCCCATTTTTCTTTGTTTTTACATTCCAATACTTTAATTAAATACATGTATATAAAAAGATATTTACAATTATATAAGAACATCTAATTTTCAGCAATAAATATTACTAGAATTATTGCTTCGTTCAATGTATATATATATGCATCATGCACACTACTGTTTTACTTTATTAAATAATTTTATTAATTTCTTGGATAATTATGCCTACAGTTTGTGGGTGAATGGCATATATATATATATGGCAAAGTCTGAATTGCGGGCTCTGCAGGAGGTTAGTGTAGATGCTGAAGCATGAAGCTCGATGATGATTAGACATCGACTGCTTCAATATATAATTTTATCTCAGTAGCGCAAAGTTTTTATATTATATATTATGTTAAAATGTATCATTGTTCTATTCTACTTTGTAAATGAATATTAATTGTAGCTCTTTTCTATCATTTAGGTTCATTTCAAAATTTAAAAACAATTCTCATTTGTAATATATATCTAAAACTTTAATGGATTTATTATATTATTGAATATTGAAAGAAATGAATAATTAAGTTTAATTTTTTTTTTTTAGGATGAGTTTTAAATCTGTCTTTAGCAGGTCTATTATTGGCATTATCTTAATTGCTATTGCATATCAATACATTCAGCTATTTTTACATCCTGATCTACCAATAGAAGTGCAAGGCTTTGTAGATCCAAAATTTAAGAAGATTAAAGAAGTCCTTGAGTATGAGTAATTTTTTTATTTTATTTATTTATTATTACCACCCCCCACCCCACTTCACCATCACCATTATTGCTGTTGCTTTTGTTGTTATTATTATGTTTCAAAGATTAAACTTTATTGAGCCTCAAAAAGGGTTACATAAATTGATTCATAATACTACATATGTAATAAAGGTTAAACAATCTTGATAGGAAAGAAAACATGATATACAATAATTGAAAGAAAAAAAATTACATAACAAGATACATATCAAATTAGATTTATATAGCATTTTTTTTTAAATGTGATATTAAGAAAAATACATGGAAACACATGATAGTATGAATAAAAAATATGGAGGGGTTCTAGTTGCGCTTAGATTGACATATGGTTTTATAAAAATTGAGCTCATTTGCTGTTGAGAGTGCTATACTTTTCATAGTTTGTTACATAATTTCCATGTGAAAAGAAATTGAAAAATAGTAGTCAGTATGAATTGGAAAATGGAAAAATACTCATTTAGCATGAATTGCATCTTGGGATAATGGAAAAATACTAATCAGAATGAATTGCATCTTTGGAAAATAAAAAAACACCAGTTCAGCATGAATTTCATATTGGAAAAATGAAAAAATAGTAATCAGCCAGAACTGAATCTTGAGAAAATGGAAAAACATTAGTCAGCATGAATTGCATCTTGGAAAAATGGAAAAATACTAGTTCAGCATGAATTGCATCTTGGAAAATTAGAAATCAGCCCGAACTAAATCTTGAGTAAATGGAAAATACTAGTCAGTATAAACTGCATCATGGAAAAATAGTAGTCAGCATGAGGTGCATCTTGGGAAAATTGAAAAATACTAATTCAGCAAGAATTGCATCTTGGGAAAATGGAAAAATAGTAATCAGCCAGAATTGAATCTTGGGAAAATGGAAAAATACCAATTAGTATGAAATACATTTTGGAAAAATGCTAATCAGTATGAATTGCATCTTGGGAAAATAGAAAAATTACAATTTAGTATAAATTGCATTTTGGGAAAGTGGAAATATATTAGTTATTATGAATTGCATCTTGGGAAAATGGAAAATACTACTTAGCATGAATTGCATCTTGGAAAAAACACTAATAAGCAGAAACTGGATCTTGGAAAAATAGAAAAACACCAGTTAAGCATGAATTTTATCTTGGGAAAATGGAAAATACTACTCAGCATGAACTGCATCTTGAGAAAATTGAAAAATACTAGATAGCATGAATTGCATCTTGGGAAAATAGAAAAATCCAGTCCAGCATGAATTATAATTTGAGAAATGAAAAAACAATAGTTAACATGAATAACATCTTGGTAAAGTAAAAAAATACCACTCAGAATGAACTACATTCCATCAAATTCAGGCCCTTAGCACTTTCAAAACTCCAACCATGGTCAAGTTAACTGCCCACAGCAGGACCACTATGGAGACAGCCAGTCATGCAACATCTGCCCCCAAAATTATTGCTTAACAACTTGATTCCTGTTAAAACTCTGAATAAAAATTATCACAGAACATTGAAAAAAAGGTGTAAACAAATTCTGAACCAAACAAAATGTGTGCAGGGATGTCCCCCATCCTTTCAGCTTTAGGCCCTAGCCCATTATCCAGCCCTCTGAACAGGTGAACCAATTGCTGCTGAACTACTACTACTACTACTACTACTACTACTACTACTACTACTACTACTACTACTACTACTACTACTACTGCTGCTGCTGCTGCTGCTGCTGCTGCTGCTGCTGCTGCTGCTGCTGCTGCTGCTGCTGCTGCTGCTGCTGCTGCTGCTGCTGCTGCTGCTGCTGCTACTACTACTACTACTACTACTACTACTACTATTATTATTATTATTATTATTATTATTATTATTTAAACTTAGGTTTAAAGATCCAATTTCTTATAGAAGTCCTAATAATAGTAACGGTTCATTATTAATTAAGGATAATGATAAATATTATAAATATTTGGTTTCAAATTTGCCAGTAGATGCTAATTCTTCTGATGTACAGAGATTTTTGGAAGACAAACTTCATGTTAAAGTCATATGTATTAAGATTAATATGTTTAATTCTAATATTAGTAGTTTTTTTGTTTCAATTCCCAAACATAAGCATTTGGAATTTATTTTGAATCATTTATGGCCTTGCAGTACTACATTAAAATTTTTTTATGGCTCTTTGGCTAGTTCATTAATACTTTCTGATTAATTTCTTTTGCCCATATCGTCCTTTATTAACTTTTTTTTCTCTTGATTATTGTTTTGTTTTTTTTATATTTTTTGATATTATGTTTGGAATTTATTATTTTTATATAAACATTCGTGGGATGAGAACTAAGACTGCAAAAATTAAGCAATTCTTCAGTTCTGAAAATTTTGATATTGTTTTTATTTCAGAAACTTGGCTTACTCAACACATTTCAGATGATATTTTTATGGACAATAGATATAAAGTACTTCGAACAGATAGATCTTCTGATGTTGCTTCCAAAGGTGGAGGCACGCTCATTGCTTTTAAATGTAATTTTATACATAAGTATATTCCTATTTCATCATCATCTTGTGAAGCTACATGGTGTGAAATATGTTTGAAAAATAGTGTCAAGGTTCTTTTGAGTACTATCTACATAAAGCCAACATTATCCTTTTTAGAGTTTAATGAGTTTCTATTCTTGAAGATTTTTTAATCAAATATGAATCATATATACTTATTACTGGTGATTTTAATATTCCTGATTTATATTCAGGTACTACTATCATAGATTCAGTCTCTTTTTCACCTAAAGCATTGAGAATGATTCATTTTTGCAATTTGTTAAATTTAAAACAATTTAATCCATACACCAATTTTAATGATCACACATTGGATTATATTCTTAGTAATTTTCCTACAATTGAATGTTTAACTACTACTTCTCTTCCTTTTTCCATTGATTTGCATCATCCTCCCTTAGAATTTTATATTAATATTAAATTTAATAGACTTTGTCCTTTTAAAATTATGAAAAGAAACTACAAAAAAGGAAATTATTTGGGTCTTTGTTTACAATTATCTAATTTTAACTGGAAAAATTTGTATTCTTCATCTGATGTAGATTTCTGTATGAAGTTTTTTGAACAATCATTTAGTGAACTAATTGACAAATACATTCCTAAGGAAAAAATTTTAACTAACCATTTTCCTCTCTGGTTTTCAGTTTCTCTTAAAGAAATTATTAAAAGGAAATCATTTCATCATCGTAAATATTGGAAAATTTAAGAACTTAAATTATTATAACAATTTTATTAATTATAGAAAATTATCAAAGGTTATATATCATAGAGATTTTCAAAAATTTATACAAAACACTGAAAGTCATATTTCTGATAATCCTTTGCAATTTTGGTCTCTGGTTAAGGATTTAGGTATTACAAAAAAAATTACAGAGTAATAATTCTAATCTAGCCGCAGATGATTTTTCTCATTATTTCTCAGAGCTTTTTAAACAATTTCAGTCTTTTACTAATTTAACTGCAAATAATGATCTAGTTGAAGAAAGAATAACATGTGATTCATTTATTGAATCTGATGTTGTTTTTGCTATTAAGCAGCTTAAATTACATTCTAGTGTGGGCCTTGACAATATTCCGGCTTTCATTTATAAAGGATGTGCTGAATACATTGCTTCCCCTCTTTTGCATATTTTTAATTGTTCTTTAGCAAATGGTACTTTTCCTACATCCCTTAAAATTGCTAAAGTTGTTACTATTTTTAAGAAAGGATCTAGATATTTGGTAAGTGACTATAGGCCTATTTCAATTCTACACACTGCTGCTCGAATATTTGAAAGATGTTTATATAATAGAATTATCTTGGATGTCTCTAAGGTTTTGGCACCAGAGCAGCATGGATTTTTGCCTAATAGGTCCATTGAAACAAATTTGCTAACTATTTTTGATCACATTTCAAACTCAATTGAGAATCAATCTAGGTTAGATGTTGTTTATTTTGATATGTCCAAGGCTTTTGATAGAGTTAATCATAAAATTCTTCTTCAGAAGCTTTGTAGGTTAGGTTTTTCCAAATTATTAATTAATTGGTTTGATTCTTTTCTTAAGGATAGAATGTCTTGTGTGAGGTTTAATAATAAATTGTCATTACCATATTATTGCTTCACTGGGGTGCCTCAAGGCAGTGTTCTTGCACTTTTATTATTTAATGTATACATTGATGACCTAAAAACATGCATTAAATTTTCACATCTTCTATGTTATGCAGATGATTGCAAAATGTTTAGGCATATTTATTCTACTAATGACTGTTTTTTTACTTCAAAGTGATATAGATAATTTCTTGAATTGGTGTGAATGTAATTAAATAGATATAAATATGGATAAGTGCTCCATTGTCTCTTACTCTAGAAAATCTGAAATTTTAAGGTTTTCCTACTATATTGGTGATTCTAAAATTATAACAAATGATCATCAAAAAGATCTATGAATAATATTTTCCAATAATGGGTCTTTTCATAATCATATTAATTTTATGGTGAATAAATCTCTTAAAATTGTAGGAGCTATTTACAGATATGGAAAAGCATTTAATAAATTTACAAAGATTAAACTTTTTATATCCTTAGTTCTTCCCATCTTGGAATATGGTTCAATTATATGGAGTCCTCATAACAGGACAGATATCATAAGAATTCAGTCTGTTTTTGACAAATTTGCAAAATTGAATAGTTTAGGTAATGAACACTATATTGATTTACTGCTGAGACGAAAAACAAGAGATCTCAAGCTTTTTCATAAATTTATTTCCCAGAATATTTCTGTATCTAATTTGCTTTCTAATTTAGGTATTAAAAAACAGAATTATAATACTCGTACTCACAATATTTTTGAACTGAAAATTTGTAAATCTGATGTATTAAGATTTTCCCCTTTATTTCGTTTACCTAGAACTTATAACAAAGATTTTGGTAATGATGATGTTTTTAATCTGGATTTTAAACAATTCACTAAAGTCCTCATAAAAAAAATATTATCCTTAATTTCATTTGATATATTGCCTTTTTATTTATTTGTGCATTTTATTGTTTTTATATTTTATTTGTATTATTTTTTATTTTTTTAATGCTTATTTAGATTTGTATATGATAATGAAATTACTGTGCAATCTATAATTGGCTAAATTCTGTTGATATGTACATTAAATAAAGAATTGAATGAATTATTATTATTATTATTATTATTATTATTATTATTATTATTATTATTATTATTATTATTATTATTATTATTATTATTATTATTATTATTATTATTATTTAATCAGTTTACTTAAGTAGAACAAATGGTTTAATTTCTTTATTATATGTAACTTCTGTCCAGTATAACAAATGTTATGGTTCAATAATAAGGACATAAGTTTGAAATCTATATCTGATTTAAACATATTATTGTATTAGTGTAAGATTATAATTATCTTAGCATCATTTTTCTATTAATATTTTGTTTATTCTAGAAATAACCCCTCTTTATAGGAAAAAATGAGACTTTTGAATTCCAAGTTGCTCTTTCTTTCTCCCGTTTCATTAAAGTAAGATGACAATAAATTGTAATTCTTCTGTTTTTACTATCAGTAAATTTTATCATTACATCAATTATTTACAGAAAAAAATAATAAACATGTTAAAAACGAAATATTGGTTAGAACACTTGTTTAAAAAATGCGCAAGTATTATTTTTTACTTATATCAATAATACACTTAGTACAACTCTAAACATTTTCTGTTTATTAGTTGCTCACTATCCATATATATCATTTTTAAAGCTAAATGCATTCATTTTCATCAGAAATCTAACTTTTAGTTCTATTTTGATTATCATACAGCCAACTATTAGATAGAATTCAGAAAGACCTTTTTTGCGAAAACCACCATCTTTTCAATCATTATATAATGAAGAAACATTTCTTTTAGAAGAAAAAATACACAAATATTTTTATTAATTCATATTTTCTATAAAAACAAAATCACTATTTGTTTTTTTTTCCCAACAAAATAATTGCTTGTTAGAGGGGGGGGGGTGTTTTTCAATTAATTGTTCATATATTGGAAACTTTTCGAAGAAAAGGTGAAAAATTTCCTGTAAATTATAATTCAAATTTTTACTTAAGATGGAAGAAAAGATATACTCTCTTATCTTTCCTGATCATATACATATAATTATTTAAACACTACAAATATGTAATAAAACTAACATTGTTTTATCTATGCAGAAATTTTACTACATTTCAAGTATTAATGTTTGATTTTAAAAAAATCAATCAATTATTTGAAACAAATTTTTTTTTAAAAGACATATGTAAATAACGTCAGCAGTATTACATATGAATATATCAATGTGTATATGTGTATACGCGTACGCAAAGTATTTAGTGTTGCCTAGTGACATTTAATATTTTAGTTATTTTAAATGAGATTACGACATAACAAAATAAAAGACTGAACTCTCATATTATATACTCTCTCCAGCTTTTGTGCATCCTTTGCCTTACCTTAGTTCTCTTGCAATTTTCCATCAGTCCAAAAATCAAACAATCTCTGTTATTATGAATGCATTTTGAAACAAGCACTTCACTTTTTCAACTAATCAATACATGCATTGCACAAATTATAATTCATATTTCACATACACATTTTTTAGTTATATTTAAATTTAACTTCATTTATATATTTTTAGATATATTTTAAATTTTATTTCATCATGC
The DNA here is from genome assembly GCA_028023455.1 of Epiperipatus broadwayi. Lineage (NCBI taxonomy): Eukaryota > Metazoa > Onychophora > Udeonychophora > Euonychophora > Peripatidae > Epiperipatus > Epiperipatus broadwayi. The sequence continues at coordinate 3,948,553 of JAQFVV010006216.1, forward strand.
ATTCCTGGAATGTATAACCAGATATGTGAAAAATTATAAATAATCTCCAAGATGAGCATTTCATGCTGAATCAGTACTCATCAGTTAGCCCAGATCATAATTTCTTACACATATTTTTATTATTTTTTTAATATTATATGGGTAGCAAATTAATACTGTTTGACAAGTTTCATATTTTCTGCACTCACAATTTTGACACCAACCATTTTATGTAAATATATTAATGATTATTACTAATTATCTTATAAACTAGACATTATCCTTAACTCAAAAAATATGTCTGTATTATTATAGAGATATCAGCATGTGAGTTTCATTGCTCATGTTGATAGTTTTAATAACTTTCACTACACATTTTCACACATGGTAGGCATAATGGAATATCAATACTGGTCATGAAGTTGATCATTACTGAAAATCATTATTATATATTAAATGTAAAAAAAAAGAGAGAAATGCAATTATATCAAAGTGTAATGGATGACCAACTTCTAAGTCAAAGTAGCAAAACTAAAATGCTAAGTTCAATATTTTTTAACTAGATCATTGCTAGAATCATTCATTATCAGCAATTTACATAGTTTGATTATTCAAAGAATGATATCAGTGAAATAACAATAATAATCTGGTTATATTTCCATTATACTTATCTATTCATGTGAACTGACCATAAAACTATATTATCTAGCACAAATGTACTTTATTTGTTTTGGAAATAAAATGCTTCTACATCTATTCACATTACTCCTTAAACAATTGCTTTATGATAAGTTCTTGGAAGCACTTGGAATTAATTTTTATGCATTAGATGGTCCATAATTACATGAGAAGTAGGCTGTAAGCTATGCGATCAAGTTTGAAAATTGAATGAAAAATGAATACAACTACTACTTTTTTATTTTAAGATAATGTAATGGATTAACAAATTATAAAAATAATGAATAAATTTAAAGTGTATATAAAATCACATTTTCTTGCCATAGTGTGCTCTTTGCATGCATATATATATATATGGCCACATTTAATATTTTATTTAGCATCCTTTTAATTCTTCAAAAATAAAGTCACGTTATACTGTATCATTTCTTAATTATAGACAGACATTATGAGATATTTTCTTAAAATATAAAATGTACATTATTTAATATCTTATAAAAAATATTATAAAAAAGTATACTGTGTAAGTGAAAATGCAAATTTTATTAAATCTTCAAAAGAAAAAAAAGAAAAAATAATAATTTTGAAAAATTTACAAATTTACCAGTTTATTAAAATGTAATAAATTTCAAGGATATATATATATATGCTTTATGAGGTATAAAATAAGAAAATTTCAGTTTTATTTACTTAATTGTCTATAATTAAATGTTAACTCATGAATGTTTTAATTAAATACAATAAAAGTTAAGACTATCTAATTTTATTAAAATTATTCTGGTATTGTCTCTTGTATTTTAATATTTGTTTAAGTTTACTTCATCACACATAGTTTAATCTTAATACACATTTTTGACCATATTTTAAAGTGTTTTATAAATGGTGCATATTTTATAATAATAATTGAATAATTTTAAATGTTTAAGATTTAAATACTATTTAATTTTGTTTTCATAATGATTATTAGAACTCAGTTAAAAAAGTATATAAAAACAATTTTACTTTGAATGTTATAAATTTGCGATAAAATAAGTTAATGTCGAGCAAGATTTAATGAACAAGTGAGACAATTGGACAATGCAAATGATCTAAATTTAAATGATTTTTGAAATTCATTTTATACATAATGAATGAGTAAATATTGAATGCTTGTTGTAACTTTATAAAATCTTGTTATAAAATGATTATGCAAATTATCTTAATTTAAATGCAAATCATCTTAATTTAAATGGATGAATTTATTTGTTGTTTATTTGTGGAGATGTTGAACTTGAGATGTGCATGTATCTTATATTTTATATATAATTAATATTAATACTTATGACAAACTTCACTCAATTATGAAGCAGCAAACTATGCTAAATCTAACTATGTAACTTCAATTATATGCTATGTAAACAAACAAAAAATGTAAATAAACAAATTAAAAAAACATAATTTGCAAATTTTATAATATTCAAGCAGCCATTTTTTTTTTCTAAGGACCATATGTGATTACTGTATATATTAATTAAATTTATTTTGAAAACACATAATTTTTATTCTTCTTGTATTATTATTTCTTTATTTGATGTGAAGTATTTTGCATAATAAATTATTTTCTAAGAGAAAATATTTAAAGCTAATACTGATTTAAAAAAATAAAATAAAAGAGATTGTAATTTCTTGGGATCACCCAGAACATTATTTTGAAAAGAAAAATACTATAATTTTTTTATTATTATTTTTACTTTAATGAATGTATGAATGAACACTCACTCAGTAAAATATATGAAAAGGTATCCCATCAATTTTTTATAGTTAATTAAATTAAATTTTAAAATGTTATTTATATATAGATATAAAAAACATCTGTGTTATATGTATATCATAATGGCGAGTAGGAATGTTAAAAAAGACATTTAACCACAATCAAAATTGATATTAAAATTAAGATTGTCAGCCTTCTCTTTGAAACTTCCCTGAGATTGATAACAATGATCAAACCAGCGTCTAATACTTCTCTGAATTTGCTTTAAACACAAATTATATTTCCTGATATTTGTCCAAAGGTTTGTAATGATGGTATATTATTAGATGTGATATGTTGGACTATTTCCATCATCTATGAGTTAATGTTGAATGTATTGAAAATTTTAAACTTTATTTAAACTTTCGAAATACAAACAACTTGTTAGTAATTACACAATGTTTTGAGTAGTATTATTCTCCACTCTTCTTCAGGCGTTGCTGGCCTATATGCATAGTGACAATATTCACTTAGAAGTTGAACTTGCACCTTTAGATTCTTGAATATCGAATATGGTAGAGTGTTTGCCTTAAATTTGATATTTAATAATCTAAAGGTGCAAGTTCAACTTCTAAGCAAATATTGTCATTTTGCATATAGGTCAGCAACATCTGAAGAAGAGTGGAGAACAATACTACTCAAAACATTGTGTAATTACTAACCTGTGTTGTCTATTTGTGTGTTATTACTAACAAGTTGTTTGTATTTGGAAAAGTTTAAATAAAATTTAAAATTTTCAATACATTCAACATTAACTCATAGATGATGGAAATAGTTCAACATATCACATCTAATATTTCCTGATCATCATCATTTTTAACAACCGCCTATTTGACAATTAAACTTATGGTTTTGTATCTATTGAAACCTTAATTTGGAAGCTCATGATGATGACTGGAGATCAGTAAGTTATCTTCCTTCATAGAAGAGCTATTAATAGATCCAATCTGATGATGACAAACTTCAATTCTGTAATCCCAAGAACTTCACCTTTAACATTCTACCAGTAGCTCAATTCAGATAATTGAATTATATATAGTCCAAATCATGGGGGTAATAAATTAAATGCAAAAGTAATTTATGGATTGATAAGGTAATTGATGAAATCAGACAGGAATAACAGGCTACTAAATATTTATATTATCTTAGTAATAAAATTATGCAATAAAAATAGTAAAAATAAATACAATAGTCACAATAATAAAATTATCACTATAGGAGTTAACATTACTTTTATATGTAATACATAAACACACACACACAAAAGTAAAATAAAATAAACAAATAAATGTAAGTATACACCAAGAAAATACAAATTGTCAATTAGCAATTGGTACTGGTGTTAAAAGTTATGATAAGACTATTCTTTAAAAATTAAAAAAAATTACATACATTAACCATAAAAAGCAAAAATAAATTTTAATAGTACTGTACAGTTAATACATCTTTTATTCTAACATAAAGTGCTAAACCATATACCTAAATACTGTGAATATGTATGCAATTTATATATTAAATAGCACAGATTCAATAGTAAAACATACATTTACATCTGTAGAACTCAACAATGTCTTTGATTTTAAAATTTTTATTCAATGCCAGCATAGTTTTTAGTTATAGTTATGCAGTCTAATTTTTTTATGGAGTATGTGTGGAATAGACTTTATAGAGAATTAGATGCAACCTATCAGAAAGTAGTCTTGTAGGTAGCATTTTCATTAAATTCTGAAAATAACCCCTACCCTGTCTAAAATTTCAAGAAGGTAAAAACTCAAAGTATTAAAAATATATATACATGTTGAAAAAGATAGAATTTTTTGAAATATATTTATTTTCTTATGTTTTTAAAAATATACATTATTACTGCAGCAGATTTATTTTCATTTTCCTTATAAAAGTTGCAGAATTCCTTTTGATGCATTTAATTTTATAATTGCATATAATAGATAATTCCTTGTAATATTTTGTCACAGAATTGAATGGGAAATTAAATATAACATGTAATTTTACCTGACACAAATCTTTCATTATGTTTTTCTTCTGGAGACACAAGTAGATAGGTGTCTGAACAATTAATTATCTTGAGTTTTTTATGTCAGAAGATAAATATAATAGCATGAGAGAATTAATACTTAACATGGTTAAATTAATTCCAATATACTTAACATGATTAAGTTAATTACATATTCCAATATTAAATCTTTTTTTACTCTTTTTTTTAAGATTTTGCATTTGTTTAATTAAATGCTTTCATTTATTACAACCTTAAGCTAGAATAAAGTTTTAAAATCAAAGTTTAATATAATTTGTTCAAATTTGGTGATTTCTTATAAATCACTAGCAATGAAATATGATGCTAAAATATTTTAGTGGGCAATTAAACAAAACTACATTGTAACAAAATTGATTTATTACTTATAATTTTACATTCAATCTTAAAAGTATTTTAGCATTATTTAAAATTGAAATTAAAAACATATTTAATTACAATCTTAATACTAAAAACAAAATAATAATAGTTGTAAAAAAAATTATAATCAAAGTTTTCTCCATTCACAATTAGGTTTTTATATTTACCTTGAAATCAAAGTTACCAGAAATTAATTAAGCTAATCCCTACTTTTTTATATCAAGAGATTGATTTATTTAATTTCTGGACTCTCCCCCACACTTTTATTTCAAGTTAAATATAAAAACTCCAATTAGGATTGAAAAAACAATTTTTTTCAGTGCAATCTAAATAAAATTGTTGATTATAAAATATTTTTTAATCTATTACTTTTCTCATGTTCTTTATTTGTGCAATTCATTGAAATAATTTACCCTCTAAAATTAATTATTTATCAGCTGATAGTATAAACTTCTATAATATGTTTTACTTCAATTAATATTATAGTTAAAAATCAAATTTATTATCATTTGATAAGTCAAAATGATAAGTTTCTAATTAAACAATATTTTTTAGTTATATATTTTTTTATTAGCTTTGTACAAAAAAAAATATTTAAACACATTCATTTAAAATTAATGGAGATGGTAATCTGGATCAACTGATGATTGCTGGTTTAGCATGAAATATGTATATTGGTGATTATTTATCTTTTCAGCATATGTGTGTTCATTTGTTTCAGGGTTATGAGATAGTGTGGAGAGTGGTGGGTCATGTGAAAGTCTGTGCTCATATACCCTATATATTACATATATAAACACAGATATAAAATAAGCCTGTGTTGTAGTTATTACATAAGTAGAGATGTCTGCCCATCCCTTTTATTTGTATTAAATGAATTATGTCCTACATGAGGGGTTAGATTGACCTTAGGTTAACATGGGTGTGACAAGAATCTTGGCCTCAGGGTGGCCTTTGAGCATTCCATCATCAGATTTTCAATTGGATGGACGGTTGAAGAGTTGGAGTGTGGAGTAGATTGAAGCCTGTCCATTAAAGTATGAGTTTTGGCTATCTTAATATATGTTTGAGCACTTATAGCATATGTGTGTGGAGATGGTAATCTGGACCAACTGATGATTGCTGGTTTAGCATGAAATACATATATTGGTGATTATTGATCTTTTCAGTATATGTGTGTTTATGTGTTTCAGTGTTATGAGATAGTGTGGAGAGTGGTGGGTCTTGTGAAAGCCTGTGTTCATATACCCTATATATGAACACACAAACAAAATATAAGTAAAATTCATAGTGATTTATTTCAGGGATAATATATGTTCTCAGTGTTTAATGTTTTATTCTTAAGATATAGCACATGACACACTGCCTTAAGGCATTAGTGTAATCTTTAATTTTATTTATATTTAACTATGTTTCTTTCATAATTGCATTAATTAACTATCATGATTTTCCTATGCAGCTCCTGAGACTATATTATTGATCTAATACAACTTTTGAATTTTCTATATACTTGGCTTTTTTACCACACTTATATGTATACATTGAAATTTTCTTATTGTCATTGTTTTATCCTATCATTGATTTCTTTTGTATCCACTCTAATATGTAAATAAAGTTTTAGTTTTTGAAAGTAAGATGTATGCCATCAGGTTGATTTTATTATTTATTTTATAAATTCAATTGAGATATTAAACTAAACTGGTTTGATTTGCAATGAATTTTGAATAAGATTACAGACATTCTAAGACCTTTTTGAGTTTGTGTTTTATGATTAATTGATATGACATGATAGTAAATGAATATGATAGGTACACTCAGGGGAGTGACTGCCAATCATTGAATAGCTTATTATCTTAACTTTAATTCTAAACTTCTTCATGTTTAAGATAGAATATCTAATACATGTTTGCAATGATAATGATGATAATCATTATCATTTTATTATGATATACATACATATGTGCATGTTGAAATGTAATGTTATCTTGCAGTTCAATAAACAACAATATATTCTATTCTAATCAATGTTTATCAATAAAAATTGAGCAATTATACGCTATATACTTTAAATGCAAAGGGAAGCTTGGAACAAAATATAGTGTAATTTGTGGCTCAACTGTATATATGTATATTTGCCTTACCAAGTATATAGTGTTTAAAATAAACAATGTTTCCAGTTTTTAATTAAGCTTAATGCATTTTGGGTGCCAAGCACCATAATCATAGCTATTTTTCTTGAGTCTGGAAACAGCTTTCATAGTCCAATTATTTGATAGTTGGATATTATTTGCTCTTTTGTTAATGATGTGGTTGTTGTTTCTAATATATTATGTCTTTTTGATTTCTCTTTTCCTGCCATTTCATTCCATGCAGATCAATTTAAACTGATTTGAATAGAATGGATGACCGAAAAAATCAAAGAGATATGGTATATCATAAACAACAATAACATCATTAACAAAAGGGAAAACAGCAGCCAACTATCAAATAATTGGAATATAAAAACAAGAGTGTTTTGTATAATAATAATAATAATAATAATAATAATAATAATAATAATAATAATGATGATGATGATGATGATGATGATAGTTATAAAGCTGTCTTCAGACTCAACAAGAATAGCTACGACTTTGGGTTTGTCACTAAATATGCAAGAAGTTCAACTAAAATCTGGAGTCTGATTATTTTAAACATTATATAATTTGTGAAGCATATATATATATGTACAAATTTCTTACCCATAATCAGTATTAGTAATAGTGATAAAGGTAACAAAATTATTAAAGTCTGAAATAAGGATTCTATCATATGTATATTGTTCTACATGAGTACAAAATGCAAAGATATGGAATCCCTTCTTATTTATATTGATATAATGATATGCATGCTCACAGATATGCATTTTTCCTCCTATGTTAAAAATAACTATATGCATGCCATTGTTTATTTTTATTTTGATATTCCATACATTGCAGTGGAAATACTGGCATATGACAAATTCGCTACATATTAGTGTGTCTTTATGTAATGATATTTAAAGATATTTAGCATGCACCATGGACAGATCTATTAAATGATGGTAGTATTGTTATTACCTATTAATTATAAAAATCCATTACTTTCACCTGAAAATATTTTAGATGTTATGATTTATATTTATTACTATATATGTATATCTTATCTCTTTATATTAACCGATTGTATGATTTAATCACAAGTTATAATATTATTGTTAATAATAATGCTGCTATTATTGCATAAAGCATAATATGAGAAGATACTTCATATGCCTACTATATAACTTCATGCATATTCTGTCATTGGTTTAAAGCCCTGTATAAATACCTCATTCTTATTTACATTTATATGAATTAATAAAGTTCTGAAATACATTAATTTTAACAACTGGATTTGTAAATTGGTTTCATAATTATGTAAGAATATTACTATTAATAGGGATGATTATTATTTTATTAACTATAATTCAATGATGGCATAATGTTGTTTATAAGGGGACCTATCAAGGATTATATACTTCAAATGTAGTATTTGTATTATGTTGAAAGGTAATTTTATTCTATCAAAAGTTTTTTTTTTTTTAAAAATTGTGTTGAGTTTTTTCCATAGAAATTTAGTTCCAACTCAAAAGCTTGGGTCTTTTTCACCACCAAGAAATATTGTATTAAATCTTTTTCAAATACCTATTAAATACTGCTGTATTATTAGCTTCTGTAGTAACAGTTACTTGAGCTCATCATAGATTAATGGATGATAATTATAATCATGGACTTCAAGGATTATGATTTTCTATATTATTAGGGTCATATTTTACAATATTTCAGAGGATAGAGTATTTTGAGTTAAGGTTTTCCATTTCTAATTATGGAACTACTTTTTTGTTGCTATGGGATTTCATGTGTTACATATTATTATTGGAAGTTTTTTTATTAATGATAGATTGAAGTATAATAAGCAATATTATCAATATAGAAATAGTATTACATGTAATGAAATTCATATTAAGTTTTTATGATAAAATAATTAATAGAGTTTCATAGGCCTATGTTTTAATAATTATAAAAATTTAATATTTAGTTTTATAATTTGTTGGCTGTATAGTGATCATTTTTCTCACTTATTAATTTATTGTAAATTTGGCACTAACAATGTAAGAAGTAAGCTAATATTTTAATTATTGAATTATCATAGTGTTTATGTGTTAATGAATAGGGTAGTGGTTTCACTTGTTGGCTGTCTGTTCCACTCTGATTTATAATATATCTGTACTTCTTGATTGATATGTGCTTGATATCTGAGGGGATGGATATAAATTAAATATTTGGTAAAAGTATATAATGCTGTGTTATTTAATAAATATCAAACTTTAAAAAAATGTTGCTTATGCTCACTGATGTGATTTTAATGACATATCCCAAAATTTTATCAAACTTACCAGCAGATTTGTTAAAAAAGTACGTTTTGGTAATAGACAGTATTGTCATGGTTTTTCAACAACTATGAAAAATTGTTAAGGGATACTATGTTCAAGCTTTATTATAAACTGATTCAAACTGTTAATCAAACTTCCACCAAGTTACATATTGCATTTTTAAAATAATTAGTCATATAATTATTTTTATTATTGTTATAAATGATATTTTTTCTGGATTTCAAAATAAGACTTAAGTTAGACATAAATATAACAAGCATGTTTATGTGCTTCAATGTCACTTTTAGTACAATATTGAATATATGTTATTACTTTTAATACAATAGTGAATATTTATATCTTTAATTCAGATAATTTTTACTTTTTAGCAAAATTATAGATTTAGAGTTTAAAATTTATTTGTAATACATCTCATTGTAATTTATATATGTAAAATAAAATCACCAAAGAAATTATTAACTTTATATATATATATATATGCTAATATTAAGCGATTTTAATTAGTCACCTTCACAACAATATTGATTGCTATAAGAATGGTATACAATATTCTGTAACATATATGTCTAAAGATGTTTTTATAGAGAATCAAAACATTTTAATATCATTAAAAAGTATAAAATTAAAAAGTTTCTTTATTAATTATATTTTAAATAAGCGAAGAAATATACATACTTTTATGAAGGAGTACTTTAAGACTTGTATTCTATAGTCTTTATATGAGCATATTAACAGCTTCGTTCTATGAAAAATGATTTTTTATTTCTGATAATTTATAGAAATAAAAATTCCTAAGGAAGCTTTTTGTATCACAATGAAATGATAAACATTTTTCGTATTCTATAACCTGTCAAGAATTTCCCCAGATCACTAGTGCAATAACTTAATTTCATTTACACTATTTTTTTCTTAGTCATGTGTCAAACAGACCATTTGACCAACTTTTCATTGTCCTTAAGTTTACTTTTCAAACTGCAAACAATAATTTTAAAAATATTGTATTTATCCACCATAAACATTTTCTCTTATAGTGCTTTGTCATTTACCCACATTGCATTGATGAAATCAATAAATAAAGATTTTCGGATCAATTACCAGCTAAGGAAAAAAATCATTCTCAGTTTGACTAATTGAATGAAGGGGTATACTCAAACTGTCACAATGATACCCAATGTTATGTTGTTCCTCAAGTAACTGCCCTTAATATGAACTTTAAATGTAACAACATTGATATTTTTAATATGAATGAATATGGATTATTATATAGAAGAAAGTCTGTCTGAAATTTAAATTAGAGTTGGATTCAGGATTTATTATGTTAACAGTGGAGCAATCAACTTAACTTGTTGCTTAGAATTATTTTTAAAATGAATATCTAGCTATTTGTGCCACTAGGGTAAAGTAATCCCAGGACAAATCATGATCAATCAGAATATTGTAGCAGTAATTATAAATGAAATACATGATTTGAAATGTGATACAATCTTAGATTCATGAATCTATATACGTTGTGAGTAAATGAATTATATATATATATAAATGTTTGTTATAGAATAATTATTGTAATAAAATTATAATATAAATATTTTCTAAATAACTAATAAATCTCAGAAATTCTTTCAGATTATTATAGTTAGTTGTAAAATATATTATCACCAACATACTCTATTATTTTTATTGTATATACAAATGTGTAATGTATATACATTTATTTATTTTTTTACATTCTTACACACATATTACACTGCCATATTCAAATGTTTTTCTAGGACCAACCTAAAAAATGACAATGGTTATGGTGGTGCAGCTATTGCAGTTTACTACAAAGGCAAAAAGGTAGCTGATTTATGGGGTGGATATGCAGATTATAAGACACAGCTATTATGGAAAAAAAATACAATCTCTATGCTATTTTCTTGTGGTAAAGGTAAGATAATGTAATGCATATTAATCTAAATTAATTTCAAATTAGAATAAATGATGTTAATATAAATGAATTAATATTTTAAATACTTATAAAAGTTTATTTATTTATTACTAATATTTACTAATATGTAAAAAAAAATTGAATTTAGTTAATTTTACCATAATGAAAGTACTTTATTTTGACCATACTTCATTAATAAATAAAATAAAAGTCTAATGTTTTTAATGAATTTTTGATGCAGATAAGAGTGAGTGCTGAGATTACATGATAAAGATGTTTATTAACCCATATATTGATATTAGATCTGTGTGATGACTTCATAACCTAAAGATTTTTAGTCTGATTCTTATCCGAGTCAAGGAAACAAAAAAAAAAAAAGACTGTCATTTAAATGAGACCACTATGCTTAACCTAATACTTGGATCTCTCAAACAAGTAATGATATGATTATTATCATTATTATTGATATAATCCTGAATTGGACTCTGCATCTGATGTTTTGAAAACATTCTTCTTGATTGGTGTGTTGTTAACCTTGATTTCTGATAGCTATGTAAAAATCATGATATTTATTTTATTGCTTCTTTTAAAAGGCTACATTCAAAGATATATAACTAATTTATTAACAATATCCTGAGTAATATTGACTTCTAAATATTACTTTATAAGCTTTTTATGTAATAAGAGTGATGATCAGTAATCCATTAAATTATCTCAAATCAATAGATTACTTATTTTGTTGTAGGAAAAGAAAGTAGACATTAAATATAACCAATAAGAGTGTAAGAAATGAAAATATAATACTTTTAACAGAAATAACAGATTTTGTATGTATTTATAAAACAATGTAGACTAACTTGCTAACAGTTCAAGTAATGGACATGTGTGCATGTATTTATTTATCCAAGAGTTGTCACACTCCGAATCTGTTTTTCATGAGAAATATTATCAAATATCTACAAAATCAAATGTTTTTTGTAATAAGAGAATTTTAACTAATCTACTACAAATTTATGTCTTTTCTAAATCATTAAATTCTATTGCTTATCTCAATCATATTTGATATTCAACTAATTTTAATTTATTAATTTATTTGAACTGTTGAACAGTTTTAAGACGAAGTCTTTTAATAAACAACATTGCAATTAGGCAATAATTTGACATAATCATCATTAGTAAATAGTTTCCCTTTGTTTTTCTCTTAACAAAAATTATTTAAAGCATTTCATCTTCAAGATGGATTATAAAACTATGAGTCTTAATAATATAAAATGTTAAATGATTTCAAATATCTTTAAGGAGATTATTTTATAACTAAACTTAATAATGAGGTACTTATTTTGCTCCTCAGAATGTCTAAAACTCAGTAGTTATCCAAAGATTGTGAATAACTACAAAATTATGACATAAAAAGAACCATTTACTTGTCATATATTGACTTCTATTTATTTGATAAAGAAAACAAAAGCATTTGCCATTTCAGTGATAAAACAAATTTATTAACATAGGAAAACTATAATACAATAATAAAAGTAATATTGATTGGCATGATATAAAGATGCCTTCCCCTAAATTATTCTTAAATAAATATTGAGTAAATAAAAAGTAAATATAATTCTCAATTATGCATACAACTAAAAAAAAAAATTCTTATCTAATGTTATGACATTTAAAATGAAAAATGATTCTTAATTAATTAATTATATAACAGAAATACACATTAAATTATTAATTACACTTTGAATTTTATTATATAACATAATAATCAGGTTTGTATGTTAATGTAAATGTATGGACAATTATTACTCACTGCTCCAAGTTGTTATTTATTGTTTCAAAATACTATAAAACAGATAATGTAAATAGTTCACAGATATTTTCTATTTTATCTGTAACATAAATATTGGAATTGTATATGCTTTGCTCTGTATATTGATCTCTTGTTTATCAATATCCTAGAAATATTGACTTACAATATTTAAATTATTAGATGAATCTTGATATAAACAAAATGTTTTCTTTAATCTTTTATTTCCCATATTGGAAATATTAAATACTAATATCTTAACTTATTTTACTATTGGATATTTTTAATACATTATTGTTTTGAATGTGTGTGAATGATGATGTTCTATTTTAGTCTTTTAAGTCTTTCAATGATGTCAATGATCCGTATTTGTTTTCTCACCCAAATATTTGGCTTTTGCTCCCACCATATATCTTTTCATACTTCACTGAGTAGTCTGAATGTTCTATATTGCTGTTCTGATAATTATTTAAATCTCAGATTTATAAGTAAGAATTGATAAAACATAAATATTTTTTTTTTAAACTCATAGGCATATTTCATTTTGATATTAAATTATTTCTAACAGAAGCATTTCATCCAAATTTAATTTTATGACTAATTTCATTTGTAATCGTTAATTTCTTCTAATTTATGATTATCAAGTTTTATTCTTTTTAGTATTTATCTTTAGTTCTATATTTTTATTTCATTTAATAATCTTGCAATATTTCCTGACATTCTAAGGTATTATTTTCAAAAGGACCATATCATCTGCCAAAATCTTGATGATTTAAACAATCTCCATGTATTCTTATTTTCTTAACTTCTACATTTAAATCTGTGAAATATTTCTCGTAAAACTGCTATAAAATTTTTTGAAGATACAGAAGCACTCTATCTTTCATGCTTTATAATCTTCTTAGTATCATTATGTAATCTAATCAATGCTGTTGTACTTTGATAAATATTATTTAAAATATGATTATATCCTGGATCTACATTTTGATGATACAAAACTTTAATCATGGTTGAAATAATTATAGAATCAAATATCTATTTATAATTTATAAATCTAAAGCATATGAGGTAATTCATATACATTTGTCCTTTCTACAGCTTCTCTCAATATTTGGATGTAATTCGAATCTAAAATCACTTTTAAATCCGGCTTGGTTTTTGATTGTTTTGAAGACAAAGTTTGACAAGTTGTAATTATTTTAATAAAGATTTTGTGTAAAATGTATAGATCTTTCATTTTTAATATCTTTCTTTATCACCTTTTTTAACTATCAATATTACTAAAACATGCAAAACTCGCTATATATATATTGCCACACCCAGCAAGCTAGAGTAATCAATGGATGCCAGAAAGCTTGTGCATAAAATCCCCATCAAGTACCTACTCATCCAATATCCCCAAACTAGTTTCTGACTTATGGCCTTCATTAGTGAGGAGCCTTGGATCTGAGAGCACTGCACCTAGATCTTAGGATCTAATGCAACCTTCCAGCAACCACCTTTTATCTCCATTTAACTACAAAACTATGAGTCTTAAACTGAAAACACTTTAATGTTTTCAATCCAAGCACATTAGCTTATATAGTCATATGGGTCTGAACCCAGTTCAGTACCCATACATTTTGGTATCTGGTTTTTTAATAACCATAGTCACCACTATCCTATTAGGCAGGATTGGTTTTGTGTATAACTGTTGTTAAAACAGGCAAAACTCACAGCAAGCTAGAGTAATCAATGGATGCCAGAAAGCTTGTGCATAAAATCCCCATCTAGTGCCTACTCATTCTGGGGATATTGGATGAGTAGGCACTAGATGGGGATTTTATGCACAAGCTTTCTGGCATCCATTGATTACTCTAGCTTGCTGTGTGTGGCAATATATATAGTGAGTTTTGCTGTTTTAACAACAGTTATACACAAGCATAAGAAGTGGTAGTCATGTGATGTTTATTGGCTTATTAATATTACTACTACATGTTTTCAGTCTTCTGGTATATTTTTATCATTTGAACATTTGGTATCCTAAAATTTTTTTTGTTTCTTTATCTGTTTTTTTTTAAACATAACAATAATAATTTTATTATCATTTAGAGCTTTTTTTTTTTTATAGATTTGATTGTACACTTTACTTCTTCATTTAAAATTCTTAGAAATTCTGATAATATAGTAATTATCATGGTAAATTTGTTTTATTTATTTTTATATAATTCTTTGTAGAACTCTACCTCACATTTTATGATTATTGCTGAAAACACTTTTTTCCAATTCCAAGATATTGATTTATATTTTTAAAATTTTTCTTCCTCTTTATAGGTTTCTTTGCCAATATAACATTATTTTTAATACCATTTTATAAAAATCACAATATTCAATTTTTTTTAATGGGTAAAGTTTTAATAATATTATGTTCGTTTTTTTTCTTCATATATTGTTTTATCTAAAAAAAATTACTGATAAATTGTTGCATTTTTGTATTAGCTATCTTGAAGTTCTTAATAGTGCATCAGTTATCTTCTTACTGATTTCAGTCATGTCTGAACCATTTTAAAGTCTATCAATATTTTAAAACTTATCAAGTTAAAATTTAAATTTATTAGAGGGTTTTAAAGGTTAAAAATATCAACTGTTAACATTGTCTATTTTAATAGCTTTTGTCTTTCTAATTTTGAATTAGCATGTATCTTTTATCTCACTTATCAATTGTCACTTTCTATGTCCATTTATTACAAACATTACAATCTTAAAATACTCACTTGTGTTAATTAAAATATATTACAATTTTACTATTTCTTTATTTAGATATTTCTATTTCAATTTAGTATTTTTCTCAAAGAAATAATTCATATTTCTTTTTTCTCTGTGAACTCCACAACTCTATGTTCTCTGTCATTTCTGTCATTATAACCCAATTTACCACTATCATTTTTATTCTTCAATCTTTTGCAATTTTAACATTTGAGTCTCCATTGATAATTTTAAAATGGTTGATTTAAATCAGAAGCTAAATGCAACAGCAGTGGTTAGATTACATGGTTATACTAAGAAGATTAGCATTGGAAAGTATGGCAAGATAATTCCATATCTCCAAAACTTTTTATAGCAATTTTGCATTTTGTGGATCAAAATGGAAAATTATATTAGAATAAAAATACATGGAAATTATTTAAATAATCCAAATTTTTAAAGAGCTTCAGAAAATGTTGCAAGAATTGTCAGATAAAAGCATTGAAAATAGATTAAAGATATCTATTAAAAAGACCAATGTTCAATGGATTTTTTTAAGGAAAAAATTAAGATTGATAAGCATAAAGTAGACATATTAGTACTTTTAGTAAAAATAATTTAATATTAAGAGAAAATATGTCTACATGTTTGAAAAGAAAGATTTTTAATGTTATGTATTTTACTGATTCTTAGTTTTGGATCTGAGGCATGGACACTTAAAAGAAAAGAAATACAGAGCGCAAATTACTCAACAAAGTTTATATATACATCTGCAGTGACAAGAAGAAATCAAAAGCAAAATACTTGAGTGAGAGAGCAAACAGAATTCAGTGACATCACTGTGTTATATAAGAAACTGAAATGAAGGTCAGCTGAACATATTTCTGGAAGAGATAATAGACAAACTGTTGAACTGGATCCCAAGTGATTCAAAAGACTTAGAAAGAGACCAATTGTGAAAAAGATTGATAAAATAAAGCAGTTTATTTGGGGAACATAAAGAAGAGAAACCATGGATCAGAGAAAATGAATTATCCTGCAGTGAATAGATAATGCTTGTAAATGATGATGATATATTTATATACTTAAAATAGATAATGGCTAATTTTTTCTAAGATTATTGTAAGATGTTGAGACAAAGGCTGCAAAATTTTCTCAAAGTATGCTAAATTATATATTTATATATATAATTCATGTGAATGTTTGTCTGCAAGGCTGCCATATTTTCCCTGTGAATGTTTGTCCACAAGGTTGTGTCAAATTATTATGAAGAATATTTTATCCAAAGGAAATAAGCCCATCATTAATAGTTGTTTGTAACACTGTCAAATTCACTTATCAAATATAACAGGTATATTTTAAAATTTCTCATATTTATTTATATAATATTAAAATCTTTTGTTTAATTTACATTAAATCTTAAAAAAATTTTGTTAAAGCAGCTAATTAATAAAACTATTATAAATATTATATTTAATAATCCATAATTTTTATTATAAAAAATTTAAGGCCAAGGAAGTAAGCTATCAAATTCACATATCAAAAGACAGCCTTTCAAAAGAATGGGCACATCTGGTATGTATGTATATATATATATAAAAGAGATAAAAGTTAATTTTTAAGTGTTATTAGATCTTATTTGAAAATATTCAAAAGAAATATACTGTATTCATAAAAATTTGAGTATAAAAATATATACTAATAAATTTATTTTCTTTTAAAAAATATTAACTATTTTTTTTCTTAGTATTTTTTTTTGTTTAAATTACAATTTTCCTCATCCTCATAAACATCAAGTAGTTTTTTTGGCCACAGGCTTGCATGTATTATAATATGTAAGATTGTCAGAAATAATTTAATTATAGGCTGTTAGATATCAAGCATTTAAAAAAATTATTAATTATTGGTTTCAGTTCTAGTATGAATATATTAAATAAATTTGTCAATTATTAATTATATCTTCTATTTTAATATTTCCCTAACTATAATATCATTTAACATTTTTGAAGTGATGAATTTATAGAATAAAATCAGGTTATTTATGCCAATATTTTTAAAAAATTATTTAAATGATTTTACAGTAAAATATATATATATAATCGAATAGTTTATTTTTCAAAAATTGAAATTCGAGTACAAGAAATGGAACTAGAGCAGTGATTCTTGGGATTTTGAATCTATCAGCACTACCATTGCACAAGACCATAACAATTTGATTTGTGCTTTTTTATGTGCATTTTAAATAAATTCTGTATTTGAATTTTATTATACAGTTGTATACAATTAATGTCTCATGATCCAATGAATTTTAAATATATGATTACATATTATAGATTCATTGTAAAATATTTAAGATTTACTTGTCACTTTATCAGTCATAGCATAAACTATTGTAATGACTTTTCTGTTACTATGGCAACTTGAATATTATGTTTTATAAACTGTGCATCACCTTGAGTCTCATTAAAAAGTAAATTTTATTTATTGTGTTAATTATCAGCCTTTATTTTGTAAACCAAAAACTGTTTTAATAGCAAAATTTTGTTAATCATTTTAGTAGGTGCTTTGTAAATTTTTTAGATAGTTGTGGTAGCCACCAAATAGTCTCTGTCCACTACTGAATGATACTAGGCGATAAATTTGATGTGTCTAATTTTGAAAAACGATGTTGTTTTGCAGATTTTGATTAAAAGGTGACAGTCAAAAAAAATTGTTTCCTTTCAATAAATTTGATGCATAGTTTTGAATTGAGATGTCATTTTACAGATTTTGATGAAACAACAATCAGACAGAAATTGTAATTATTTTCTCTTTCCCAGCTAACATCTTATAAATTAGTCTTTTTATATATATATATATATTATTTTGATAATACACACATAAAGTGATCTTTGTGACTGATTCATATGTAAAAATTACTTCCAACTCCATTACGTATTTTTATTTTTTAGATTCCTTTATAGACAAGCAAACCTATTTGACACTTTAAAAAATTGTCAATAGTTTTTGACATCCCTCCAATATAGTATTATTTTTATTGGAACATGCACAGAAAATTATTGTTTCCATTTCATTTGTTCAAGAGAAAAGTTGATTTTTCCTTAGGTTTTACCCTCCTCCCTCTTTTTTTTCTTATTGTAATCTCACAAAAAATCCTCTCCATGTCTCAATTTTCAATACTCATCACCTGTGCAAGCATGCAAAGCAAGCAATTAACCTGAAAGTAGTGCTAAACTCTCAAAAAGAAAACCAATACAAACTAAAAAAATTTAGCAGACACAACTAAAAAATTGTTGGGATAAAATTTTAAAAAAGTCCAATTCTACAAACTAACAAAATGTATTGATTTAAAAGTAATGAAAAATCTGAAAAAGACAGTGATACCTCTCATCATTTTGACATTTAACCTAACAAAAAAAAAACATTTCTATTATTTCTTTATTAAAATTGTCTCTATTGTGTGTGTCTTTTTTTTCTGACAGTCATTTAACCAAAATCTGCAAAACAACATTTTCCTTCAAAAATAGACATCAAATTTATTCCTTAGTATTCTCTCAGCCAAAATGTCCAAAAAAACACTGTCAGTCATCTTACTTCCCTTTTCATTCCCCACCTTAGATTTTTCCCATATTTTTCTCTATCATGCTCTATTGCATTTCCACAACATCATTTTTGTCACTCCATGGCCTTTGTATCTAGATCTCCCTTATTTTTTTTCAACCCTAGCATAAAGAACCCCAGCATAAAGAACAATAATCCACTTTCTATATAATCACTTGATCTATATTTATTCTTTGACAGCTTCATTATTTGTACCCATTCTGCTTGCAAGCATTTACATTCTATTAGCAAATGCCTGATACTTTCCATTGCCTTCTTTATATAACATGCAGATTAAATCATCTCAAGCGTTAACTAGTAACTACTTTCCTTGCTATTATCATAAATTAACTCCCATCCAATATTCTGTTTATTTATATATATATATATGTAAATTCTTTTTATTCTCCATACTAGTTTCCATCTCTCCAGCTCCTTATTTTTTATTAATAAATCTATACTTTTATCCCAATCTTTACCACTATGTCACTCAACAATACTTTTAATACACTCACCCCACTCTTTGTACAAGTATACTGACATAAAGTCTTTATCCAAATCTTCTGCATTCCATACAACCTGCCCTTTATTTGTAACCTAATTAAATACTATTTTGGCTATTCTCTTACTATCCATAAATGGCAATCTACCAAACATTTTAATTTTGCTATTTCCATGTCTGAAAAGTTCAGATTTTCCACTCAATAGAAGTGCTTGACTTTGGGTTGGGATTTTTAGATCTAGTGTCTGAACCTACCCTGGCACCTCTCTGAGGAGTGCCAAAGCATGAAACCATGGTCAGGAATTTGGGGGGATTCCTGACAGAGATATTTTATGTGCTGGTTCTGGCTAAGCATTTATCACAAAGCTTGTTGAGAAATTGGCAATCCTCATTGTTTATAACTTACAAGCTTAAGAGATATGGTCATGTGATCTATGACTCTTATTTTGACTATTTATAATCTCTGCCTTAAGTCTTATGCAATGTTATATTGCTAAAACTATTAATATATGGTATGGCTGAAGATCTATCAGCCCCATATAGCTATTTGAGTTGGATAGCTGGGTTTGAAGACATGTAGATGTCTGAAAATTTCAGATTTTCCACTCAATAGATAACTTTTATGTGCTTGGCTTTGGGTTGGTATTTTTAGATCTAGTGTCTGAACCTACCCTGGCACCTCTCTGAGGAGTGCCAAAGCATGAAACCATGGTCAGGAGTTTGGGGGGGGGGTTGACATAGATATTTTAAGTGCTGGCTCTGGCTAAACATTTATCACAAAGCTTGTTGAGGAATTGGCAATCCTCATTGTTTATTGTTAAAGTTTATTTTAAATTTAAGGAGGTCTGTAATTTATTTTAATTATTTATTTATTTTCCGAAATAAATAAGATATGAATACACATACCCATATACCTATATCATACTAATTTAATATCTTGATAATTTGGTTGAAAATTAATTTTATAATCATTGAAATTATATTAAGTACTATTACTAATGTAGGTTATTGATGGAAACACTTGAAGAGAGATAAATGTAAAATTAATTTTATAATCGATTGAAATTATATTAAGTACTATTACTAATGAAGGTTATTGATGGAAACACTTGAAGAGAGATAAATGAAAAAACTATCCTGAGTTCAAAAATACTGGGCATAACAGAACCATCTACAAAGGTGAAAATTGAATAAAGTAATCTAGATTGTATTTGTATTGAATATTTAATTTTAAATTATTTTATCTAAAGTGGGTTCAATCTTGGATTAAAGTTAAATTGTATCATTCATAGCTTCCTATATGGAGACCCTAAATTCGATTATAGTTAGATGGGATCACTTTGATTCCTTTGCCCATTACAATATATATATATATATATATATATATATTGTAATATCATATATATATATATATATATATATGGGAGATGATGATCTGGATCAACAGATGAATGCTGGTTTAGCATGAAATACACATGTTGGAGTTCGTTTATTTTTTCACATGTATGTGGTGTTTGTGTCAGTTGTATGATAAAAAGCAGATAACTGAAAGGAGCTTGAAAGTCAATGCTGAAGCCCTTTTTAAGATATTTTTAGGTAACCAGTCCATCAGTAATTTAAATAATCATAAATGTCTTCTCAAATTTAATTTCAATTAATGAATATTTATATAAAATTAAAAGAACCCTTAGGCTTTAAATAAACAACATTCTGTATGTCAAGCAAAAATCAAGAATAAAATGAATTCATCCATTCTTAAAACTTTCATGTTTATAAGCTATTCTTGCTAACATTAATGGAAATTCATAATAAACATCATTTACCAAACACTTGAAAATATTAGCATTAATAATTAATAAACTAATAATCAGTTTACCAAGGGTGGAGATAGAATCTCTATTTTAACAACTTTGAATTAATAATTAAAGAGAAATTAATAATTATAAAATTAATACCATATTTTTATGTGGCTGATATATTAAATTCATTCTAAATTTTCACTATTGTTGGTAAGAGTAAGCTTATAAATATTAAAAGCTTTAAAAATAAGTATATCCATTTGATTTTTGCTAAACATAAAAGAGGATTGAGGTAGACTGATTTGCTCATTAAATATAATTGATTTCCAGTTTATATATATAATATAAATAAAATGTCCGATAATTAAAACAAAATTGTAATTATAATTGAAATAATAAATTTAACGGTTTACAAACTATTATAAACAATCCTTAAATCAGCAGAAGTGCTTTTGGTTAATTTTTTTTTTTTTAATTTAATGTTAGTTGAGGCAGGTTTAAGAAATTAACCAAAAGTACTTCTGCGGATTTAAGGATTGTTTATAATAGTTTGTAAACCGTTAAATTTATTATTTCAATTATGATATATATATATAATTCAATGTATATTTATATAATTCAACATATATATATAATGTGATGTAGCCTTCATTATGAGTGAACAATATCTCATGTACATCCAGATGTTGAAACCATGATTTACATTTGTCTTTTATATTAGTTAATTGATTTAAGTATTAATTTGTATTTCAATTTTTTGTTTATCTTTTTTTTCAGGAATTGCTGCCCTATGTTTGGCAAAACTAGCTGATAAAGGTATCTTGGATTATGATGCTCTTGTTACTAAATACTGGCCTGAGTTTGGTCAGAATGGGAAAAGTAATGTTACAGTCAAAATGTTATTAAGTCATCAGGTATTTTACTGTATATGTATAAAATAGATTTAAAACATTATTTTATAGAATATTATACAAAAATCTTTAGTTAAAGAATTTTTCATTGTCAGAACAAAATAGATCAGCGTCTAGTAAGTATTTAAAATGATTCTGGCTCACAGACAGATTTTTGAAACCTGTTATTATGATTTCTTAAATAATAATGAATTATATGTTCTATAGTCTTTTCATTCATTGTTTCTTTTTGTTTATTATAATTTTTATTAATCACATATGAAGAAAGTATCAATTTTTCTTCACAGAGAATGGTCAAAATTCTGGTAACTGAAAAATAAAAAGCATATAAAGTGATCTGTGAAGATTGTTTCATATTTGATGAATTAGAAACTAATCCATTATATTTTAATCATTAGAAAATTCTCTTCATCTAGGACTTTTACACAGTGTTCTCCTAAATGTGTTTTAAAATGTATTTCATAAAAGTTAAACTTCTAAAGCATTCTCTGGACATTCCATCATATTTCAAATTTTTAAAGTCAGGTCAATCTCTTTTTTTTTTTTATTTATCTGGAAGTGATAAGCTGCAGTAAATTCTTTTTATAAATAATTTTTTTTTATTTTTATGTTACAGTGTATACAAGAACCATTGTTTTTGTTTTCTGCATACTCTATGCCAGATTTCATGTAAGCTTTAGAAAATAAAATAGATACCAGGTGATAGTTCTTAATAAATATCTAGCCTGTGCTATCCTATTCAGTATTTCCAGACTTATTTCAAGCTTATGGATTTCATTAGTGAGGAGCTTTGGATCACAATAATGCATCTATACCTTTAGGATCTAATGCATCTTTTTTCCAGATGCTATCATTTATCTCTCTTTTATACTATCAAGCTATCAGTATAAACTGAAAATGATAAATATTTTTAATTTAAACTATTTACTCTGTATAGTCATATAGATCTGAAAACAGTTCAGTTTTTATATATTATGATGTTTTTAATTTTTAATAATTATAGACATCTTTATTCTGTGGTCAGGATTTGTTATAAATCAATGGCATGATATCACTCTATTACATGACTTCAGCTCAATATTGTTTAGTTAGTAATACACTTTTTATCATCTCAAAATTTCTTACTGTAATCAATAATAAATAATAATATATGCCTGATAATAGTGCTTAATAAATTCCTTTACTATGCTGTCCTATCCAATATTACAAGAATAGTTTCAATATCCAAAGCATTTCATTCATAAAAACTACAAGCATGATATTAGTCTGGAGATATTGGATAGGAATATAAAGTGTGGGGATTTATTAAAGACTATCAATAATTATGAAATAGCTTTATCAATGAGATACTATAAATATGTTAAACATACTGTGCAATAATAATTTTTATTTCAACATGTATAAAGCAAAATAATTTACTTAACATCTATAAATTAATAAAAAGCAAATAAAT
The DNA here is from genome assembly GCA_028023455.1 of Epiperipatus broadwayi. Classification (NCBI taxonomy): domain Eukaryota; kingdom Metazoa; phylum Onychophora; class Udeonychophora; order Euonychophora; family Peripatidae; genus Epiperipatus; species Epiperipatus broadwayi. The sequence goes on from JAQFVV010006216.1 coordinate 3,972,585, forward strand.
GTGCACATCTCTTTTGGTCAAATAATAGATGAGAAGTCTGGAATATTTTTTGAAAAAAAAAACAATAAAATGCTAGAAATATTTGCATTTTTAATTTAATATTATTGTTTTTACTTTTGTGAATAATAATTTTACTTTCTGGTGTCAAGATTTTATAATTTTTTATTTTACATTTACACTGTCCCTATTTTCTTTTTTTAGATTTGATGTAAGTATTTAAAGATAAAAATCTAACTATGAACTAATTCATAATGAGCATTCTTATATATATTAGAGTTATTATTGGATGCCAACATGTTTAAAAAAAGTGCATGTTTAGTGCAATGGCAGAGTGATAAATTTATGGAACATGGTCCATCTGCCATTTTTGGCAATAAACTATTGATTCTTTCTTGATATTTTTTAAAACATATTTTTAAAAAATATCTGATATTTGCTTCTCATGTCAATAAATATACAAGTTGATATCTATATTTAACCAAAGTTATTTATGAATTCAAATTGTAAATAATTATGGAAGACATGCTAATTTTTAAATACATACAATCTATTTAAAAATAGAATTGCAAAACAAATGTAAAATAATTATTTTTTAAAAAAAAAAAATAGTTTAGTTTTAGATTTATTATTTCTTCAAATTAATATTTCCCACTCACATTATTAGCCTTGGGTGGAAAATAATGATCAAACATTTAATTTTTTTAAATTTAAATTTAATTTTAAAAATCAATTTTAATATCATTTTTTAAAAATGTTTTTTAATAATATGATTTTTTTAAAAGAAAAAAAAAAGCATTTTTATTATTTAAAACTTTAGAAAACATTAGTAAGCATAACAATATTTTTTTATTTATACTAAACCTGAAATGACAAAGCTAAAATGGTATTGTTTTTGATATATTATCATGATGTCTAATTTAATACAAAAGTGTAACAGTGCTTGAAAAGTTTGATGGTGGAAAAATAATAATGGCCAATAATTGAATGAAGGTATCACTGATGAAAATCCCATTAAATAACTTGAAAAATCAAACATTGATGGATCATTACCCCTTAATAACTTATTATAAAAAATAATTTGGATTCTATTTCAAATTAATACTATATATTGTACTGCTAAGGAACAGCACTACATGAAAATTGTTCACAATTATTAAAATAAAATCTTATATTTAAGTAATCAAAAGATTTTAAAATTAAAACTTTAATCACTGCAGAGTATTTTATCAAAAAATAATTAAATTAAAAATATCTCATTTGAAAAAAAATCTATAAAAGTTTAAAGAGTTTTCTTTATAGGAGTATAGACCACCAAAGGGCAAACATCCTTTATTAGTATAAATTTTACTAGTTTGAAATAATAATCATAAAAAAATTAGGGGGGGGGGGATTAAATGGTCTTTCATAAGGTTTTTACAAATCAATTGAATAGTAATTTGGAGGAAGAGGGTATTTACCTTAGCCAAAATTACAACTACTAAAAAAAAGAAATCTAAAAACTAAAAAATCTCTTTTTATTTATTTAAAAGAAAATAAGAAAATGCATGTGTTGATTTTTAAATACATAAAAAAAAGAAAAAAATATATGTATGTAAATAAAATATGAGAGTAAATTTAAAAATAAAGGAAAGCTTATAATTAAATTTAAAAAATTCACTCAAGGATCGCTAGTCTGATAAATAAAGAATGGGAATTAGTAATTATAATTTGATACAAAGATAACAATGAAGATAATTAAAAACTATGTTATTCAAGGACTGGTTAATATATAATGGAAAATAATAGAATTTAATTGATTTGGGAATTTTAATTAAACAAATAAAGATAACAACAAGGTGATGACATATAAATAGGACCAAAAACTCGATGCATTCAGATATATATTAGTTTTAGTAAGCTCTTATATTTTTAACTTTTTATTGTATTAAGATCATGGCATGTTAAGCAGTTGCCAGATTCCAGCCTCACACTGACAGAACATCAGCAATATGCCCATTAGAAGTTATGCCTGTATAGAAATTTGAACTGCTAAAGGGTATCTATCTGCCTGAACACAAGCCATAAGGAGCTATGACTAAAACCATCAAAGAAACAAAATCCAATCCATTGATAATCTACATACAGCAGGAGAAATCAAGAAGCCATCCATCTCAGAGAAACTTTCAAAATCCTAGGTAATATTAATTTTATTCCCATTCATAGACTAGCATTAACTTTATGAACAATAAGTAGCAGTAGCAATCTTTGAGGGTCACTTGATATTCAGCATAGATGAACTATTGTATGTGCATGGATATCTGCTTCTCATTGTATTAGCAAATGTTCGCAAAGTTTTCCTAAATAATTATTACTTATAACCCCAAATGTGTGTGCATAGTTATGTGTATGTTAATTATACGACATTATTATTGTATATCTTTAGTAAGAATATTTGTGTGTAATATGCATACCATTTTATTATTATTTGCTTATTGAAAGGATGAGTGTAGAAAAATTTAAAATTTTTAATAATAAATTTATTTTATGTTTAAGAATAAATAGTGTCTGCTAATTAGTATTTAGTGGAGTTTTTTTTGAAGTTATACCACTAATAAACAATTTTCTTGGATGTCAATTAAATAATTAACGATTTATTTATGATGTATTATTACATTTTCTTTATGACTGAGCTAATTTGGGATTTATCAGGCACTGAGTTAGTAGATGTTATCCAGAGTATATTAGTTACTTCTTGTAATTAACTGGTGCTTGAAGTTTACTTCAAAACAAATAAAGTACTTTGAATGACAGGGTTTGAATTCAGTAGTTGAGAATTTCTGTAACCTGGAAATATGGCTGTAGGTTATATATTATGTAACCTGTCTGCCTGAGGGATCAGATGCTGTAATATTTAAATTGCAGCTGGAGCAGATCGAATTTATAATAATTTTATAATATTGCCATGCTACTCTTCGATAAAAGAAGGCAGCAATTTATTTTACAATTTGTTTACAATGTTTTTTATAATCTTAATTTTTTTAAAGAGTAAAAAATAATATTTTTGCTTTATTCTTTTTTATTCGATGGTCTTCCACCTGGTTTATTTGGCTTTCCCAATATGGGAGCAGAACCATCACATTTGACAGTAATTAATCATATGTCCAATAGAATTAAAGAATAAAAATTTGAAGAAACACTAAATTGCATAATTGTAATTATAATAATTATATTTATAAAATGCATACTCGTTACTTAAAGTATTATTTATTATGGCTATAACCTTAAGATACATGCTTGAAAAATGACAGTAGGGACCTCTGCAAATCTTTAACATGTTTTATTTAAAATTCAAGAGCATATAGTCTTAAGGTTATAGCCTTAATAAGTAATAGTATAATAATTGTAATTAAGAAAGTGGTATGATTTGCTAAAGACTAAACCAGACAAACAAATGAAAAAAGAGAAAGTAAAGACAGTTAGATATTTTTGGTGGATTTAGGGCATTGAAGATGAGTAGAGAAAAAAGGACTAAGGTATTGGAGTCAGTCATATGCGTCATTTAAAAAAATAATAATAACATATAAAGAAATTTTTTGTTGTTGTTTTGAAAACAAGAGAGTTTGGAATTGCTGATAGAAGAGATAAGACAGGGGAGGTCAAAAAACTGGACAGTAGAAGATAAGGATAAGAAAAGGCAAGATAACAATAGAAGAAATATAGAAAAATTAAAAAAGAGAATGGAAAGATTAGAAAATGAACAGAAAAGTGTAAGAACATGCACACATGTAAATAGAGTATCAGTTGCTGAAAATAAAGACATTTTTGTGGTCCATAGGGAAGGCTCCAAATGAACACCTTAATAGTCTGGAATGTTATTTTGCACTGAATAAATTAAACAAAGTAGCAATGATTGCCATAGCTTGCAATCATGTACAGAGTGAGGCTCAATTCTGGTGGGATTCATTATTTTCAAAACCAGTGACATTTGGAGAATACAAACAGTTATTACTGGTGAACTATTGGGGAAATGAATATCAGGAAATTAATAAGCATCAGGTGGAGCAAGACAAATGGAGGCCTGAAGAATTATTCATCACATTTTTTGCCAGCAAATGGTGGAGTTAAGATGATCATGAAACCACCTTTATCTGAGCAGCAAATTATATGGAGAATTAAATGTAACCTTTCTAAGGATGTAGAGCAAATGATAATTGGAAGAAAACAGGAAACGATAGAGCAGATGGCCAAAATACTTATAGCCCTGAACTGCAATAGATGGATTAGGAAGAATAGAGACAGGAAATATAGTCATATGCGAGTATCAAACCTGGAATGTAACTGGGAGGAGAGGGAGCCAATAATGGTACCTCAGGGATGTCTAAAAGTGAAATTCATGATAGCAGGAGTGATAACCAGTGCTTTACTTGATTCTGGAAGTCAGGTGTCAGTGATGTCCCAGGAAGTGTTCAATAGAATAAAATTCATTAACCCTAAAGTTAAAATTTTGCCTTTAAAGATGGTATATGTCATGATGACTAATAGTAAATGGGTGTGACTGGTGTCAAAACAAGTCTAAGTAAACATGTGTATAGCAGGGAATGAATGTACCCACATTTTGCTTATCTTGGAAAGTCTGATCCATGAGGCTATACTGGGGTCATATTTTATGCATAAGACTGGCTGTGTGCTGGATTATGAATGAAGTCAGGTAAAACTGAACAATGAATCAATTACATTCACAGCAGACTGAGCAGATAGATATATTAAAAAGTACTGTGTGCAAAGTCTAGAAATAAAAATAGAAATAGAGGAAAAATCAAAGGAATTGAAGTTGATAGACATCAGAGGGAACAACTGAAGCAAGTACTAAATAAATATGAGAGCATTTTTTCTGAAGTCCCCGGAGTTATTCAAGGACATGAACACAGAATAAAACTTATGAGAGATAAACCATATCAGGCCTGTGCATACCCTATACTTCATCAATATCAGGGTAAATTGGCACATACTGGTCTTCATTTTAGAAGAACTTTTTATAGCTAAGCTTCTGATTTCTTTAACATCTGAGTCAGGAATGACTGCTTTTTTCAATAGCTTGATTAAGACTTCCTACTCTTTTCTTTATCAACTTGATTAAGACTTTTCTTCAGTAACTGGATTAACTTATTGATCTTACCAACAGCTTTCTTAAGACTTCTTTCTATTCTCTTAAACATTTACAATAATTGGTCTAACATGAAAGCGTCCTCTGTTTTATGAATTTCTTCCATTGATTGCTAATTTTTTTCATGATCATATTCTTTCTTCTCTTTTTCAATTTTGCTCTTGTCAGTATATGTGTTTATATAAATCACTTTTAATCTTATAGGAATTAAGTTACTTTTACAAACAGGAAATATAAATATAATCTTTGAAAAATAATAAACTTATAACATAATCTTCACATCACCTCTCCTTCCATGCAATGTTTCATAATTACCTAATACTTCTATTATTTACATTACTCCTAATATGCTTTTCTTTAAACCTGAATGTTTCAATATCTGTCTTTATTTGTCTAATTTTATTTTATTTTCCCTGCTTTGTTTCCTCCAGCTATCTGTTCCATGAATTGGCAGGGTGTGTGATTTGATTTCATTACAGCTTAGTGTTTAGGAATTTCCTAGTCTTATGATGTTGAGTTAGCTCTAGAGCATAATAATTAATTATATGAATGCAGGGGTTTATTTTTGTATTAATACATCTAGATGACAATTCTGGATAGCACAAAGATATCATCTTTAAAGTCCAGTCACTGCATTTTGTTTTTTTTCATTAAAAATTAAGTTTATAGTTGGCCAGTACAATAATGGTATTATATAACCAGAGCATTGAGGATGATCAGAATGAATAAGTATTCTAGCATTAATTTTAATACTTTTATGATAGATTAGCACTTGTATATGTGCATTCAGAGTATTACATTATATTCTGCCCTATGTTTGGCAGTGGCTAAGTAAGTAGCCTATTTTGTAGTATACCTCTTTTAAATCTGGTCACAAGGTTGATTGTTGATTATGGATTGACTGCTGATGAGTTAATGATTATTCTTGTCTAATGCTGGTTAATTTGTTATTTATAATTTACTATTAGTACTATTAGAATAATTATTATATGGTTATTCTTTGCTCTGACCACTTTTTAGTTAATTCTTAGATGTTTATTTCTTTATATTTGCTCATCATTGATTATTTATTTTATGAAGATGATGTGTACCTACCTACCTACCTACCTACCTACCTACCTATCTATATATATATATATAATGTCCCATAGCATTATTTCAGCCATCCTTCCCCTTTAAATTGAAAAAAAAAAGCTCAAATTTTAACGCTATACTGGGAAGGAAATATATATAACAGTAATACAATAAATTTCACTAATAAAAATACTGTAATAAAATGTAGTTATTTTCCAAATAATGGTAAATAACAAAATAAATTCAAATATAAACTTTAATCAATAGTAGTACTTTCAATTATATTCACAGTCATTTTAAACTAAAGTGATTTAATTTAAAATGGAGTAAAACAGCATCAATTAGAGGCCACATTTTAATTTACACATTCCATAATTCACTAACTTTAATATTCACTGATTGTCTGTTTATTATCATATTTTTATAATGATTAATAAAAATTGCCTCTTTGATGGTTTCCTTGGCGGTAGTGTAATTGCCACTAGCAGCAGCTGATATTTGTTGAAATTTTATTTTCTTTTTAAAATTGTGAAAAAAATATAATCATGATGTTTACAAAAATTCCAGCATTCTCTGCTGCTTGAGATTTTTTTAAAAATGGCATATCGCATATTCAAAATTGAAGAAAATTTTAATTTTTTATTAATAGTTTCATTTAACGTTTTTTCTTTTCTGCTCAGTTTACTAGATTCCATGAAGAAGACTAAAACACAATTTTCATATTGGCAAGACTGTAATAAAATGGATTAAAGATGTCTCAATGATTCAAGGCTTTCAGCCTGATAAAAACGTAATATCGTAAGTATTCAATTTTAATTTTTTTTTTGCATAGTGTGTTAAATTTTTTCTGTTATTTGCATAGTATTATTATTATTTTTTATTATTTGATAAATATAGAATTTATTAATGTGTGTGTAGTATATAAATTATACTTGTATTCAAATATAACATAGTGGTTTGTGTACTGTAATTTTAGGGCTCTAATTTAAGTTTGAGGCAACCTTATTTTATAGACATAATAATTCTCAAAAGGTTTAATAATTTATTAGGTGTTTATATTTGTGTTTGCATTTGGATGTCTGTGTTTTTGAATAACAAGTAATGATTTTTATATTTAAAATTAAGATATTGTAGAGCAATGCAATGTAAATTTTAAGATTGATTATCAAATGAACAGAAAGGTTGTAGTTGATAAAGCAATTACAAAATTTACTGGATATAGTACCATGTTAAAATATAAACTCTTAAAACCAATAAAGAGGCTTCAAGTGGAGTGTGTGGTGATAGCCACAATGGTTATGTATACCACATGAAAATGTATGCAGATAAGGAATCAAATCCTGATTCTTGCCTATGCCTTGTTACTCATGCTGTGAAGTCAGTACTTTTGCCACATCACAAGTCTATAACTAGCCAATGAGTTATATAAAAATAAGTTATAACTGTGTGGGACAATAAATATAACAAGATAGCATCATTGGTGTGCACAAAAAATATAAACATCACTGGTGTACACAAAGAATATAAAATGAAGAGATAAAATTCATTTTATCATTGATACAGACATTAGCCTTCAATTTCTAGTTTTGATAGACAAGAGGCCAATTGCTATGATGACAAATGCATATAACCTTCTGGAAATAATTTGTATCTTTTATTAGAATGAATCTTTTTCTTATAGATGCCTTGAGATTTTTTAATTTTGGTTACAAGATAAAAATCAAGAATTCTTATGTGACTATTTTTGTAGATTCTGAAGCTATGGATTATCTCAGATAAGAAGTATTATATATGGTTTGAATAAAAATTTTGTGAGGAATACAAAAAAAATTATCAATGAAGATGTGATTTAAACTTAATTAATGATAAATTAGAAATTATGAACAAACAATAAAGTAATAATTATTTTGAGTGTTGAAATTCCTTTTTCCCCCTTTTTCAATGGTAATCACTATTTGTCTTAGCCCTATTGTTTTCCTTACTTTTTCTATTTTCTGTCAATATATAGCATTTTGCTCTAACATTATTAAAATTGAAGTTATTGTGAAAATTGTGTCTCAAGTCAGTTTTTTAAAAATTCAATATGGCACCAAGGACCCTAATATAGTTTTTTTTTTCCATTATTTCTTTATTATTATGTTTTACTCTATTTTGAAATTAAGACAGTTTAGTTGAAAATCATTATGAATAATAATTGAAAATATTACTATTGATTAAAGTTTATATTGGAATTTATTTTGTTATTTACCATTATTTGGAATATATATATGATAAACAAAAATGCAAGTTAAAAACTGCTACGCTGTTTTGTCCACAGTGCTCTCCAAAACGCCCATCGGTTGTTTTGTTTACATAAACGTCAGAGGTTGTCTCCTATCTCTAACTATATTCCCTTTCAGATCATGATTTCAGCTATTTGCTCGCAGTGAAAGACAGGAATAAAGAAACTAGATCTAAATACAAACTCTGAGCGTTTATGAAACAATTTCTATTCAGCTTGCAAGCGTGAATTTTTTAGACACGTAATGCTTCAAACTCAGCATAGCAAACCAGATAGCTATATGGGTCTGATCTCAGTTCAGCATCACCACATAGTAGAAGCCTCTGCAATCTATATCATTGCAAGAAAGACCTCAAAGGTACATTTATGATAAACAAAAATGCAAGTTAAAAAACTTGCTAACGCTTGAGATCGGAAGAGCGTCGTGTATGTCCACAGATGGTTCTACCAAAACGCCCATCAAGCTGTTTTGTTTACATAAACGTCAGAGTAGTTAGTATTCACTATCTCTAACTATAATTCCACTTTCAGATCATGATTTCAAGCTATTTGCTATCGCCAGGAAAGACAGGAATAAAGAAACTAGATCTAAATACAAACTCTGAGCGTTTATGAAACAATTTCTATTCAGCTTGCAAGCGGAATTTTAGCACGAGTCTCAAACCAGCATAGCAAACCAGAGAGCTATATGGGTCTGATCTCAGTTCAGCATCACCACATAGTAGAAGCCTCTGCAATCTATATCATTGCAAGAAAGACCTCAAAGGTACATTTATGATAAACAAAAATGCAAGTTAAAAAACTTGCTAACGCGATTTAGTCCACAGTGGCTCTACCAAAAACGCCCATCAAGCGTATGTTTTGTTTACATAAACGTCAGAGTAGTTAGTATCCACTATCTCTAACTATAATTCCACTTTCAGATCATGATTTCAAGCTATTTGCTATCGTCAGTGAAAGACAGGAATAAAGAAACTAGATCTAAATACAAACTCTGAGCGTTTATGAAACAATTTCTATTCAGCTTGCAAGCGTGAATTTTTTAGACACGTAATGTCTTCAAACTCAGCATAGCAAACCAGATAGCTATATGGGTCTGATCTCAGTTCAGCATCACCACATAGTAGAAGCCTCTGCAATCTATATCATTGCAAGAAAGACCTCAAAGGTACATTTATGATAAACAAAAATGCAAGTTAAAAAACTTGCTAATGCTTGTATTTATACAAACGCTCAGAGTTTGTATTTAGATCTAGTTTCTTTATTCCTGTCTTTCACTGATGATAGCAAATAGCTTGAAATCATGAGCTGAAAGTGGAATTATAGTTAGAGATAGTGAATACTAACTACTCTGATTTTCTGTGGACATAAATACAAGCGTTAGCAAGTTTTTTAACTTGCATTTTTGTTTATCATAAATGTACCTTTGAGGTCTTTCTTGCAATGATATAGATTGCAGAGGCTTCTACTATGTGGTGATGCTGAACTGAGATCAGACCCATATAGCTATCTGGTTTGCTATGCTAAGTTTGAAGACATTACGTGTCTAAAAAATTCACGCTTGCAAGCTGAATAGAAATTGTTTCATAAACGCTCAGAGTTTGTATTTATATCTAGTTTCTTTATTCCTGTCTTTCACTGACGATAGCAAATAGCTTGAAATCATGATCTGAAAGTGGAATTATAGTTAGAGATAGTGAATACTAACTATTCTGACGTTTATGTAAACAAAACATACGCTTGATGGGCGTTTTTGGTAGAACGCCATCTGTGGACATAAATACAAGCGTTAGCAAGTTTTTTAACTTGCATTTTTGTTTATCATAAATGTACCTTTGAGGTCTTTCTTGCAATGATATAGATTGCAGAGGCTTCTACTATGTGGTGATGCTGAACTGAGATCAGACCCATATAGCTATCTGGTTTGCTATGCTGAGTTTGAAGACATTACGTGTCTAAAAAATTCACGCTTGCAAGCTGAATAGAAATTGTTTCATAAACGCTCAGAGTTTGTATTTAGATCTAGTTTCTTTATTCCTGTCTTTCACTGACGATAGCAAATAGCTTGAAATCATGATCTGAAAGTGGAATTATAGTTAGAGATAGTGAATACTAACTACCTGACGTTTATGTAAACAAAACATACGCTTGATGGGCGTTTTTGGTAGAACGCCATCTGTGGACATAAATACAAGCGTTAGCAAGTTTTTTAACTTGCATTTTTGTTTATCATAAATGTACCTTTGAGGTCTTTCTTGCAATGATATAGATTGCAGAGGCTTCTACTATGTGGTGATGCTGAACTGAGATCAGACCCATATAGCTATCTGGTTTGCTATGCTGAGTTTGAAGACATTACGTGTCTAAAAAATTCATGCTTGCAAGCTGAATAGAAATTGTTTCATAAACGCTCAGAGTTTGTATTTAGATCTAGTTTCTTTATTCCTGTCTTTCACTGATGATAGCAAATAGCTTGAAATCATGATCTGAAAGTGGAATTATAGTTAGAGATAGTGAATACTAACTACTCTGACGTTTATGTAAACAAAACATATGCTTGATGGGCGTTTTTGGTAGAACGCCATCTGTGGACATATATATATATATAATGGTAATAAACTATTACATACAGTCTTGCAATCTTCAGAAGAATGTATGGTTAATTCCTTAACCCTCCTCAACTGCCATTAAATTAAAAAAACATAATGGAAGCAAACATCATCAACTTCAATCCCATGAATCCCAAATTTCAATGTTAGCAGTCTGTCTATTAATTATATTCATTTTATTTCTATTTATTTAAATTGTCTCTTAATTTTTTTATGATAGTTTCTCTCTTCATGAAGATTCACAATCACTATTTTTTATACTTGCTTTAGTCCTAAGATCTAGGTGCAGTGCTCTCAGATCCACAGCTCCTCACTGATGAAGGCCAGAAACTAGTCTGGGGATATTGGATGAGTAGGTACTAGATGGAAATTTTATGCACAAGCCTTTTGGCATCCATTGATTACTCTGGCTTGCACTGAGTGGCAATACATATAGAGAGTTTTACCTGTTTTAATAACAGTTATAAACAAGCATAGGAAATGGTGATTGTGTGATGTTTATTGGCTTAAAACCAATCCTGTCTAATAGGATAATGGTGGCTATGGTTATTAAAGAACCAAAGACACCAAAATGTATGGGTACTGAACTGAGTTCAGACCTATATGACTATATAAGCTCATGAGCTTGGATTGAAAATATGAAGGTGTTTTCAATTTAAGACTCATAGTTTTGTAGTTAAGTAGAGATAAAAAGTGGCTTCTGGAGGGTTGCATTAGATCCTAAGATCTAGGTGCAGTGCTCTCAGATCCAAAGCTCCTCACTGACAAGGCCACAAGCCAGAAACTAGTCTGGGGATATTGAATGAGTAGGCACTAGATGGGGATTTTATGTGTAAGCCTTCTGGCATCCATTGATTACTCTAGCTTGCTGTTTGTGGCAATACGTATAGTGAGTTTTGCCTGTTTTAATTCATGAAGAATCTTAACACTTTCAAACTCAAATTTAAATTTACATGTCCTTTCATGATTCAAGGAAGCCAAAGCAGTCATTAAAATAATAATAATAATAATAGTAATAGTAATAACAATAATAATAATAATGATGATGATGAAAGGACATGTAAATATAAATTTAAGTTTGAGATTGAAAGTGTTAAGATTTTTCATGAAGAGAGAAACCATATTAAAAAAAAATTAAGGAGGCAATTTTAATAAATAAAAACAAAATGAATTCGAGATTTATGGGATTTGACATGATGATGTTTGCTTCCGGTATGTTTTTTGAATTTAACAGCAATTGAGGAGGGTTAAGGAATTAATCGATAGTACTTCTGCAGATTTAAAGACTATATATAGTAGTTAATTATTGTTATATTTATTATTTGTATTGTTATTACAACAGTTTTTAATTAATGGGCATTTTATTTGTATATATATATACTACATCTATTAATATTGCAAAAACCAAATAATCACATAATTAAAATCCTAAAAGTAAATATCAGTTACATACCAATGCATTGATATGTGACTGACATTTAGTTTTGGGATTTCAACAGTCCAATTATTTAGCTAAAATATGAAGCATATGTAGATATAATTAATTTATTATAGTCTGTAATTTAGAATAAAAGTCTTTTAAGTACTTTTCAGTTAGTCGTATGTCAGTTTATGAGAGTTTTGGGATTTCAACAGTCCAATTATTTAGCTAAAATATGGAGCCTATGTAGATATAATTAATTTATTATAGTCTGTAATTTAAAATAAGTCTTTTAAATACTTTTCAATTAGTCGTATGTCAGTTTATGAGAGTATTTATAATGTTTTTTGCTAAAATATTTTTTTAAATAATATTTAATGAATCTCTAGAAAACTTAATTAAAAGCCATTTATGTAAAAAATTCTAATGTGAGAATATGTGCATAAAACTAAACTTTTATTAGAAATTTAAAGTTAGGGAATAAAAAAAGTTATATTTTGGTTGTAGGTGAGTATAAATGTATATATTTATGTTATCATATATTATCACATTTATTTACTAGAATTTTTATTTAAAAAAAAATACGATTAGAAACTACACATTGTAATTCTCTAGCTATCCTTCTCTGTTTAAATTCATCTATCTTACACAACCAATTTCTTAATTTTTTTCCTTTTTCTTTCAATTTTTATTAAACTAATTTTTAATAGATAATCTGATGTTTTGACCATTATGGTAAGCTTTTTCTTCATTAGCAAAGAAACCCCTTTTTAAAAATCTATAGATAGTTCAATTTTTTTTATTATTACAAGTCAACATATATTGTAGTCTGTCTGTTCTTATAATCAAGCAGCAGCCACTCCTAAAACTTTAGTGGTCAAAATTATACATTATTAAATATTCTGGTTAGAGGCATATCAATTAGTATATTCACAATTACTTCAAAAAAATAATCTCAAACATTTATATATATTTAGCACTGTAATTACTTAACTTTTCATATTTATCATTTGAGTCATGCTTAGAAGGTTTTACAATGAGAATAAATTGTTCTGCTTTGTGAATTAACACTATCAATTAATTTAAACTAATTTGCAATACATATCTCAACTGATTTTAAAAATTCATTTTTCTAGTGAATTTGTTCATGCAATCTTCTAAAATGGGAGAAAATGGTGATGACCACTCTTTTATATATTATTGAATGCTGTGGCCAGAACACTTAAAGAAAACAGTCTCGAGCATTACATATTGAAGCAATGGATCTGAAGTCCGATCCATGCTTCACAGCCTTCTATAAACTTTATTAGTATTGTAGGACTGAATTAAGTTTATAATCCAATATCAGCAGGGTTTTGCATTAAAGCTAAAATTAATTATGTTTTCTTAAATTTGTATTTACATTTAAATATTTAGTGTTAAATAAATTCCATTCTAAGATTAGATTTCTGTTAATAAAAATTACTTTTAAAACCTATTAGTCAAACATATATATACGTCAAGCGTACATATATATGAGTTAATGCAAAATTCTGCTGAAATAAAATGCTTATTTTGTTAAAAGAAATAATATTTTTTTTTGTTAAAATCTTGTTAAAATATGGCTTATGATTTCATTTTGAGATAAGCCCACCAACATTTTCTAAAGGAATGTATGTTTTAATTAGTGAGCCCATTCAAGTCAAATTAAAGATGGCCTTCTCTTTCTTTTTTAATTAATAAAATTCAAAGTTTAAAGAAAGAAATTTAGAATAAAAAAGTAAAAGTTATTTTTAGAAAGTGTTACCTTTAAACAAAGGAGTGTGGTGGGGCTTATCAAGATCTAAGATTATACAAACAATAGAAGGTAGCTGACAAAGAGGGTATAAATAAAAGTGAGAACAAAAGACTTGGTTATTCAGAATTTTCTTGCTGGCATTCAGATTTCTCTTTGGAGAACTCTTTCAGATTTTGCTTGTGGAGATTTTATTACAAAAAGTTAGACAACTGTCATCTTCAAAATCATGGAGAAGTTTGAACATGCTCAAGCTGAAAGTCATATGAATTTGATGGATTCTACTATGCTTGGCTAGGCAAATAAATAGCTTTGCCTATTGCTGAGGTTCCTAAATACCATCAAAATGCCTTAGTACCAATCAATAGTCATCTGAACTCTGTGCCGTGTCTGTAGGACTTTTCATAAAAGCATGCTACTTATTTCCACTTTCCTTGTCCAGGCAAATACCTATCGATGGTTGGATCAAGCCATGAACGCCGTAGGAAACATGACCAAGGAACCAGGATGGTAATCATATCTCTCCTCCACTGAACTATTTACTTTCTACCCTTTTGTTCATACCTTTCTTAATTGAATTATATTATGAATTGTTTTATTTAATGATATTTGTAATGTAACCATTTTTATTAGACTAGTCTTAAATATATATATATATATGTGTGTGATCATCTATCTATATTTAACCTTTTTTCCTTCGCTATTCTTCATTACTAACGTGTGTAAATATTTTGTATTCCATTGCGGTTAAGTTTAAAAGTTAATTTTTTTCATTTAAAATCTCTTTCCAATTTTATTTATGTTTCTAAATTCCATATGAGTAAGTTTCCTTTGTTTGCCAACTTGATCTCCTCGATAACACCTCTTTTGTCCGCCAGTAGCTTATTACGTATATCTGATTTAGCTATATACATTTTAAATAATTTTTAAACTGTCTGTTTTTAGTGCAAAGCAATTAAAAAATGCTTTGTGGAAGATTTTTACTATTGTACTTTATCGAGGAGATTCAAGTTGACAATTTTATTAAAATTAGGAAGAAAAGATTTAGACCGCAAAAATATTATATCGTTTAATCTGTTTTCATTGTCTAATTAGTTTTCATGAATTTAGGGGAATAGCGGAGGCCATTAAATCATTATTATTTTAAAGTCAT
Organism: Epiperipatus broadwayi; assembly: GCA_028023455.1. NCBI lineage: Eukaryota > Metazoa > Onychophora > Udeonychophora > Euonychophora > Peripatidae > Epiperipatus > Epiperipatus broadwayi. The sequence goes on from JAQFVV010006216.1 coordinate 3,988,039, forward strand.
TAATTAAATATCTTATTTAACTAACAAGCTTGAGTTTGCTAATTTTATTCTAATGCTTTAAGTTACTTTTCCAATGATCCAGGCATGCAAAACACGTTTCTTAGTACTTTTATTGCACATTTAACTATTTAGCTCTGTAGGTGTTCCCATCCATGTCTCTACCTCTGTTGCTAAGCTTTGTGGCCGGATGAAAATTAATTTATGTATGGCTCAGATAATGTTGTTGGTTCATCGTTAGCCTCGAGCATAGGCGAATAGGGCAGAGGTCATAGTATTCTTGATTTAATATCTCCCATATGGGTGGCCTCAAGGTACTTTCGCCTATTATTCAAACTGGGTTAAACCAACATACATCATCTGTCACAGTAAAAAAAATTTTTTTCTCACATTCTGGCGACCATCATGTGGCTATTTGAAATTTTCCATACCCTGCAATTCCCTGTATAACATTTGTATGTGTGTATAATGTTTTTTCTTGCTTCTGTTTTAAATTAATGAATAATATATATGTAGAATTTTTTTTTCCTCGGATTTGTATACATATATATATAATGGTTTTTTTTTTTTAAATAACACAAAATAATTGTTAGTTATACGTAAATTTTTTTGCTTCGAGTTAGCCGCCATGGGACGAATGTCATTTTTTAAATTAAAAAGTAGGACCCTGAGAAGTTTTTTTTTTTGTTTAATATATTTATATAAAAATATATGTATAATTTTTCCGAGTTTTGTTTCCTAATGTGAGCCAAATTTCATTTTTTTAAATTAATTAACAAGTTAAATGTGTCATAAGGTAAACATTTTTTTTTCCGAGTTTAGTATATATGAAATGAATATTTTACATTTAGAAAAGTTAACACTCCGTTAGTTAGTTTTTTTGGTACTTGAGTACTAACTAAGCTATGATGTACTACACAGGCCGCCAGTAGATAAGATCAACGATCAACCAAAACAATGTCATGGCAACTGAAACATTGGCATGCCTAATCGATAGAAGTGATCAAGGTTTTTTCGTGGTCACCAATGAGATTATGTAATATTGCGGTGAATTGTGGTAAATACCTGTCTTTTACCTGCTGTCGTATTGCAAGCAAGACGTGTTTTTTTCTATTGTCTGTTATACGCCATTTTGTGAGATTTTCATTTTACATTTTGCTAATTGAGAAATTATTGCTTATTTTACATTTTCATTGCTGAGATTTGGATTACTAATTTCTGTGATTGTTAATTATTGCTATTTATTATTTTTATTACTAATTTCAATTTTGATTTTTATTACTAATTTACATTTTGATTGCCATGTTATTTTTATTACTAATTTATTACTAATCAACAACTTACAAGAAAATGTCGGATATAAAATTGTGGGACTTACCATCTTCTGAAGATGAAGCGGTCGAATTTTTGCAAACATATGGGATTATTCCGAGTGGGAAATTTTGTGTGAATGGCCATCCTATGAGTATATATATTAAGAACTATGAAAAGCAATGGCGCTGCAATGTTAAAGACTGTTATAAAAGGATCGCTATCAGAAAAGGGACTTGGTTTGAAGGATCCAGAATTAGTTTGGTCACTGCGATCAGATTTATATATAGTTGGTGTCAAGAATTGATGATGCATACGTAGTACACCTGGGTCTCGTTTTATGTGGTAGATAGGTTCCTCAGAAAACATGCACAAAAATAAACGTAACTTACCTTGAAAAATGGGGGATAGGTTCTGTCATTTTCAGAAATTGGTATAAAAGCAAAGCAACAAGGAAAAATTACTTTAAAATTCTCATTAAAAAAATAAGAAAATAAAGTATGACTAATAAAAAATTTTAAATATTTGAAAAAAATTAATACAAGACAAACTTTTTTACTTTTTTTATTAACTACAGTATTTAATTTTACATTTTTTCATACATATTTTAATCATTACCGCTATTTGACAATATGCATTCGTTTGTGAACTGGTAAGACATCAGATTCATGACGTGATATACAACTAGTACCACTTTCAGTCTTGTGCTGTTTCTATATTAAAAAAAATGAGATCACAATCAAAACAAAAAGATTATCATTATTAAGATTATTTTCAGTTTATAAAATCTTCGTTATTATTTATTTTAAAAATCAAAATATTTATTTCTGTTAATATCTAACAAAATACGTTTTAAAAGTTTAAAATTTTTGAATATTTATTGTGATATTTTTATACCTATGTATAAATTTATTATTATTATTTACTCAATACTATAAGTAGGTTATTTATATAGAAGCTAAGATTCTAAATGCAGCTTTAGGCCATATTCACATTAGCTGCTAATATAATGTTATATTTTTGAAAAAAAAAAGTATTTCAAGTCAAAATAAGTTATTAATAATTTAAATTTCTTGATATCTAATAAATATAGTGAAATATGAAAGATATTAAGAAGAAACATGAATTGCATAACTTCAAAATTGCATTAAAATAATCTGCATAAAATGAGATCTAGGTGTATACACTTTAAATAAGAGTGTGAATAATATTTAAACATGCACATTCTAAAATGCACTGTATATAAATTAAATAGCATGACAAAAACAAAGTATTATTTATCAAAAACTTCATCATATATTTTTAAATTTTGTATTATAATGTTCAGTGAACCAAAGTTATACAAATATTCTATAAATAAATTATCAATAATTTTATTTAACAAGTGTAATGCGAAATTAAATCTATATTTTATATTGCACAAATAACCACGCATTTGACAATTTATTAAGATTTTACTCTGTAACAAGAATTACCATGTCATATAGCCTTAAAGTAGAAATTCCATGTACACATAGATATATAATTTATATAAATTAATTATACAATATTTTTAACAAACACAGTATTTTAAAACATGATATAAATTAATTATTAAATTATTTGGGTTTCCATATGTTGTCGATGTTGAGTATTATATATTATGGAAATATGTGTGTATTATAATATTTGATCTTGAACCCAATCAAAGATTGGTGATGAGTATACCGAAGGACTTTACCAGTTTCTAAGTCTTAATGCTTCTGATTTCAGGCTATCAAATGAATGGTTAAGTCAATTTACTTCTTTTTTTCCTCATGGCAAAGAAATGATTGTCTATTTATTTATCCTTAGTTTTTCTTATTTTATGCTAACAAATTTGATTATAAAGTCATGATAGAATTTTGAAGGAATCAGAACTCCTATTCAAACAGTAATATTTCCTGCTCATCATTGAACATTTACACACACATATATATATTGTAACGAGCACAGATGTTCATTACATTGTTTTTTTATTTATTTATTAAACATGAAAGTAAATTAAAAAGTTCGCATTTAAAAATTTTCTTTAAGAATTAAAAATTGAAATTAAATATCATCTTAAACTCTTATATATTAAATCGCACAGATAATGAAAAATTATTAAAATAAAACTTTATTAAAGAAAAAGTATTTTAAAACTAAATTTTAAAAAGATTTGGAAATAAAATTATATCTTTAAATATATCTTTGATTTGGAAAACAGGTTAATTAATCAGAAATGGAAATGATAAATTTAATTAGTCAAATGTAAACCAGCCTTGGGCATTTAAATGTAAAAACATCGGTCAGATAGGGGAACAATAGAAACAAATAGCCAATGAAAGAAATCCATCGGGAAATTGGACCTCAGCGAAAGGATCATCACATCGATGACATAATGCCAAGTCAATCCTTCGAATACATATAAAAGGAAAATTTGGAAATTATTAGAAGGAATTATTATGATTATTACGATGTGACAGATAGATGTTAGTGCGGAGGTGCGGGAGAAGAGATTGAAGGACGCACGTTCAATCCCTTCAGTTGTTATAAAATGGAAAAATGAAACATCGCTTTTCTTATATTCAGAGGACAACAGGATCATCGGGAAATTTAACGCTGGATTTCAAATGGCAAGCAACTGTAAAAGATGAACATTTCTAAAACCGTAAGAACTTTATAAGATTTAATGAAGAATATTAATTTGAAAACACTAAGAACTTTAAATTTTAAACTTTCCTAGTATTTAATTGTTACAAATAGAATCCTATCTGACCAAACAATTCTTTATTAATAGTGTTATTTGATGTATTTTTTTTCTTATTTATGTAAAATCATTTCCATTTATTTATTTTTTATTCTTTAAGTTTTTATCATGATTTTTTTGTTTTTCGTTAAATTAATTATATAAATGTTAAACTTAAGTCGGGCGTGAATGGCTGTATAGATTTGTAAAGTTATATTAGGGGAGGGTAATCTTAGGTTATTTGTGTCATTGTTAGATTGGGTCAATGGATTGGATATATTGATGTAGTTAGTAGATGTAGTCGGAGATTCGCTACTGGCAGAATCGCTTCATACGCCGCACTCTCCTGTTTTGCCTATGGAAGGAATTATAAGATGCAGAGCGCAGTTCCTTTCTATGGAGTTTTTTTTTTATTGTTCTTCTCGTTAGATAGAAGTAATATTCCTGTCTAATGAGAGTCAATATCTTCTCTTAACCTTTTTGGTGCTGCCGTATTCCGTATTACATTGAATACATCGATGTATCAGATGGATTGATGCCAGTTTGACTGCGAATTTTAGCCTAAGGTTAAATAGGGACAGAATATTTTATTTTCAAATGCAAATCTATGTGGTCTATTCATACTTGACCCTAAATAAAAATGCATTAAATTTAAGTTGTTTATAGACGCTTGCATGGATTGGTTATCGGTTAAGTATGTTTTGGGTTTTCATATTTGATCAAAATATATAGACATTCGATAAATAATGATACCTTACGGTGAGTATCTAAAATGTATTTATTCGGATGTCTTTTAAGTTATTGGTGACAATGCAAGTATCTTATGGTGAATACTATTGGGTTACGTATAAATTTCCCTCCGCAATTGTCAGTAATCAATAATTTTGTATTTTGATCGTTTATGTTTACTTTGAAATGTTTTTGACCATGAAATCTATGTAACCGATCTATATTCAACATTATAAACAAGCTTTCATAAATTTATCTGTGCGAACTTAATTAGAATGTAAAATTAGAATATAATAGTAATTAAATGTAAATTAAAGTCAAAAATCAAAGTTAAAAATAATGTTAAATGTTAAAATGTAAAACTAATACTAAAATAATTTTAAATCTTATATATATGTGCATAAATAAATGTTTGTATGCTAATTACTGGCAGTGGCTTATTTTATTTATTTTTTAATGTTGAAATCTAATTAGATAAGATATGATATTATTAAATCTCTGCTACTCCCTGAGCTAGTGACATGGGATAACGACCGGAACCAAAATATTTAAAAAAAAAAAAATTTTTTTTTTTTGACTTACGTATCTGCCTACTTTATAAATTTTTCTAGGTTCAAATGCCTAGATGGCGCCCCGTAGTGCAGATTACGTAAGTCTACCTTCCCCGGATCGTTACAATATATATATATCATGCCAGTCGAATGTGTATGTTGGTTTAACCCAGTTCAAAGACTAGGTGAAAGTACCTCGAGGCCACTCATACGCGAGATATAAAAATCAAGAATACTATGGCCTCTGCCCTATTCATCTATTTTTGAGTCTAACCACAAACCTACAACATATCCGAGACATGCATAAATTATTTTATAACCTGGCCCAAGCTTAGAATCAGGGTAGAGACAATCGATTAGAATACTTAAAGAGCTAAAATAAGTTAAATGTGCCAATATAATATAAGTTAAGTACTTGTGCGTGCCTGGATCATCAGAAAATTAACATAAAAGGTTAAGCAAATCAAAGGTTGAAAGAAACATTAGAGGACTAAAGCTTTTATTTTAAATGAAATACTTTAATAGTTTAAATATTATAAATGTTTTAAATATCTCCGCTATTCCCCAATTCATCCCTGATGAATAATTTTACATTGAGGCGGTTTCAATGACATATATTTCTGCGGCCTAGGTATTACTTTTCCGATTTAAATCAATTTATCAACCCATGTCCCCTCGATAAAGCAAAATTGAAATAACTATTTCACAAAGCATTCTCATTGCTTTGTGCTCTATGAATAATTTAAAATATCTTTATCTTTAAATAACTAATATTTAACTGTAGAATGAATATGAACAAAATAAGTGTTATTGAAGAAATTGAATTGGCAAACAAAAGGGAAACTTAACTAGTATTGAATTACAAATATTCATTTTAAATTGGAAATATTTTCAAATAGAGAAATTAATTTACACTGCATAAGAAAACAAAAATATATATATATCACATTAAAATGAGAAGTAGCAAAGGGGGAAAATTTAAGCATAAATAGATGTTCAAGTTAAAATAAATATAAATTTAAGATAATAAGGGATACATTATGAAATATAATAAATTAATGAAACATTTAAAGAAGTTACCAGTCTTGTTTAGTTAGTCCAGTTCCCTCAATGTCCATAGCTTGATTATGTACGTCGAGTTATTTATCCAGACAAAGACATTTGGAATAGGAAACATTTTGACATGAAGGGTACACACACATCTCACATTTCAGTTTTATTAGATACTTGACATTTTATGGCATTTTGATGGATTAGGACCTCGACAGCAGGCAAAGCTAATGAGCTTAGTTGCTGTACATGGTCACATCCACCAAATTAATAGAACTTTTAAAGGGTCGCATGTTTAAATCAGAACAGGAATTCTCCACATAACTAGGACACAGTGGTTTTCAGCATTTATTTTTAGTGCAACCTCGAAGGATCATTAGACTTCGTCACCATAACAGAAGCAGCAGAGGTAAGTAGTAGAACTCTCCAAAAGAGCCAACGAGCAGCAGCTAAGTACATTTTCAAAATTACTTCAGTAACAGGTTCAGAAATACTTTCGGAGTCAATCTTTGAATAAAATAATTTTAGAATAAAATCTAGGCGAATTTCTGCATAATGAATCTTTGAACAGAATCTGAATCAATCAAGAACAAAATCTCAATGCCTTCAAGAACAAAATATGAATAATCAAGTCCTTTGTTCTCCCCACCTTTTATACCTTTCCAGAGATACTTTTCTATTGTTTTGTGTATGATTCTAGATCTTGATAAGCCCCCTCATGCTCCTTTGTTTCAAAGTAACTTTTTGCTAAAAATGAACTTTAATTTCTTATTATCAAATTTTACTTTTAACTTTGAATTTATTTATTAAAAAGGCCATCTTTAATTTGCCTTGAATGAAATACTAATTGAAAATGCCATTACTTTAGGAATGCTGGAAGACTTATCTTAAAATAAAATCATATGACATATTTTTAACAAAATTAAAAGAAAAATATTTTATTATTTCTTTTAATAAAATGACATTTTAGTTTCAACAGAATTTTGCATTTAATCATGTATATACGCTTGCCATACATGTTTCATTAATAAATTGTGAAAAAGAAATTTTTATAACTGATTTAATTTTAATCAGAATTTATTTTAAAAGAATATTTTAAAGTAAATAGCTAATTTAATGACCATTAATGCAAAACTCTGTTGATACTTGAATATAAACTTAACTCAGGTTTACAATGTCGGTAAGTTTATAGCAGGCTGTGAAGCATGGATCAGACTTCCGGATCGATTGCTTCAATATATATGTCTCTACTTTAAACATATCTATCTAATTACATATAAAATAAATATGGTCCAAAAGATCTGAATTCCCTGACCCTTTTTTTATTTGTTTTGGGTTGTTACACTCAACCAACATCCATTCTCATGCCACCTTTTTGAGGAATAGTTAAGGATCCAGGTTCATATCTTTATTTATCATATTATAATCTCATCAGCACTAAGTAATAGCTTGAAACAGAAAAAAACTTACATATGATATTGCACTATTTAATTTATATCTTATTGAATTGATGGAATGCAAGAATGAAAAGTAATAATTTATCCAAGCAGTAATAATAATATAAATGTAAAAAAAAAAATTTCCAATAAAATAATGAACTCTGCTGACATAGAGTATATGCTTATTGATAAGGTATTTAAAATAATTTACTACCATGAAATGGTTTCTAATAAACTTCTATTATACCATTTATTTATTACTATGAACTAAAATATTTCTTTACTCTCACTCATCCCTTCCAATGTGCTTGATTGATGTTTTAATTATAGCATATCAAAAAAATAGTAATCAAATAAAATTTCATTAAAAATGCAATATAATTCTTTGCTAAATAAACAAACATAATACATTTTAAGAGTGAAATAAATTAGTATTAAATACAATAAAACAATAACTAAATAAATGCTAGTTCATGAGTGTATGATATTAAAGCTTTATCACATGTGACACATACATATATATTAAGATGGAGCTTTGCTATCTCAATATTTAACTTATGTGCAAATAATTTGTTGGCAAAGCACAAACTTAATTCAAGTTTTTAAGTTTTGTTTTAATAGATCTGCTTTTGTAATGCTGGTCAACCCTATTTTAGTTGTGAAAAAAATAATATATATATATATACTTTATAATTAAAATTCTTATCAATCTGTAAAAGAAAATTATATTACAGCTACAATTCTTAATACAAAACTCTTTAATCATTATTAATTAGTTTGTTTTATTAATTAAAAACTTTTAAGAAAAGTAATTATTATAAAGTATTGTTCCTGAGTTTAACATGCTGTTATCTGTAAACTTAGCAGATTGATCTAATTGAAAATTTAATAAATGTAACCACTAGCTTAATTAGATTTAAAAATTCTTAAAAAATGAGTGGGCTAATTAATTAAATTGAGTGCTATAAAAAGAGCAGCTCAGAATTATATTTTTATTCAACTTTCTACTTTTCACAATCTGTTTTGTTGCAATTATTCTGCTTGTGTTTTACCTTATTCTGCTATATGATAAATCCAGAACTTTTACCAGTGGCTGTGTTTAAAATTATGAGCTGCTAAAGCATAGGGAAAATGAACGTCACTCTTCAGTATGAGCCTGTGGCCATTGGATAGTTAACATTGCTTGCTGACTAACCAATAACATAAACAAACTACTACCATCAAAGATAAAATTGAAGAAATTCACATCTCACAGTTATTAAAGCAAATCAGGACTAACTTTTTTTTTTATCAAATCTATAAAACTCGCAAAACAACACATGGAAACCATTACCTGCATTTGTGTGTAAATATGAATTTATACAATTCAACTTTCCTGGAAAATAGTATCCCCTTACTCCTCTCTGGGCTCAAGGTAAAACTTTTTTTATAAACTGTTTATTAAGACATTGTCAGTAAGCCAGTAAAATATAGGTTGAAGATTTTAATTTCATCGTTTTTATAATTTAAAAAAAATTATATTTCATGTATTATTGTTTTAAAATGTGTTTGATATGTTGGTAGTTTTACTTTTAATAATCTAAACTAAAGATAGTTTCCTAACATTTAATCCCCCCCCCCCCCGTAAAGCTTTTGAAAAAAGAAAATTACAGTAAGTTTTTTTTTTTGCCCCCTCATCACTTTCGCGATTGTTAATTACAATCCAAGTTACTTCTAATGATAAGTTTTAATATCTAATCATTAATAATCCTCTGAAGATTTTTTTATTAAAAATCATTTACATATGTGTATTTGACACAGTCTGTGCATATATACCTTTATCAATTATTTGTTAACAACTTTTGAGTTTACGCTATGTCATACTGTCTGAAAGGAAAGAAATAGATATGCATATGTGTGTCTGCATTGTATATAGGTATCCTAAATATTTACATACCATGCAAAGTTATTATTGTGCTTATTTTTCTTATAAAGTTTAAAACACTTTTTGCTGAAAAATACTTGTCCCGGCCGATGCTATGACATATGGAGAAAAAATTTCGTCAAGCGTTGGTGGTCAGCACAGCTGCCTTACAAGCAGTTGTCCGGGGTTTGCGGGTTCGCTTCCCGGCCGATGCTTTGCCACATAAAAAAAAAACTTCCCTTTTCTCAGGTGCTGTAAATCTCTACCACAGTTTCCTCACTATTTCTACATTACACAATCATTGTTACAAAGTGACTACAGTCTATAATTTTTCATCCCCCCCTCCCCACACTTTTAGCTTATTGTCTTCGAGTATAATGAATTTTCAGAAGATAATTTTGATTGTGTTTGGAATTATTTGTTCATATACTGGCATAATATAGCCCACTTCTCTCATCATCTTCATTTTCCCTTTTTTAAATATATTTTCTTGAATTTATTAAGCAAACAACTATTTTTACAAGTAGTTATAAATACTTTTAATACTTCATTATTCCTAAATAAAGAGACACAATCATGCTTGTGTAAATTGCCACAAAGAAGAAAAAGTTTGTATACCATATTTTATCTAGTTAATGCAAAAATGAAAAAAATATCTGCAGTTATCCATGCTTCATTGTTGATATGTATTTTGCAAGTCTAATTGTGTATATTCTTGAAACATTATAGTTTTGAATATTTTCTGATAACAGCTATCATCATTATTAATACAAAGTAAAACCAATAAGTTCACAGTTTTTCCATCATGGTAAGATTTTCTTTTAGAAATCAAAGTTCTATAATGAAGCTTCTATAGAAGAGGCTTCTCTTTTCTATGTTGTAAGCATCATTTAATTTATAACTTTCCAACAAAGATAGTATTTTCACCAGTCATAATTCTATATTTTCACTATCCATTACTTTTTCTAATTAATTTCTCATATGCTAGGCCATATTAATTCTTTAATATTAATATTTCATCATTGGGTGCAATGAAATTTTTTATATTTAGTTGAATTTCAATTATCTTCTTTTCATTAAATATTTAGTATTCATGTCTGATCCATTCATGTAAGTAACAACTTACTGAATGTTGACATCTAATTTCATCTTTTTACTGGTATTGCTGATAAATATTTTTGGATTTTTTTAAAATATGAAGGTTAATGTGTTTGGAGTCAATCCCGAATAACTGATAATGTTCTTTCTGGAATTTTTTTCTACCTTCTGAACTATTTTTAATTATTTGTGCAAAATTCTCATTTGCTTTTTAAATTAATTTATGGTTCCATAATAATAAAAAATTGTACTTATTAGAAACAAATACTAATATGAATAATATATAATAAACTAGAGTAACAGTTGGAATAATGAAGAGAACAAAACTGTTTGTAATGAATTAAAGCTCAAAAGTGGCATGCTCATAACTTTCTGTCATGAATCATGATTCTTGTTAGCAATGTTGCCAAAATTTTACTTAATCCAAAATAAAAGAAGGATAACAAAGAATTCTATACATTAGTCCACAATTAATTAAAAAAACTATCCATATAAGAAAATGTTGAAAAAGATCATTGATTTATTAGCTGTTGTCATAATAAAATGTCATATCAAGAATTTATGAAATTAGAAAAAAATAACATTGTTCATAGTTCATTATCCAAAAAGAGCAGGTAAAATATGCAAAAAAATGAAAGTGAAAGGAAATGTTAGAAGATTTTATTGGACTATTTATATGTTTGTTTTTATATATTTAAATTCTCTATTCCACCACATGTTATTGAAATATATTAATAAAGACATTGGAAAAAATCCAATTAATTGCAAAATGCATTTTATGCTGAACTAGAATTTATCAGTTGGTTCAAATCATTTCTCTTACATATATCTTCATCATTTGTTTAGTATATATCAATGCCAAATTATTACATTTTGATTTATAAGTATTCAATTTTCTGCATTCATAATTTTGATACCAACCACTTCAGATAAATACATTAACAATTATTAAACTAGATATTATTCCTAATCTAAATATAAACTTTAAACCCCTGTTAAAGATTAATATACTTGTTTTTTAATAATACCTGGACTAGAAATAATCTCTAATTTAATAAATGATTGCAATAACCATTAATGTATTTATTTGAAATAGATGGTGTCATAGTTATGGTATAGAAAGTTTGATATTTATGAATCAAAATATAATTCATATACATATAAAAGACATATTTTGCGGGTTCACTCGTGTTAAAAAATTTAAATATTGATATACCAACATTTCGAGTTTGATCACACAAGTCATCCACTGGGTGATAAAAGGTAGAAAGATGGTTGTAGAGGTGTATGTTTTTTAAAAAAATCTTTCCAAATAGGAGGAAGTTTGCATGTATCATCTCGCTTATTGATACAATCTGGTCTTTTTAGTATCTCAATGGCTTCTCTAATTTTTTACTGATAGAGATTATCACATCTGGATATGATCCTGGTACTAGAAAAATCAATTTTATGACCTGAATCTATAGTATAGAGTGAGAGTGCTGCTGCTGCTGAGTGTTGTTTAACTGCATTAGCATGCTCATCTCTCCTAACACTGATGCGACGATTACTCATACCTATGTAAGAAGCTTTACAATTTTCACATGAGATTTGATAAACACCATGAGATTCAAGAGGGATTGAATCTAGGTTTGGTTATTATATTTCTGATCTTTTGATGAGTAGAAAATGCTGCATCTATATTATAGCATTTTAATATATATCCAATACTGTCTGTAGTTCTTTTTATATATGGAACACAAATCCTAATAGCTGATTTATCATCTTTTTGTTTCCTATTTTGGGCTTGAATATCTCCAGTGCTTTAAAATATTTAATATTTCAGATTAAGACTCATATCATTGTACATTAAATATTTTAAAATATGTTTAACCTAGCTTAAGACAATAATTAACATGAAAAGAGCAACTGCCTTTTCTTATGCCTCATTTATTAATATAGAGAGATTGCCTAAACCATTTTAGTTAGAAAGAATGAAAATTTAAATCAATCATGCCCTATGTATCTAAATAAATATATATCAAATTGATTTTTTTAAAATAATTGATGTGCTGATTGTTTGCTCTTTTCTTATTAGTTATTGTCTTATTCTGGGTTAGAGAGTATTTTAAAATATTTATTGCGCAGTGATATGAGTCTTAATCTCAAATATTGTATATATACACAATATTTACAGTGCTTGATATATATGTAATGTATCAAAATTAAACTCATACAACTGGTACTATAGATAATTGAAATTCTTTCTAGTCACAGAGTAAGACAATAATTTTTAGAGAAAATATTGATTCCAGCTCTCATTATTTTATTTTTTTATATAAAGAGTTGTCTGAACATTTAGACTAGGAAGAATAAATATTAAATCAATCACACAATTTATTTTAAAGATTATTCTCAATTAAAATATTGTCAACATTGATTTGAATAAAAATATGTAATTTAAAATATTTCCACTACTTTTTGATATTAAACTAATGCAACTTGTACAATAAGTAATTAAAATACTTTCTAGCTATATCATAAGACAATAATTTTTATGAGAAAAGATTGATTCTGTCTTTAAATCAATCACACTATTTATTTTAAAGATATTTTAAATTGATTGATATTATTAATTAACATGTTTGATAGTTTTTTCAATTTAACTCTCAGATATATCAGTTAATTAAAAATATCTTTACAGTAAGTTGTGTGATTGTGCAAGGATAAACCAACCTTGTAAAAATTATTGTCTTATGCTATGGTTAGAAAGTATTTAAATTACCTATTGTATCAGTTGCATCAGTCTTATCTCAATGTGTTATACTTACATGTGGATATATATATATTAAAATGAAGATTTTTAGGAGTTGCAGATATAAATGAAATGGTATATATATTTTTGCTACAATTAATTATTAAAGATGTATCCGAATAACATTTATATATATATGTAATAATATTATAATTCGATGTTTGTATTTCTTCAAATCAATATACGTAATCTTATAATTGAATATTTATAAATACAGTAATTATATATGTAAAGTATAACTTTAAAAGTTTAACCACTTAGGAGCAATTTCGACCATCTTCCTAGTCTTTGTCAACTAATACTTTGAAAGGCTAACCTTCCCACAATTCCATGATCTTAATGTTTGCTGCCTGACTGTTAATTAAGTCTTGTTTGTATTTGTATATTAGCATAGCTTTCTTTATTTTCCTTTTGTTGTTATTTTTTTCAAATTGCAATATTTTTACATTATTATAATTGAAGTTAAAACCATAAATACATGAACTTATTAAGTCATGTATTTATGGTGTTAAATGTCAATTACAATAATGTAAAAATATTGCAAATTGAAATTATGGTTTTGACTTCAATTATATCTAATAATGTAAAAATATTGCAAATTGAAAAAAATAACAACAAAAGGAAAATAAAGGAAGTTATGCTAATACACAAATACAAACAAAACTTAATTAACAGACAGGCAGCAAACGTTAAGATCACAGAATTGTGGGAGTGTTAGCTTTTCAAAGTGTTAATTGACAAAGCGCTCCTAAGTGAATAAAATTTTCAAGTTGTACTTTGCATATATCTAATTATTGTATTTATAAATATTCAATTATAAGATTATATATATATTATGTATATGTTAAAAGATATATTTGATTTTTAATAAAAAATAAAATCTATATTTAAAGATTATTGTAATCATGTGTGCTAGTAATTATCAACAAATACACGAAGTAAATGATATCTAAGAGGAAGATGGCCACGTTAATAGTTCTCTTGAAATGCATTCCAGGATAGCAGTCACTGAAATCAAGTAGAATGTGCTATTCATCAGAGTAGCCAATTGTAAGTTAGTAAGCGTTTGAACAGTTTTTAATTCTTGAGTTGTTTTTTCATAATAATAGCTAGATTTCATGTTTGTCTACCAAGGCTATTATTTTATAATTAATCTTAATCATATAATATTTAATAATTTCTGTTAATAAAAGTTTGTTTAAAGAAATATTAAATTTTATTGACGATTGGGTGTTTCTTGCTAGATCACATTAACTTTTACCAAAAAAACTTTTTGTGTTATAAAATATGTACATATGTAGGTCTTCTTTTTTCAGAGACAGGTTGAGTGACACAAATTATTAATGATAGTAATGAGCCATATAAAAATTAATAAGTATACAACTTATAATTACCTTTTTGATTTTTTTTTCCAGGAATTTCTAGTTTTGACATTGGAATTATTAATATGCAATCTTATTAAAGTGTATAATTAAATAAAGAATATAATTAAATGAAAACTGTATAAATTAAATATACACATGCACACACCCATTCATATATATATATATATATGCAAGCACTTGTTATTCTTGCATTCTATACGAAAAGAGTTATAAAATCTAATCCATTGATTACTCTGTTTAGCACAGGGTGGCACTACTGTATGGAGAGAGTTTTGCCTTGTTTATAAACAATTGTGTGCTAGTATGAGATAGTGATCATGTGATGCTTAGTGGTTTAACACCAATCCTGCCTAATAGAATAGTGGTGGCTATGGCTGTTGGAGAGCCAGAGACACCAAAATGTATGGGTACTGAATTGAGTTCAGACCCATATGACTATATAAACTATTGAGCTTAGATTGAAAATATTTTTGTTTTCAATTTCATTCTCATAGTTTTATAGTTAAGTACAGATAAAAGGTGGTTGCTGGAGGGTTGCATTAGATCCTAAGATCTAGGTGCAGTGCTCTCAGATCCAAATCTCCTCACTGACAATGGCCACAAGCCAGAAACTAGTCTGGGGATATTTGTTGAGTAGGCATTAGATAGGGATTTTATGCACAAGCCTTCTGGCATCCATTGATTACTCTGTTTAGCACAGGGTGGCACTACTGTATGGAGAGAGTTTTGCCTTGTTTATTCAGATATTTTTTGATCCACTGAATGTAAAAATAAGAATGATTAAAATATGAGGTTATTTTCAATATCTATAAGTGAGAACTCATATTCCTATGGATTATATTTTATTTCATCCAATCACTCTCTCTGGTATTATTTTTCTGAATTCTTTCTAAATTAGGTTTCACACTTTAAACAGCATTGCTTGTAAAACTGGTGTTATAATATTTCTTTTTTCAACATAATTTGTGCATGCATTCTGACATCTTAATCTTTTCATACATTAGTAGGTGCATATCTCTCAATCTAATCTGTTGTTAGAAAAGTTGGCATTTCTATTTTTAAGTTTGTCTCCATCCTCATCATTATCAATGTATTCCCTTTATGATTTTACTACCATTTTTAAATTTTAAATCTGCAAGCTCCTTATTTTCTAATTCAATTACCATAAAAATGGTTTTTTTACAATAATCTCTTTCATTTTATTAACCATAATTATTACTTTTCATAAAGAGAAACTTCTTTACAAAGCTAGTTCTATTTGGATTCTATAGTAGTATAAGTGAATAAGAGGTATGATAATTTAATTCCTAGAATAACCATACCGTATCACCTGTGACTAATTGTATTGAAATAGAATATATTATGGGTACATTTAGAAAATTTGGGAATGGATGAAGCTTTAGTGGATCTTATTAAGAGATTGCATGAAAATAATTACTATACATATCAATTAGGAAATTTAAAATCCGTTAAAGTTAAAAATGGGGTGGGACTAAGGCCAGAATGACCTATATTATTTATTTTGTTTTTGTTGCATTTGAGAGAAATGGAGAGAGCAATAGAAAGAGTAGGAAGAGGGTAGAGATACAGTTGTCAAGAGAGTATATATATTATCAGGTCTCTTATTTGCAGATGATGTCTTTTTTAACACAGAAAGTAGGGTAGATATGGAAGTTATGCTGAAGACAAGAACAAGGGTGGGTAAAGAGATGGGGATTAAATTTAATGAAGAAAAATCAAAACTAATGATGATAAATACTGGGAAAAGAGAAGAGAAAGAATTTTTTATTGTGGGATATAAAGTTACATGTGGTGAATAGGTATAACTTTGTGATTTGTCTTATCTAATCAGAGAAATTGCTTGGATGAATGGGAGAAAAAATTGATAAATGAAGCAAAGAAAAGCACTGATAAAGAAATTAACAGTGTTTTCATAGAATAAATATGACATAGCTAGAATTGTATGTAAGGGAGTGATAGTAATAGAGTTAACATATGGTAACAATGCATTATGTGTTAGTAAAGGGGTATTAGATTACTTAGAAAAAGTACAAAGAGAAGTAGGAAGACATGCTTTAGGTGCAGATGTATGGAAAGCAAAGGAGGCAATTCAAAAAGAAACAGGATGGCCAAGTTTTTATATGAGAGATGCAAAAAGCAAAATGAAAATGTTCAGTAGATTGCAATTTATGGATAATAAGAAAATAGCCAAAATAGTATTAAATTGGGTTTTGAGTAAAGAGCAGGCAGCAAGATTGATAGAAAAGGTAGTATATATGTTGAAGATTTGGATATAATAGACTTTATGTCAGCATACTTACACAAAAGGTGGATGGTTGTGTTATAATTGTTGGGATGGTTGTGTAAAAATTGTTGATTGTTGTAGTGTCAAGAAATGGGATAGAAGAATAGATGCCTTAACAAAAAATAGGGAGTTGAAAAGATGAAGAACTAGTATGGAGGGTTAAAAGAATTTAAATATATATAGAAGTAAACAGAATATTGAGTGTGAGTCAATTTATGATAATAGCAAGGAAAATAGCTTATTGTTTAAGGTCAAACAGGATTTTTAGCAATAAGGGAATATATACATAAATGGAAAAATATGGGTGATTTTATCTGCAAGTTATGTAAGGAAGGCATAGAAAATATTATGCATTTGTTAATTGAATGTAAATGCCTGCAAACAAAAAGGGTACATATAATGAAGTTGTGGTAGAATAAATAAAAATAAAGTGATTATACAGAAAGTGGGTTTTTGGTTTTTATGCTGGGTTTGAGAAAAGGGGGGTTTAGATAGAAAGGTCATGGAGTTGGTGAGAATTGTGTTGTGGAAATGGAATGAAGCAGGATAGAAAAGAATATAGGAATGTAGGCTGGGAATGGAAAGGGAAGATAAAATGGCTAACAGGTTTCTCTGGGCATAGTGGCTGAGAGATTCCTGACTCCAAAAAAGAAGCCACTGTGAATCACTTCACAAATAACATGAATATTCTTCTCTGAATGTGTTTAAGTTAACATATATGTAAATTTTAAGCTCATAAAGCTAGTTGTTAGTTAACTATTGAGAATAAATACCTATGAATTTGCATTGGCACAATGATGGGCAATTGAAATTTTGAGCAATGTATTATTAAATTTTGTGTGAAACTTAGCAAATGTGTTACTGAAACATCACAACTGTTGCAAGTGGTGTGTGATGAAGATGCTATGAAAAAATTGTGTTTGAGTGACATATGAGGTTCAAAGATGGAGTGGGAAGATATGACAGATGATTCCAGAAGCAGGAAGCCAAAAATAACAATGACTGATATTAATATTAACAAAGTGGAAGATGCAATATGGTCTGAGAGATGATTAAGGGTGAGATTGAGAAGAATTGCAGATTAATCAAGAAACAGGCTAATTTTAAATGAAGAATTGGGCATAAGAAAGATTTTTACAAAGTTTGGGCCTTGGATCATGATGGATAAACAGAAACAGTATCTATTTGATCAGAGACATTTTGTCCAAAAAATCATTTACACAACTACATCATTCTGCTTACTCACCTGACTTAGCTTTTTGTAATTTTTGGTTATTTCCAAAATTAAAAACTGCACTGAAAAGTCAATGATTTTTTACTATAACTAATATCCAACAATTTCAAGTATGCTTCCAGAAATGGAATGATATTTTAATCAGTGTATAGATACCCTAGGGGACTACTTTGAAGGAGACAGTAGCCACTAGTGTACATTACCACAGGTATATTTTATAAAGGTACATTCTGGAAATAAAATTGTTACATCCTATACACTGCATTATTTTTACATCAATTATTATTGCATTTATGTCGCCTATGACAATTTTTAATAAGTTTAAGGATATATGTTTTTTATTATGGTATTTCGTCTATCCTGACTTATTTTTTCATATATTTTTTTATTTACCTTTTACATTTTTTTACTGGTATTTATATTAGGTCTGAATGATATAGAGAAGTGTTTTTCAACTGATGATCTGCAGAAAAATTTTAGTAGTATGCAAAAAGCTTAAAAATTTATTCATCTTTATTATATATATTTTTACAATCTTTTAAATTATGACTAATTTTATTAAATTTATCTTTAATTCAGTTTTAAGACTTTATTTTGTCTATTAGTTGTTTTGTTCATAGAATTCATAGAAAATAAACTAAGAAACAAAACACTACAAAAATAAAAAAAGTTTATATTTCCTAATATAATCTCACAGTAAAATCACTATTCCATTTATAATTTTTCACATGTGCACTGGTATGTGTGAAAATAATCTAACAGTTGTCAATCGTATGTACTATGTAGTTTGCTGTAGCCAACTTATTGGAATTGCACTTGTACGCATTGATAGGAATTACAATATAATAGATGTGTATTGTAAATTAAAGTATATTAAGTATTCGATATTTACTTTTTTGATAAATTGTAGTCATTTAAAAATGAATAATAACAAGAAAACATCATAAACTATTGCAGACTTTTTTCAAAAATCAAGTATAATTACTTTGAATGCTAATGAAAATATTATTTATTCACAAGGTTATCTGCCTCAGACAAAACAAAAAATGTACTGTTGTTTACCAATACAATCCTGATTATTTAAAATTTGGTTTTATTTCTTCATTTGAGTCAGAAATTTTTTTTATCTAGATCTCATTGCATTGATTGCAGAGGAATTTTATCCATTGAATGTATGAAGCCACCAAAATTAATGCTTCATTTACAAACTTAACATTCAAATTACAAAATAATCCACTAGATTGTTTTGAATGTAAAAGTGCTGAATTGAAACAGCAAAAATCATTTTTTTTTAAATTTCTTTTAGTCCATAAAATCTCTTGTAAAAGCATTATAGTTAGTTGATTTAAGAATTGCTATATGCAAAAAAGTACTCTATTGCTGAAAATGTAATTAAACTATATTTAATAGATGTGTGTTCTGAAATTCTAGATATGGCTGCTAGAAACAAAATGAAAACTTTGCCACCTTTAATGATACTATTCAACAAAGATTTAGTGAATCAGTAACTGATATTAAAGATCAATTAATTCAAAAAGTAAGCAAATCATTTTTCAAAATTCAAATAGATGTACAGATGTTCAAATGAAACCATACTTTTATGTTATATTTGTTATACAGATTATAAAATCAGTGATGTAACAGAATAAATTTTTTGTTGTGTTGAACTTCCTCATCTCACAAATAGTTCAGATATATTTAAGAAAATTGTGTTGGCTTATGTACTGTAAGTATAACTGGAAAACATTCGGGAATTACAAAAAAATGAAAGCACACAACAAGATGATTTTTACTTATTGTGTTATACACCATGAGCATTTTACTGCTAAGAAATTGACTTCCCTGATTTGAACAATGTTCCTACTCAATCAATAAAAATAATAAATTATATTAAATGCAACACACTAAATTCATGACCAGTTTCAAATTTCTGCAATGAAATGAGATCTGCTCATGAAAATTTAATATTCCTGCAGAACTAAGATAGTTGAGGAAAAATATTAACAAGACTTTATGAATTAAGAAAAGATGTTGAAATATGTCTACAAACAACCAATTAGAAATTGAGAAATATTTTCCATGACAACAATTGGATTGTTAAACTGTTTTACTTGTGGGATGTATTTTTATCAATAAATGAACTAAATTTTAATCTGTAAGGAAATAGTACTATTTTTGGATTGAGGAACCTCCTCAAACACATTCACTACAACATTCTACCATGTAACTTTACACCACTAATTCCAGATCTACAAAGGGTGTTATATATTTATACACAGTGAAATCCACATTTAACTTAGTTCATTTTACTACTATAAGCTCACATGTGGAGAACACAAATCAACTTAATGACACATCCACATATGGGATTAATTCATGTCCATTAAAAGAAAGACACCCTAAACATAAAAATCTATTATTAAAAGAGGAATCAAATTAATAATCTTTAATTATCTTTTCTGATCACCATTTTGGCATTAATCCATATAAAGATTAGCAAATCTTGCCATCAATAGAGTATTTTTATAAAGTTCAAATGACATGAATTCTATATGTTAATTTCTCCTTTCAGAGAAAGAATACTTTTAAAAAAATCCTTATAGAGACATCCACCTATAGTTCCCTATAGCATATCCCAGGTTCAAGCTCAGTAAAAACTCTTAAACTTTCAAGGTAATGCTACACAGTATTAAAAATTAGACAAAATTAAAGTTATAATTTATATTTACTGTGAAGTAAGATGAGCTGATAAATTGAACACCAAATGCTGACTTGATTTATATAAGATAAATAAAACTCACAACTATCATTTAAAATTCAAATGACATATTATAGAAATATAATATTAAGATATAAGTGAAAAACTCCTCCCTTTTCTTTGAGTTACATATAGATATATGGTTATATACCCATATATACAATCATATATCAAAAATAATAAATAATAAGAACATTAAGTTTTAAAAGATTAAATATTTCATTCCAATATCAGCCTTTCAAGCTAATTGAGCATGCGCCTTTTGAGTGTTAAATAAATGAATACTCTCTTCTTCAATCCAAGATATAGTATTTATTCCTGCATAAATACTATATCTTGGATTGAAGAAGAGAGTATTCATTTATTTAACACTCAAAAGGCGCGTGCTCAATTAGCTTGGAATGAAATATAATTGCAAGCACGGCTCTGGATAAAATATTTGCTTATTTACTCAAGATTAAATATTATTATGCAAAATAAATAATTAGCATTTTATTTATACACACATATACATATATATGTGTGACTAATTATCAGCTACATTTACAATACAAAAAAATTAAGATCATGAATTTGGTAGGTTTAACATAAAATTATATTATCCCACATTGTTCCATACTTCCAGTGTACTTTTCAGTGTAAAACAAAACAGGAGGTTCAAGGATTTAGATTTATTGATCTTTACAAATTGTTTTTCCCATTAGACATTTGCATATAGAATGATGAAGTACAAGTTTACATGTTGATGAGGAAAAAAGAACCATACAACTCAGCATCTCTTCATTTTCCTTTTTTAACCATTCTAGAGAGTAGCATTTTTGCAAGGCAAAACTCATAATCTACACAATAAAAATGTTTATTCCCTGCAAGTAATTGATGGCACTCCATAATGATATATTGTTGAGCAGTTTTCACCAGCTTTTCAGAGTTTCAGGACATTTTTTCCACCAGTTTTTTTCAGTAATATAGCATGTCATTTTCTCTCTATTATAATCTAAAAAAAATTTCTTCACTTTAGTTTTAAAATCTAATTTATAGTAATACACATGAAAAGAAATTGCTGTCAGACTGTTTTTCTTATCATTATTATTTTTCTAATTAAATTCCCAGATAAATCTTTTGATTTTTAACAACTGAATCCAAGTTCATTAACAATAAAACATAAAATTAAGGTCTCTACAATATGGCTATACAATTAGAAGTCTTCTAATTTTGATTAACATACAAGAGGTAAAAAAAATCACATTGTGATTTACAAAATTCAAGCTAACACATTGATTTACAGGTTTATTTAAAACCATATCCAAATATATATATATATATTATTTCAGATGCAAAACAAGATACATAATTGATTACAGGAGTATTAAGTGCTGGTTATCTTCAGTTAACAATTTTAATAAAAATGATATTTAAAAAAGGAGTAATAAAGTTTAAAAAAGGAAAAAGATTTCTTTTTGTTTACAAATTTAAATGTTCTTGTATCATTTCTAAGATTAGAGTTCAAAGATCAGTTATTCAAAATTTAAATAATTGAAATCTGACTTTTTTTCTTTAAAAAAGAATTTAATTTGTTAGAATATCAATTTCTAAAAGATGTATGTTGTAATAAATATTTTTTGTTATTCTGAGTAATAAAACTAATTTAAAGAAATATGATTAGAAAAGTAATAGAATACAATTTATTTATTTTTAATCATTGTTGGTTTAAAAAAAATGTGATTTAAAATTTTTATTGAAAGCTAGTATTTTTGCCAGCATCTCTTGTCTGTTTTTTATTTTACAATTGTCATTAGCTGCTCAAAAAACTTTTAAGTTAATTTTATTAAACAGCCAAGTTATGAACAAAAACAATATTATAAAGGATCATAATAGTGGATCATGACTAGATCCACAGGTTTTGCCATTTATCCTATATGATGTAGCCTAAATTGATTATTTATTTTTGGTCTGATATGTGATCAAACTTCAATTACCATTTCTGAGTTCTGCTTAATCTACAATAAAGAATATGCTTACACATAATTGCGGAATGAATGTGCTCTCCCATGGAACATTTGCCTTTAGAGAGATGAAAAGATATGATGTAAGGGGATAAGATCTGAATAAATTTAAATTTACAGCTGCTGAAGGAATTAAAAAGAATTATTATTTGTACATTTTCAAGAATGAAGTATAGCATATTTAATGCTGAAATAAACTTCAAAATGAAAAAAATATAATAATAAATACTGATTTCTTTTTATCAAGCTTTATAAAACTTAACACTAATATAAGCTTTATTTAGTCATAAAAATTTAAGATGCCAAAAATATGATTTCTAATTGATTTATTGTAATAAAATTTTTTTAAGGGATTTAATAATTTTAATATAGTTATCATTTTCAACGTAATTTAAATCAAATTCACTGTTCTATAATTTTTTTGCTCCACATCAATTCAACAAACTTTTTTATCCATCTTCTTTTCACATGTGGCTATTTTATAGTTTTTATGATCTTTTGATTATTACCATCTTTTTTGTTAATCAATGTGTTTCAATTCAACTCTATTGCATACTCTTAATTTTTTCAGTGATGCCCATGATGTCTGATAATTTTTTACCTATATATTTTGTTTTATGTACATTCTTGTGCTCATTATTCTTCATTATTTAAACTTTCAAGTCTCTAGATTCATATGTAATCACTAACAAAATTCTTTTATTAAAGATATTTAAATACCTAGACATTTTTTTTTAATATTAAGTTATTTCTATCAAACGTTTTCGTTTCCATCTGTATTAGTAATATGGCCAATATAATTTTAGTTATTAACTTTTTTTTTTAAATTTATTATTATCAATCTGCTGAAAGTCTTTTTAGTATATAATTTTTAGTCATACTTTCTTACTTTCATCTGATATTTTTAGTAAGATTTGCTAAGAAATTATTTGAAAAAAAAAATAACTACATCATTTGCAAAATCTAAATAATTTAAATAGCATTTACTCCTTTAGTTTACTATTTTAATCCATTAAATATTTACTGTACATAAAACTGCATAAGAGATGAAATTATTCTGCCATAATTCTTATCAATATTAATCTTCAGAATGCTTCTATTTATTTTAGTCACTTCTATTGCATTGTAATAAATATTCCTGAGAATTTGACACTATCAATATTTTATGCTTTAATGTTATAATTCTTTAATTACTGTGAAAATACTTATAGAGCCAAATATCTTTTTATAATTTATAAATCCAAAGTATAATTGCAATTTCCATTAATCCTTTCTATAACTTCTCTTAGTACTTGTATAATATTTTTTGTTTTAAAGTCACTTTTAAATACATCTTTAACTTTTATTTGGTTTGAGTCCAAAGTTTCTGTAGGCGAGTTGTAATGATATTACTAATGATTTTCTGTAAAACTAATACTGTAATTTCTAATCTGTTTTCCTGAAGGTTTATAATGATGGTATTTTAGTTGTGTTTATATATTGGACTATTTCCATTGTCTAATATAAAGTATTGAATGTCTTTAGAAAAATTTAACTTTATTAAAATTTTCAAAGTACATTCTACTGTTAGTAATAGCACACAAGTTGAGAGGTATTATTCTCCTCCCTTTCTCTATGCTATTACTAACAGTTCTTTGAAAATTTAAATAAATAAATTTTTTCTAAAGACATTCAATATTTTATACTACAAGATGGAAATAGTCCCTTATATAAATACAAATGTAATTTCTAATATGTTTTTTTTTTTTAAACTTTTTAAAAATTAATATTATTACTGTATTTATCCAATCACTTGATATATCTTTACAATATATTGAGGCTCTTGATATATACTATTCTGTTCTGCCAATAGTTTCTATATTTTATTTATTTTTTTAACATATCAATAATGCATTCATTATTTCTTGGAATTTTTCTATTTTTCATAGATTTAACTGCTTAACTCATTTTTTCCATGAAATTACTTTGTATTTCAAAAGATGTCTTGTAATTGTAATAACTATTTTATTTTATTGTTATTGTTTTTTATTTTGTATAGCTTTTGTAGAACTTTCCATACATTTCATAATGTCATTTTTCTTTTTACTGTTACTGACACCTTTTTTTTCTTATTGTTAAAACATCTTTATTACAATGTTGTGCTATAATTTTGTGACTGACTTTTCCCTCTTTTATAGCTTTTTTTGCCAATTCATAATTATAATTTTTATATCAAATTAACACTTTTTCATATTATTTTACAAAAGTGCAGATTCTGCTTTTTTATATCAGCTATCTATACAAAAGTTCTTACGTGAGTATGGATTATCTTCTTACTGAAATCATTCAAGTGTAAATTGTATCACAGTTTGCTAATGTTTTAAAATAATTTTCAAATTCTAGCTTAAATTCATTATAATATTTCTAAAGATTAGAGTCGTCATTCGTTCTTTTTTAATAACTTTTGTTTTAAGCTTTGCATTAAAAATATTAAACTAATTGATGATCATTTTCTGTATTGAATTTATTAATTGTACACCATTTCTTCTATGGATTGGAGTTATAAATAACTATACCTGAGTTCACATTTGTATTTATATATTGGACTATTTCCATCATCTAATATAAAATATTGAATATCTTTAGAAAAAATTAGCACACAGATCAGTATATGAACAATGATTCAAGAGGTATTATTTTCCTTTTTTCTTCAGGTGTTGCTAGCTTGACCAGTGACAGTATTAGTATGGGAATTGAATCTGGATCCTTAGATTTTTGAATACTGAATTTTAAGGTAGCACTCTAATCAACTAAACCATTAGATTATGGAAATAATTCATTATATAAATACAACTAAAATACCATCATCACAAATCTTTAGAAAAACACGGAGTTTACATTTTTAGAAATATAAGATATAACATTAAAAATATCATGTGCATTTAATCTTAAATATAAAGACATATGTAGCTACTTATTTGATACAATTTATCTGGTTTTGTTTATACAAATTTTTTAAAAGGACAAATAAAACAATGATTATCAAGTTTTGTGATTAAGATAAATTTAGAGTCCATTTGTCGTCAAAAGTGATCAGAAGTTCATTAGAATATTGACATTTATTATTGGTCATTATTTTTTAGCATACTGATATCTAGAATAAAACTGAAAAGATAAGTGTCACTGTGCAATTTAACACAATGGTACATGTTATATTTTGGTAAAAATATTGCTTTGAGTAATTGTAATTTCTATAAGTTATAAAGCTAGGATTTGTGATTCCAGATAAATGAGAAAAGAAACTTAATTACAGAAAGATATTGTAACTTAATAGCAATGAAAAAAAGGTTGCTGAAAGATAAAATGTGAATAATAATGTAGTAAAATTCTGATGGATTTAAGTATAGAAAAAAATAGTATGTTTAATTAGAGCAGAAAGCTATTTTGAAACTAATTAAACAAAAGACCAAAGAATCAATATTTGAAACATTAATTACAGCTGAAAGGAATGTGCACTGATGCAATTAAAAGCTTGATAATTTAGGAAAAGCCTAGTGTAAATAGCTATTACCTTTTATAATAATTAATACTGGATATTAAATAGCAAAATGTATAAATAGTGTGCTGAAAAGAGCAGGGGCTTTTTCTCACCCTTTGTGAATAGTGCTGCCTGCTGTTGCATCATGTTGTTAGAAGAAAAGACTCAGGGAAAAAGTTGTGGGAAAAGTTGTAGTGACTTTTCTGCCATGAGGGACATCATCCCATAATCCATGTCTCTATAGATGCAAATAGCCAGATAGGGAATTAAACAGACCACAACTGGTATCATTTTTATTTGTGTATGTTTGATAAGACTTCATGAGGACTGTGCAGAGTTGGACTGTGGGTATGAACAATTTTTAATTATTTACTCAGGTCTAAAAATAGTTAAGTCTGTGGATAATGTTTAACTGTGTGGAGTATTAGCATTTATGGAAAATAGTTCTTCAATTCAAAGACTTATTTGATCACATTAGTAAATGTGGAATTTTAGGAAGGTATATGAGCATGGATAATTGTGAATGGTCATTTGTTGGTAGTCATTGTAATTACTGAAGTTTCAACCAAGTCTGCCAAAGTATAAGTTGGCACAGTTCTCAAGCACTTGCAAATCAGGAATAGTGAGCAATGGTGCGGTTGGCAAAATGTATATAATGTGTTATGTATGCTAATGTAAATAAATATATTGTCATCTTTATTTTGATGATTTATTTTGAACTTATAGTCTATGATTTTTGTTATTTTGTTGGCATTCAGCTTCATTACTGAATACACAACAGTATAATTAGAGTTAAGGTAAATATTTCTAATTCAATTACCATGTTAGGAAAGTATAAAAAATAAAAATCTGTTAACTGCCTAAAACTATTGTGTTAAACCTGTCACTATACTGCTCCACTACTATGTCATTTCCTGAGAAAGTGATATATTATTTATAGTATCAATGATGTTATGTGCAACAATTGTGAATTAGGAATAGAAAAAATTCTAAAAATATGATCAGAAGTCTTATTTAAAGTACATTAATATGGATTTAATGAATCTTTCACTAATTTAATGTAATAATAATTATGTTAATTGTTTATACTTGATGTGAATAATACATAATACATTCTCTATCTAAAGGCATTTACAATAGCTAGATGATAAAGTAATAACATTAAGTCATCATATAAAATAGTTTGTCATTTCTAAACACAATGTATTTTAGGGTCTTAATTTTAAAATAACATCATAAATCTTAATGAACCTTGCATCTTTTGTTGTGCACAGATAATAATAAGAAACTTTATTTAACAGGAAAATTATGAATGCACTTGGATGGATTTAATGACATCTAATAATTTATATTATAGCTAAAAGTCACAATGCCATAGAAGTTTTTGTTATGCAAGAATTTGTAGAGAAAAATTATTGGTTGTAGATGAGCAAGCTACAAGGTTAGAATAATAAGAATTAAGAAATGTTTTCCAATAATATCTATAAAGGATATGATATTTATTTTTTGGAAGTATCCTTTTTTTGTACTAAACTTTCAGTATTGTCATGCTATTGAGAATAGAATTCTCTTAAGGTGTATATTATAAATACAAGTAAATCTATTTTGGAGTTTATTAAACAGAACAATCATGACTTCTTTTCTGACAATAATTCTATTATCAATGACTGATTAAAAGAAATTATATGGTTTTATCTTATAAAAATAATATTTTGAATGTGAAGTTACACATTCAATATAAAGTTTTAAAGATAGAAGTTCAACAACTGATAGAAAGTTTAAAAGGAATGCCTGAAGTGCAGGCATTCCTGACTGTATTGCTTAATTTTTGATATATTAAAAGTAACATATGAATCTGAAAAACAGTATTATAATCCTGTTAAATTCATTGGTGGCTCTTTCTCTTATATAATGACAATAATATTTTAAACAGTTAGTAGAAATATTTTGGATCATCTTTTAAATAATGATGCAATAATTGAGATATTGGCTTTTAAAAATATATCTATCCCATCTACTCATTTGTGCAATGATTTACAGCTTTGTGAAATTAAACAGATCTTTTTAATCTTAAAAATCTAAAGGCTCTAAGTACTGATAAAATATTGGAGAAGTTTTAAATAATGAGGTTAGACAAGATTAGAATAATTATTATGGAATATTACTATTATCTATTACTACAAAGGTAATCTCAAGAATTTTGTTGAATGGATTGTACCAGTCATAGATGAATAAATACCAGAGACTCAGTATCACTTAACTATACATATCTTTTTATTTTTGGATACATGTAAAAAAAAAAAAATGTGAAAAACAAAGAAATGATTTGTTTGGCTCTGTTAGATCTGTGGCACTTGAAATCAGAGAGACTTTTATTTTTATAGATAAAAAAATCTAAGGTGTTTAAAATGATAATTAGTATTTAAAAAAGTCTACTAGCTACAACTTCATCTTCAATTTATGTGACAATGGTCTTTGCAATTGTTTTAAGTGACTTACAGATGCAGGTATCAATATAAAATATGGGTTGATGGTGAAATTTTTAATTTAAATACATTAAAAGCAAAAACAAAAATTTCATTTTTCTGGCTTCTTGATTTACAATATACTGATTATTCTGTTATTTTTGCCAATTCAAAGATAACGTATAGAATATACTTAATGTTTAAATGCAACATATAAAGATTTTTGTTTAGCAAATAATGTATCTTTTATTAGTTAGTAGCAAAAAAATATTCAGACGTTTTAGCTTGGATGACTTTCAGCTTGAAAATATGAAATAATTTAAACATTTTAATTGCTTTTTAAATGGAAGACTTAGATATACACATATTTTGATGTTGCAGCTACTTATAACAAGTTACAAAGTAAGATATTTCTTCACAGTGATATAACTAATGTTAGTAAATTCATTGTATATAAAGTTGTATTACCCAGTTTATTGTATGAAATTGAAATTTGGACCTCTGTCAATAAAACATAAAGGTTTAAAAAGTTTATTTAAGAATAGTTCTTGTTCTTCAGCTTATTGGATATGATATTATAGTGTCTACTATTGTAAAATCACATTTTCATTGGATTGGACATGTGAAATAAATGAATGATAACAAACTTCTTTTTATTATTTAATGTGGAAGTTAAGCAGGGTATTCATGGAGAGATAAATCTCATTTACATTATAAAAATTATCTCAAGGTTATTCTAAAGAACTGCAATGTGGATAGTTTTATTGTGGAATATGGTTAAAGATAGAATATAATGGATAAATATAATTAGACAAAGTTTTGAAATCTTTCAAAAAGAAAAGTTTGATGCAGAAAAAGTTAAAAGACAGTATTACTAAACATCAAATAAACAGAATAATGGTCCATATGTAGATGTATTCATGTTTCATAGATTGGTTTGGTCATCACAAAACTTAATTCTAGTGTGTTATTATCACTTTCTTTTTTCTTTATATTTTTTTAAAATTGAAATGGCTTTATTTGTTTGTAAGTGATTTCTGCAGATAACATTTAAAAAAAAAACTATAAACTTTCCAAAACTGACACATATATAGATTAAAAAGAACTTTTCCATTATGAAAACTTTTAATGCATTTTCAATACTGTTTGATCATGATTGAAAAAATATTACATAAATAAATACTTTTAAATTTGCCTAGTTATGATTAAATTTATAAATGCTAATTAGTATATAAATTCTCTGGCTGATTATTTTAGATTCTTAGAAATTCAGTAATTGTATTTAAAATGTTTGAATATTATTATTTTAAGTAAGTCAGGCATGTTAAATATATGAACAATTTAAACATTTAATTATATTGTAATTGACCCGTGCATCTTTAAATGGCAAATAATTTAATTTTTTAAAGTTATTTTTTAATTTCCTGATAGACATGCAATGCTATTAAAATATTTAAAGCTAATCAATTGTGTCATTTATTATATTCAAGATTTTGTCTTTTTTAAGAAAATTTAAATTATAAATTCTTTTTAAACAATTTCAACACCATTTTTTTATTTATTGACTGTGAACATGGTTATTTAAGAATTAAATAACATTTGAATACCAAAATGATACAGATAAGCATAACTGTGGCATTCAATTGTCCAAACTGAATTTTTAAAAAAACTTTTCACAATTGGAAATTGTTGGACATTGCTAAAGTAATATGTTCAGTCAAATGATTAATTTGTCGTTGTGATTCTTATAAATCTTTTTCTAAATAATTTTTAGTTCATTTACAATCATAACATTTCTGCCTGCATCAATTTTTATTTTGTGTTATTTTTCTGCATCTTCTTGTTCTAGTTACTATGGATTATTGTTCTTTATTTTTTCTACTTAACTTTAAGAACAACTCTACCCCCCTCCCATTATCTCTTCTCTTTTTATCTTATTATTGATAATTGAATTTGACTATATTTTCTATGATTTGCAAATCTAAAATTTATACTTGATTTTAATACATTGTTTTATAACTAATGTGTAATGGGATTCAAAAATATAACAAACTTTACAAATTATTCTAAGTCTAATTACTTTTTTTCTTTTATTAAATCATATTAATCTTTAATATGAGTTTCAAGACCCCATTACTCAAGCAGAGGAGTAAATATGATTGATATCTACTGAAACGGGAACCTCCTAATCCCTTGCCGTTTCATCATAAATATAGTAGCCCACTCGTCTCTGTTAGATTCGAATCTCATTTAAACTATAATATGTAAAATAAAACTACAATTTGCTGTCATGGCTGTCTGAACAGCATTATATATTTACATACAAAAGAACGCTATAATTAGATAGGTTTGAT
The DNA here is from genome assembly GCA_028023455.1 of Epiperipatus broadwayi. Lineage (NCBI taxonomy): Eukaryota > Metazoa > Onychophora > Udeonychophora > Euonychophora > Peripatidae > Epiperipatus > Epiperipatus broadwayi. The sequence goes on from JAQFVV010006216.1 coordinate 4,019,681, forward strand.
AGAATTATAGCGTATTATTATTAATATCGCGTTTATTTTAAAAAAAAATACTTTTATTATGTTAAATAATGATAAGGTTCAATTTATTAATAAATTTATTATTTTAATTCGTATGTCGATATATAATCCAACCTATATGTGTAATGTATATAGGGGTGGCATGATTTAAAACATTAAAATGTGTTGTTTATTTAAAAATGTTAAAAAGGTTTTCTTTCAAATGTGCCAAGAAGTCTTCTTTAAAAATTAAGATTCTTTTTTTTCTTACAATTAAAAGTTGGTTAGAAACATATTCTGTCATAAACAAGTATTTAATTAGTGACCGCACCTACCTGTGGTCAAATTAAAAAGTCATTTTAAAATCTGGCTAATTGAAATTGCGTCAGATATAAACATTTAAGTTATTTTTGGATTAAAATTTGTTTATGGCAAAATAGTTTTACAAAATAACCATAAAAGTTATAACTAAAAAACTTTAATAGTTTATCCAATATTTAGGATCAAAACTACATGTTTTTAGGAATTTAATTAAAACGGAATTAAGTCAAAGTTATAACACCTCAGAAACTTATCAGCATATTTGAAAGCAGATTGTATGTTAACAAAATTAATTAAAAAAATGTAATCATGAAGCAAAGACAAATTCCTAAAGGTGTTAAGCTGATAAGGAAAAGATATAAATGGGCCATATTTTGAGCGGGAAAAGACTACTGAGAGATAATACAAGAGGAATTGACTGAGAGCTATAATACAAGATAGAACTGACTGAGATCTATATACTGAGAGGAGACTCCATTTTGAAGTGCATTTTATATTTAAAAAATCAAATCTAGTTTTGAACTGAGATGTCCAGCTAGTTTGGCCATCTTAGCTGCGACTCCGTAAGGAGGCGACAGGTTTGTTTCCATCCGACACCGTTTATAACCAAGAATGCCACTATAACATCTACCATCTAACCTAAAAAAGGAAGAAGAATGCCACTATAATATTTACAGGCCACCTGTAAAAGAAGAGCAAGCCGCCCAGGAAACTCACCAAGGTCCAGCTCAAGCACCTAATAATACCGGTAAATCACTTTAAACTGCTGAGCTCTGTCTACTTTCCGTATATTTTATGTATAATTTCAAACTACCTTTTTAAATTCTAGTTAGCTAACTAACCACTCAGTATATTTTAATGTTAAAGCTTTTTTTTTATTGTTTTAAAAATGATTCACTTGCTTTTAAAATTTCCATCCTTAAGAAATTAATTAATGTTTCTACTTTAAACGATCACTGCAGTCATGTCTCTAGTTATTTTTTTATCACATAGTTTTTAATATTTGTTATATTTACTTTATGATATGCTGACGCTTCGAAACAGCGAATACTAAATTTTAATATTTCAAGAAGAGATTAATTAAATCCTCTTCATGTAATTATTTATAATCTTATTTCTGTGCGCTGTTTTGAAACCCTCTTAAGAAAATAGTAACAACTCGCTCATTATTATTTAATATTTTTTTTGATAATTGTTTGATTGTAAATTTTTGCAATGTGGCTTGTTTTAGTGCGGTTTAATTTTTAAATACTAAGAAATAGACTAACCTTGATAAATATTTATAAGTATATTTGCTATTTAAGTTATTTATTAAACCCCATCAAATATACTTTTCCCTCCTTTTAAATACTTGTCAGTTGATCAATAACAAATTAGATTAATCTGGAACAGCAAAGATTATCTGTAATTATTCCCATCTATAGCATATATTTTATCATGTTACCTAAGAGTTGGCTTCTATTTGATTAAGCTAATAAGCTATTGTTCTTGCCTATAGAATATAAATTTTACAGATGTTTTGCTTGGCGGATGTGATTTATTCACTTTAATATTTTCTCATTTTGCTGCCATGTATATTTACGTAAATAAGATGTAGCCTCGGTTAAGCCAGCACATCTTCCTCTCATAGGATAGAGCAGTCGCGAAGCCTGAGTTTAAGGCCAGGTTAGCACGTAAGTCCCCCGCCTTTCTGAACTATTTGTTCCTTTTCATGCAGCTTAACGATCGGTTTTCAGGGTACCGGTGTTGGTCGCAGAAACCCTTGATCTACCAATCCATCTGCAGAGCGACTTTATTATTGTATTGCTGGTGCTATAGTGCATTAGTACATCCAGAGCAGCCAACTCTACCTCCCTATTTTAGTTCTTTCAGCAATTGGCTGAGATATTCTTAAAATCCGGTCAATCTAAGTTATTGCAGCCCTATTTAGGCTAAATAAATAAATATAAACAGACGAGAAACATCTACCATAAGTGTTGACCAAGGTTTAGTTTAATTATTAGTATTCAGCCACACACCAAGAGGAGTCTGCATATGTTACACGATAGACATGGCGTAGTGATAAGCTATTTATTTAAATGCCTGCGTGCATTGATTAGATATAAATTCGTAAAATAATTGTATACAAATTGTAAGATGAATAACTGCTGTGTTCATCTTATTTAAAATGTAAATTTATTTATTAATCTTACCAAAGAATCTGTCCAAACTCTTCAGCCATTAAATGCCTGCATGCATTTTTACATGTGTAAAATTTGTAAGAAATAGTTTAGATCAAACTTATTATTGAAGAAATTAAACTTTAGTAAATTAACCTAGTCCACTCTCAGTTTCATTATTCAATCCAATTCTCATTATGTGATAGAATATGCATTATTAAAGGTCTCCATTAAGTTAACTATTCGTTAGATACGATCAATTTGTAATTTAATTATGAGTCTCATTGTTTCTCCCTGACCTATGTCGGCCGCGAATAAAGGACTATGCTACATGTAATTTCAAGGTGGTCATTCGTAGGGTCTTGAGTCTTGGAGTACTGGCTTACGAGTTGAAGTGTGGTCGGACCTGGGATGTCACAGTCCTAGTCTGGACAGCTTCGGTCTCTTTTGCTTGGATTCTGAATTCTGTTATGCGAATGTGCAAACTTGACTGTTACACTACATATTAATTATATTTCCAGTCAGACTGAGATTTAATAAAAATATTAAAGTGAAAGTCACTTTTCCAGACCAAGGTAACTCTGTCTGGCTGCATGAAATGTGAAACATTTCATGGGATATTTATAATAGGTTTAAACTCTAGGGTGCCATCTAGTCAATTAAACTAGACCCAAGAGACAATGTTAACATGCTTCAAGCACTTGACCCATGACTAGCTATAGAATAAAAACTACATCAGCATCTCAGAATATTTAAATAAAATTATCTATTTACTCTTAATTAAATTGAAAGAGAAATGTAAAATGAGTCTAATAATTTACAACATATTTATTAAATAATATAACATAAATAATAAGGAATATTCAAAAACATAAAACAAAATATGAATGCTTATATGAATTTCTATAATTTATAGCAATCCTATGCTTATTTAAATGTAGTTATTATTAACACTTATGAATATCTAAAGTTCTATTTAAAGATAAAATTTAAAAGTTCTATACTGGTATTAAGAATTCAAAAGTTCTATTAATAGCATCAATGAACATATTTACCTAGAATCTTTGTACAGTTTCTGATTTTTTTCATATGGGTGATCACCCCTATCTTCTGATCTGGTCAGATACATGGTAGGCATATATTTTAGTATTATGATTCTTCTTCTTTGCTCCGTGTCCTATAGTGTGGGCTGTTTCAATTGATTTGCCATAGTAGGCTCAAACATTGTCAAAAACGCAAATCAGAATACTACTACTGTATACAGTTATTGGCACACAGGAGACAAGTAGAGGAAAAACAAACAAACACCCAGCTTCAGTCTAACAATGCCTTTCTCTCTTTAACATGACCATAAAAAGGTTGTTTCATCAAGCTGGACTTCATTGTTTTAGCTGCGTGTAGATTTTGTTTAGCATTGCTAACTGACCTTGGTTACCTCTCTGGTCAACTACTATCTTTTATAAAATTCTCTGGATAATCTTCTTGAACAATATGAATAAACTGAATAATCTCAATAGGGGATTTCAGTTTTTGATACACTCTGCCTTCACCCCTGCTTGAGTTTTCACCCATGTTATCAATTCATTTGATCTTTATTTTTTTAATTAGTATATTTTTTTATTCCCTTATTTTTTCCATTTTAATTTTGTCAAAATTACTTCTTTATTATTTATTTTATCAGTCAGAAATCTTGATCTCCAAAACCTGATTAATCTTGTACAAATTGTTTCAATTAATTATAAACTTTTAATTAAAAGTGCTTTTAATCAAAAGTACTTTTGAAAAAATTATATAAAAGTAAAATACACACACACACACACACAAAAAGAAAAATAAGTTATAATCAATATTTTAATTTATTTCCCATTATGTATACTGTACTTTTCTTTTTCTTTTAATTTTTTCTTTTCAAACAATTAAATATGGAAATGTATAATTTTATTTTTCTATTTTATTTTTTAAAAAATCATGTAACTCGTATATACACACACTTATGCAATGTATATATTTACACATTGTTACACCACACCCCTCCCCAATTGAGGATTTAAATGCATCAATCCCATTACTTATGTATTGTACCACTTTAAATTCTTCATTTTTAATAACTTTAATTATTTTTCAAAGTGTATATCAGTCTTTATTTCACTATTAAACAATAAATGGTAATATCAAGAGAGATATCCCATAAAGTATTAGGCAATTCACCACGCAGATCGATTTTGTGTTGATTAAACCAACTTTTAATTTCTTGTAGAAGCCGAGACTATGACACGGGTCAATTTTGTGCTCAATGGATCATGAACACAGACTTTAAAACTGAGAATGACAGGATTACTTCTACTGCGCATTCGATTTATGAAAATATTTATTTTATTTAGCTACTGGGAATTTTTCTTCCAGTTTTATTATCACTGGGCCAGGACTTTTTCTACTGGTGCGTCATCATCAATATTATATAATCTTTGCACATAACCATCTATAAAACAAAGTCATCACAAGAAAAGGCGTAATTCAAACCAAACTCTGACCTGAAATTCATATCTTTGCCCAAATACTCACACACTCCTCAATCTTAATTTAACTTTTTTTTTTTTACACATTTGATAATGATTTATTTTCATTATTAGTTTTACCTTCATTTATTTGATTTTTATTTTGAATGCTTTATTTTAATTTATTTTATCTTTTTCAAAACATTTTAATTATATATATTTATTTAAGTCATGCTCCACTGTGTTTTACAGGCTTACGAGTTTGGGTTTGTCACAACAATATGGTAAAGAAAATCGTGGGGTTTGTCATTAGTTTTCAAAAACTAAGTTGTTTAAGAATTTATTTTTCATCATTTTTTTAAATCTTTTTATTAAGACTAACTTTGATACTCATTTTCTTTATTCGCAATCTTTGGTCATTATTAATTAAGTCAAGCCCACAAATCTGCCAGATTACATATCTAGTTTTTATCTGGTGATTCTTTAATATTTTTTTCCTTTTTTAATGAATGGGGGATTGTGAATCACCTCTTGTTTTTTTCTAGCCTTCTATGAGTATTATCAGAATCACTCCTGGTTCTCCGAAAGATTTTTATTCTTTTGGGGCTATTGGAAAATCAACTTTTTCAGGCTCCACTCCTTGAATTTACTCTATGGCTATATCTTATGCCATTTATAGCCAGCTCTCTAGATTGGAATTTAAATCTCATCCTTTACATCATATATAGGTCTGCTGCTGTCAAAAGCATTCAACAATTCCATCTGTTCCACTGTTTTCCTCTCAGTACCTATGAGCATTTGCTCAACATTATGAGGTAAGTTGTGATGCACTATCTGAATAATTTGTTGTTCTGATAGTGGGTTGGCTGTTAAGGAGTGTAACTTTGCCACTTGCCATCTGAAAAAGAACATGAAAGCTTCACTGGACTGTCATCTATCTTGTGACACCTGGTGATGAATATTTTCCTGGAAATTCTCACTCCAATAACTAGCTAATAAAGCTTTTTTGTATTCAGAAAAGTGATGAGTTTATGATATAAAAAATCCCACCAAGCTTGAAACCCTCCTTGTAAATGGCTACACACAATCACTATCACGGCCTCTTCACCTGATTTAAGGTGAAATATCTTTCGAAGATATTAAAGTGTTCCTTTGGAGCTTCACTCATGTAGCCAGAAAATAACTGAATTTTTAAAAACTGATTTACAATTTCCGGGTTATTTACAATGCGTGTGTTTATGATTACAATTGTCTGGTCTTAATTATTTACTTTGATAGGCATCTTTATTTCACCCAATGTCTCAGCTTGCCTATTGCTACCTTTGATAATATTTTTTTTTGTATTAATTTTGATCTTAATCTCGTCAATTATTTTGTTATTTTCCATTTTAGTTTCCACTACAGCCTCTCACACTAGCCCTATATGTATTTCATATGCCATCTTGATTAGATTCTCAACTTGCATTTTATTTTCATTTATTTCTCTCATAATTTCTTCTTTCATTTGATTATAACCCAGTCTGATTTGATCTTTTAATTTTTCAAGCATTTCAGTTTGCCCTTCTAATTTTCTGTTTGTTTCATCATTCTGGTTTTTAAGCTCTTCGGCTATTTTTTTACTTTCTTCAGCTACTTTTTGTTTTTCAAATATGCTAGTTTTAATGCTATGATCTCACTATTTTCTTGTTTGTTTGTAACTTCCTTTTCATTTTTCCTTTGCTGTTCTTCACTAGAAACATTCTCTACTTTATTATTCTCAGTTTTATTTTGCTGTTCCTCACTGGGAACATTCTTTATTTCCTTATTCAGTTCCTCCAATTTAGCTCTATTTCTTGTAATCATTTACGCTTTTTCAAAAAAAAAAACTTTTATTTTTTTATTTTATAGTACATTTTAATAATGTATTTTACTCACAACTAATAAGTTTACTAATTTATTTAATTTAATACTTTTATTTAATTGCTTTACTAATTTATTCTTTTCTTTAATCAATAATTAAATACGAGTGTTTGCCCCATTTTCCCCAACACCATTAACCTGCAGATTTCTACCTTTATCTACTACATATATATTTTTTGTTTTCTTTAATACAAACTATAATATTTTAATAAACTAATCCGACTTATCTTTCTTTTTTAACATATAAAGTTATCATTAGTGCTGTTTGTTCTCTCCACTCTTATAAATTTATTTACTTTAATTATAATTTTTTTTCTCTGAGAGGCGATATTTATGTTATGCTTTTTTTTTTTTTTTAATTTAATTAGAACGAATGTTTGAGCTCTCACATTGGATGATTTTGTAATGGGATTTAAAAATATAAAAAACTTTACAAATTATTCTAAGTCTAATTACTTATTATTTTACTTTATTAAATCATATTAATCTTTACTATGATTTTCAAGACCCGTTACTCAAGCAGAGAAGTAAATATGATTAATATTTACATATTAATCACAGCCCCTTGTCAGACTACGATTTAATAAAAATATTAAAATGACAGTCACTTTTTCAGACTGAGGTAACTCTCTCTGGCTGCATGACACATGAAACATCTCATGAGAATATTTAGAATGGGTTTAAACTCTAGGGCACAATCTAGTCAATTAGATTAGATCCCAAGAGAAAATGTTAACATGCTTCAAGCACTTGATCCATGACTAGCTATATAAAAAAACATGAGATCGGCAAGAATATTTAAATAAAATTGTCTATTTATTCTTAATTAAATTGAAAGAGAGAGAGAAACGTAAAATGATACTAATAATTTACAACATATTTATTAAATAGCTGCAGAAAGGAGTTTGCTATTAACTGAAAGGAGACCCTTTGATTCCTCTTGGAGGCCTTAAAGGAACCGAGCAGAGCAAATTTCTAATGTCCACTCCATGTGTTCTTGTCGTTGCAGCTGTTATTACTATGTGATTATTCACACAGTATATGAAAATGGATGGGCTGCTCACCAACACACATTAGCTAGCATGTTGAGTTTATTGGCTTTTTACCTCTGAGTTTAAAAATATTTTTTCAATATATATAATCATGACAGATAAAAATAAATCATGACCCTTATTCCCAGGAGGCTGTAAAGTCACCAACCAAGGCAGCGGTTGGTGGCTGAAGGCAGAGGGTGCTAAAAATCCCTTGAATGCAGACTCAGGCTGCCATTTGATGATGACTTTTTATTTAGGCACTTACAACTGCAGATCACTTTCAAGTGAAGGAAGATTGCAAGAGTTAGAAGAAGAACTATCTTATATTAAATGGGACATTATTGGACTTTGTGAAGTTAGAAGAAAAGGTGAAGAAACAATTGATTTAAAAAGTGGACATATACTCTACTATAAAGGCACAAATATTGGAAATACTAGAGTAGGATTCATTATAAATAAAAAATGGAAGAATAACATTGTGGAGATTGATGGTGTATCGGACAAAGTGGCAAGATTAGTTTTACTACTTAGTAGCAGATACCAAATGCAGATAATTCAGGTTTATGCTCCAACAAGTTCTCATAGTGATGAAGTAGTAGAAGATTTTTATATGGATGTACAAAAGGCTTTTGATCAGAGTAAACAACATTTTAAAATTGTTATGGGAGACTTTAATGCTAGAATTGGTAAACAAATGAAAGACGAAAATGCTGTAGGTAATTTTGGTTATGGTAATAGAAATGAGAGAGGACATAGACTTGTGGAGTTTGCAGAAAAAGAAAAACTTTATATTATGAATTTTTTTTTTGAGAAAAATGTTAAAAGAAAATGGACATGGAAGCATCCAAATAAAGGTACAGCAGAATTGGATTATATTTTGACTAACAGAAAATACATATTTCAAGATTGTAATGTTCTTAATAAATTTAACACAGGAAGTGATCATCGATTAGTAAGATGTAAGATACATGTTAATGCAAAACTAGAGAGACAAAAATTATTAAGAAAAACAATATTTACAGTTGATATTCCTAATCTTCAGAAACATTCTAATGAATTTAAATTAAAACTTACAAATCGGTTTCAAGTATTAGTAGATTTTGAAGATTCAGATTTGAATGAAATTAATAGGAAAATAACTGATACACTTTTAAAAACTGCCACAAAGGTAGCTGGTAGAAAAAAGCAGCAATTGACCAATAAAATTTCTACTGAGACTAGACAATTTATGAAGAAAAGAAGGAATATGAAGATATACAAAAATGATGCATTAAAAAGGATTGAATATCTCGAATTTTGTAAAATGGTGCAGAAAAGAGTTGAAAATGATATAAGAAAGTATAATTGTGAACTAGCAAGGAAAGCTGTAGAAGAGAATAAAAGTCTAAAGAATGTAAAACAACATTTAATAAGAAAAAAAGATGGCATTATTACTAAAAAGAGAGATGACATCATGAAATGTGTAGAAGACTTCTATCAAGAATTATATAGTAATAAAGAACAAGTACCTCCTATACCTATTATATCTTCTGAATTGCCCAGAATTTTGAATGAGGAGGTGAGACATGCAATTAAATTTATGAAGAAAGGGAAGGCTCCAGGTAATGATGGAATTATAATTGATATATTAAAAGAAGCAGGTGAAGAAATAGAAATTTTTTTAGCAAAGTTATATTCCAAATGTCTAAATGATAAAGATGTACCAGATGATTGGAAGAATGCAGTATTAATATTAATATTTTAAAAAGGTGATAAAGAAGATATTAGAAATTACAGACCTATCAGTCTTTTATCAGTTTTATACAAAATTTTTACTAAGATAATTACAACTCATCTACAGAGAACACTGGATTTCCACCAACCAAGAGAACAAGCTGGATTTAAAAGTGGTTTTAGTACAGTAGATCATATCCAGGTATTGAGAGAAGTTATAGAAAAGACAAATGAATATGAGTTGCCATTATGCTTAGGATTTGTAGATTATGAAAAGGCATTTGATTCTATAAACATTTCTTCAGTGATTAAAGCATTGGATCATCAAGGTATAGATCCAGGATATTGTCATATTTTAAAGAATATTTATAAAAATGCAACAGCAACAATTGGATTACATAATGATAGTAGGAAAGTCAACATTGAGAAGGGTGTAAGACAGGGTGACTCCATATCTCCAAAATTTTTTACAGCAGTGCTGCAAGAAGTATTTTGTGGATTAAAATGGGAAGCTAAAGGAGTGAAAGTAAATGGAGATTATTTAAGTCATTTAGATTTTGCAGATGATGTAGTTGTTTTTGCAAATAGTGGTTTAGAGTTACAGGAAATGTTGCAGGAGTTATCAGATGAAAGTAGGACTAACGATAAATATTAAAAAGACTAAAGTGATGTTTAATATATTTTCTCAAAATATGAAAATAAAGATTGATTATGGTGAATTAGAAGAAGTTAACAGTTACAAATACCTTGGTCAGATTATTAATACAGATGAAAACATAATGGATGAAATTAATCATAGAATTAAACTTGGTTGGAGTGCATTTGGTAGAAATAACTTGATACTAAAAGGAAATATGCCTATGTGTTTGAAGAGGAAGGTTTTTAATAAATGTGTTTTGTCAATTCTTACTTATGGATTGGACACTTAATAGAAGAGCAATACAGAGACTTCAAATCACTCAAAGAAGTATGGAGAGATGCATGTTGGGATTAACAAGAAGAGATCGAAAATGCAATGTTATGGGTAAGAGAACAAACAGATGTTACTGACCTTATTGAAAAAATTAAAAGATTGAAATGGAGTTGGGCTGGACATATTGCTAGAAGAGATGATAATAGATGGACAATTGAAATTTTAAACTGGATTCCAAGAGATTGTAAAAGACCCAGAAAGAGACCACATGTGAGATGGATGGATGGAATAAGAAAGTGTGCAGGGGTGATGTGGAGAAGAGAAGCTAAAGATCAGAAAAGATGGATTAAACTTGGAGAGACCTTCATCCTGAAATGGATTGACAATGGTTGGTGATGATGATGATAACATAAATAATTAGGAATATTCAAATACATAAAAAATATGAACACTTATATGAATTACTATAATTTATAGCAATCCTATGCTTATTTAAATGTAGTTATTATTAACACTTATGAATATCTAAAGTTCTATTTAAAGATAAAATTTAAAAGTTCTATTAATGACTTCAATGAATATATTTACTTAGGATTTTTGTACAGTGTTTTTTTTATATGGATGATCATCCCTGACTTTTGATCTGTTTAGATTCATGGTAGGTGTATATTTTTAGTATCGTGAGCTTTTTTTTTGCTCCTCGTCCTATGGCATGGACTGTTTCCATTGATTTGGCATGGCAGGCTCAAACATTGGCAAAAAGGCAAGTCAGAGTAATACTATTGCATCTGGTTATTGGCACACAGGAGATGAGCAGAGAAAAAATGAACAAATGCCCAGCTTCAATCTAACAATGCATTTCTCCCTTTAACATGATTGTACAAAGATTGTTTCATCATGCGAGACTTCATTGTTTTAGCTGCTTGTAAATTTTGTTCAGTGTTGCTGGCTGACCTTGGCTGACTCTCTGGTCAACTACTATCTTCTATAAAATTCTCTGGATAATCTTCTTGAACAATCTGAATAATCTCAATAAGGGATTTCAGCTTTTTATACACTCTGACTCAACTTCTGCTCAAGTTTTCATCCATGTTATCAATTCATTTGATCTTTATTTTTTTAATTAGTACATTTTTTATTTCCTTATCTTTCAATTTTAATTACATCAAACTTGGTTCTTTATTATTTATTTAATGTCAGGAATCTTGATCTCCAGAACTGATTAATCTTGTACAAATTGTTTTAATTAATTATAAATTTTTAATTAAAAGTGCTTTTAATCAAAAGTACTTTTGAAAGAATTATATAAAAATAGAATATGCAAAAAAGAAAAGAAAGATAAGTTATAATCAATATTTTAACTTATTTCCCAATCTGTATATTTTTATTTTACCTTTTTTCTTTAAACAATTAAATATGGAAATATATAATTTTATTTTCCTATTTTATTTTTTAAAAAAATGGTTGTTACGGATAATTCAATCGATGACATATTACCCTGAAGGCATACCAGTCTGATGTTGCAATTTTTAAGATAACGTCTCCAAGTGATCTGCGGACACATGTAATCGCTAAAATATGTCGCAGATCACGTGAACACGGTACGTTAAAAATCGTATATCAGACATTGTATTACTCTCATAGCTGTATGATATAATTCAGAAATTAAAAATAAAAGTAAAACGTAATTCAATGTAAGTTTGAGAATTGTAGAAATATTAACAAATATTTTTTGTAAATAAGTTTGAGAATTGTAGAAATATTACCAAAACCTTTTTGTAAATTTTAAATAAACACCTAAATAAAAAAGACGCGATCTAATGCAAATCTGGTATTAATGGCATCCAGAAAACGCCGCACTTTTACATGCATTTGGTAATTTTAAAAACGTACTGCATATTGCAAAATTGATTTAAAAAATTGTTTCAAATTATTTACACATTAAAAATGTAATGTAGAAATATTAACAAAAAGTTTTTGTAAATTTAAAATAAACAAATAAAACACTTTACCTGAATTAATGCAAATCTGGCATTAATGGCGTCCTTGTTATCACATGCATTTGGTAATGTATATTCCAAATTTGTTTTAAAAAATTATTGAAAATTATTTACACATTAAACGTAATTCAATGTAAGTTTCAGAATTGTAGAAATATTAATTAAAAATTTTTGTAAATTTAAAATTAACAGATAAATAAAAAACACTTTACCGGAGAATAAATTATTTACACATTAAACGTAATTCAATGTAAGTTTCAGAATTGTAGAAATATTAACAAAAACTTTTTGTAAATTTAAAATAAACAGATAAATAAAACACTTTACCCAAATTTACAGCTCAAAAAAGTAACTGTGATGCCGTGAATAGCAAAATCACAATAGACAGAAAAATCAAAAAATTTCCCAAACCTCTCTCCGAATTTTAAATCTCGCGGGTGAAAAAAAAAAATGGACTCTCTGATGGATTAATCACGCCAGTCACTTTGTTGCCATGACAATGTTGTCATGCAAAAAACGTCAATATCTACCGGAAGGGAAATCAGTAAGTCAAATAAGTCATCGGTTGAATTATCCGTAAGTACCAAAAAAATCATGTAACTCATAACTACTTTATCCCCCCTCTCATTATTTGTTTTTATCTTATTATTGATAATTGAATTTGACTACATTTTCTATGATTTGCAAATCTCAAAATTTATATCAGAAAACTCTTACTTGATTTTTAAATACATTGTTTTATCACTCATGTTCGTGGTTATGATTCAGATATAGTGTAACTCTAGGTATTAACAAACACAGATACTGAATTTTTAATTGCAGCATTTGGCAAAAAATAATTAAATAAAGATGTAATAATATATAGAGACACAGCAAAATAATAACAATAACTAATTTTCTCCCTCTTATATTTTGGATAATGTAATAAAGAATTAATAGACTAAAGTTGTAATATAGAAGAGCTTGATATAATGAATGACTGGAAGTATGTCTTATGGATCAAATAAAATTAGTATTTACTCTAATACAAACAATTGATTTTTAATATCATCTCTCAGAAAGTTAACATTTTTTTTTTTTTTGGTATTGGGAGCAAAATTGAAACTTAATGTGAAGGATAAATTTTTATTAAGATAAATGAATTTAAGATTTTTCAGGTTACAACAGACTAAGAATTATTGTTTTAAAAAAATTCTTCCAATATTGATTGATAAATAAATATTTAAAATTTCTCAGATATTATTCAGCAATTAATAAAAATCAGAATAGTGTCTTTGTCATTGATTCTCTGTGATGAATGTTGAAGAAAGTTCTGCTCTGCAATAAATTATTTAGAGGCTGTTTATTTATTTTTATATATAATTATAATATTTTAATGAATAAACTAGTCATAGTCACATAAATTTTAATATCTCTACACTTCAATAATCTGTGTATATTTTTAGAAATGTAAATCTAAAAGTATCTATACATCTAAGCTTTAAATACGATATGGAATATATACCTGTTATTATACAATTAATGAAACTGATGTTTTATGAGTTAAAGTACAATATTAGTACAGCAGGTATAAATCGAGCATAAACAGAAGTTGTGATATGCATATATGTGCGCAAGTTTTTTTTTTAAAAAAAACCTCAACTATGTATCTACTCATTTTTCTTATTACAATAAAATGCAGAATATGTTGTTATTATTATTATACTAATTTGGAAAATATATTCACTTAATATTTATCTAGAATCTAAATCTCTAATTATAATTAAGCAATCAATAGTTAATTTTTTATATACTGTACTTTATTTAAATTTTTATTTATTAAATTAGAAATCGAGGAAGAAATTAATAATTTGAGAATATTTTAATTTCTTTTATTGAAATTAGTTTGCATTTTCTTTTATTATTCATGGCATTATTGTTTTTCCGGATAATTTTTTTCATGCAAACTATATGTTAAATTTCATATCGCACGATAGAATGAAATAATTGTGAAGTAGGGTACTTGATTATTATTAGGTATCAAATTGTTGGACGCTCAGAAGACATAGTCCTGAAAGTAATAGAACCGAGCTGCGATCCATGGATATAAATTCTCGAGTCCTCCATTCTATTATTGCATTGAACAATATATTAAGGAATTATTAACAATGATAGTTTGAAGCTGATGTCAAAATGCTGAATTAATTCTCAAATCGTAATGAACTTTTTATATTATTCCCAGTAATATTCAATAATTACTAACGCTGTTTTTTAAATAGATTATAAATAAAATAGATATTTCACAACTCTATGTAGATACATTTATTTAAGATATATTTTAAAAAATATATACTTTTTAAATAAGAGTAAGTCTTATTAATTTTTTAATAAGTTAATCTGACTTTTTATTATCTTTTTCATTTAATTACAAATAAAAAATAGCTTTAAATAGTTTGTGTTCGTCATTTCTTGATAATTAAATACTTTGGAATAAATCCAGTTCTTAAAAAATTGTATGTACTGAAAATATAAAAAAGAATCCTCTTTTTTTTTAAAACAAAAAAAAAAAGTTGAAGGAATTTGTTTAAGTGATATCATAAAACAAAACAAAAAAACAAATTTATATTATTAGTTTAGTTATTTTTATATATGTTTTTATGCATAAAAAAAAAAAGAAGTCTTAAATTAAATAGTCTATTATTGCAAAATGCAAAAGTCTTTTCAACGGCCTCTCACTGAAAAACTGAGTGAAAAGGCATTATTCATCAAACTTACCAATTGCAGGGCGGTGATTAAGTATTTTATCTTTGTTTACCTTCTAGTCAAAATCAGCTAAATATTTATTTACCAATTAATATTGGATAGTTTAATATGACTGTATATGGGCCAGTTACTTGGAAGAAAAATCCGTTGATAAAAGAAATTTTAAATCCAAATGCGCTACCTTTATCCGTGATTCACTTTCTACATATGTCTATATTTTTAAAAGATATTATTTGGTTCATCACTGTAAAAATAACACCTCAATTGTACTGACATCTCAACTGAATTGGACCTGCTGGGTAATGAATATTTAAAAAAAAAAATAACTGTTATAGTAATAGTATAAACAACAACATATATAACAAATCAAGATTCAACCAATAAACAAAAATAAAAATTTTAAATATAAACATAGGGAGTGATGATAGATAATATATATATATAAAATCAATAGATATTCTGATTATTAGGCTTTAATTTTTTTTTCTCCAAATAAACTGCTATATTTTGAAGAAAATATGTACAGTGTATAGGCTTTTGAAACTCCATAGCCATAAGTTAAAAAGCTAAGTTTACTCCAGAGAAAAATAATAATGAGAGGTAAATACACATATAAATGTTTAAAAATAATAATAAAAGATTGCTAATAGGTTTAAAAATGAAAAATAGATTCTATAAAAATAAAGAAACTTTATTTTAGATAATTTTAGTTTAAGTTTAATAGCAACAAAGAAAGACGAAGAAAGACGACGGATGGCAGGTAAATTAAACTTAAACAGACAAAAATTATAAATTTAAAAGCATTCTACAAAGATTGCAGAAAGATAAACCAAATAGTTACTTACAAGGCCAGATATAATTAATGGATTTAAGATACAGAGAAACTATAACACTAAGCTAATTTTAGAAGCAAACAAATGGATAAAATATTTGAAGCTAATTACTAAGAAATGTGAAATTGACATAATTAAAAGCTGGATCCTAATCATTGTTGTAAAGATGCATTAGCCAAATGGACGTACAGTTACATTGGAATGTTAGGAAAGGAATATAAATAGTGTGCAATAAAAGAGAAATAATTGTCAGCTTTTCTCTACTCATTGTAAGCTGCTGTTTGTTGCTGTGTCATGGATGTCATAAGGACCTTGAGGAAAGCTGAGGAAACAATGCCCTGACTTTTCTGCAATGATGGATATGTCCATGATCCCATGCCTCTGAAGGTTTAAAGATAGCTGGCTGGCAAAATGTTAATAGATGCACCAATCTTTTATTATTTATGTATGCCTGAGAAGGCCCAAATAGAATTGTGTTTTTGAAAATGACCATGAGTATAAACTTTAATATTCACTTAATGTTACCACTATTATAGTGGCAGGATTAATTTGTTACTCAGTGGCAATATAAGCAGTGAAGATAGAACTTTGAATCAAGGACTATTTTGTTATATGTGTAAATAAGTAAATATGATTGCTACTCAATTAAACCTTAATTTATGTGTATGTATAATATGTAAATAAATATATTTAATCATTATTAATAATGTTTGATAATTTATAATTTTGAGGTACTTGTTGGTAGTCAGCTTCATAGCTGAATATACAACATAAACTGTAATTAATAAGTATCATCACATTTATTGATACAATTTGGTTTCTTAAAGACCTCTATCAATTCTATGATTTTTTTTTCTCGAGAGTGTTGTCACATCTGGATAGGATCTGGTGTTTTAAAAAATCTATATTATAATCAATTATTAAGACTATAACCTTAAGATCATGCACTTGAAAAATGACAGTAGGGATCCCTACTGTCATTTTTCAAGTGCATGGTCTTAAGGTTATAGCCTTAATATATATTACTTTACATAAAGACTATGCACTTTACAAATTTAATTATTATAATCAGTTATATAATTTCAATATAAAATCCCCTATATTTATTATTTCAATATATATATATATATTAATGTAAAAATAATACTCAGTACAGAGTTTAAATATAAAATTTTAATAATATTTATTGTACCAAGCATACTTTCGACGTTTTCACATTTTATTCATATATATATAATTAAATATACATTAAATTAGCATATATCAATGTATATATAGAGGAACTCATTTTTCTCGTCAGATTATGAATAAATCAGCAGTGTTATTTATTCTTAAAATGATAGGAGAGTTGTTTTCTCCATTAAATTATATATAATTAAAGAAAGAAATGACATCTGTAGTTAGCTTTTAGTACATTTTCTATTTTCGGTAGCATTTACAGTTAGAATTTAAAAATCAAAATTTCCAAACATTACATAAGATTAATGTCCCATTAAGAATGACAAACTTTCTGCAAATGCTATTCAAAATAGTAGTGATGCTATAAGCTACCTGTAGCTAATTTTTATTATTCATATATTGCTTATTAAAATTTTTACTGAAGATACTTCCTTTTGTTTTTTAATATTTATATACAGCTCCCTCTATTATCTATTACACAAACTACTTATTTAGTTTATTTTTTTTATTAGTTTTCACTTTTTATTTTTTACCCTTTTTATACTTATTTTTTATACTAAGATTATTTTTAAACCCCCTTCTCTATTAATATTAAAATAAGGGAGGCAATTTTAATAAATAAGATAAAACAAAATATTAATGGAGAAGGGAGTTTAAAAACAATCTTAGTATTAAAAAAAATATATAAAAAAGAGTAAAAAATAAAAAGTGAAAACTAATAAAAAAATAAAATAAATAAGTAATTTGTATAATAGATAATAGAGGGAGCTATATATAAATATAAAAAGAAAGTAGGAAGGATGATGGGATAAAGAAAATGGTGGAGGAAAGAGAGAAAAAGTAGAGAATAAGGTAAGAAATAAAAAACAAAAATACTTATAAAAATCATTTTATAAAAATTAAATAAATGAAAAAAGCAGGAATAAAATATGGATAAAAAAGGAGATAAGGAATGGAATAAGATAATAGAAAAATTAAGATAATATGTAGAAATAAGTGAAATGAAGATAAGGTTAAATACATGAATATGGTAATATAAGAAAGATTTCATAAATATTACATTGAATTTCTAAAATTGTTGCAAAGGTAAAAGATGAATAAATATTATAATAATTAATAATAAAAATAAATAAGAAAATTAAACGATAAAATTGAATTAAAAAGTTAAAAGTTATAGAATAGTAAGTTTAATGAATAAAGTGATGTTAATAATTAAGTTGATAAAATTGTAAGATTATAATAGATATATTGTGCCTGTCACTCTATGAGTGACCACACACAATGTGGCTGTAGTTGAAGCTACAGCTCAGTTATAGATAATTACAATTATTAATTTACTTAGCTATGATATAAACAGTATAAAATGGATGAAGTGTCTGTATATATTTCTTACCCACACACACTCAAGAATATTAACTCCCAGATTTTAAATTTACGCACAATATATTATATATGCCTACAATATTTTTGTTTCATTTTATTTCATTATTTTAATAAATGTAAACGTCCGACATTTATAATTTTATATCTTTTTTTAATTTTTTCTGTAAGAAGTTGTTTACATATTGGAACCTGTTATAAAGAAATAAAAATATATAAAATAATTAAAAAGGTAATTGTAAATCTTCCACCGCATCTGTACTTTATTTTTAAATCATAAGATTTTTTATATTAATGCATTAAGAAAAGTTAGGTGGCCATTGTTTTACCAAATATAAAAATACACTAATGTATTAATGGTCATTCAGCTTTATACTCTTATTTTTACAAACAAAAGAGTTAGAAGAATTTGGACACCAAGGCAGAGATAGAAAAATCTTGTTTATTTGTTCTGTAGCTATGTTTAATTTTAATCCATAGCAAAAGAATTTTTCTTTGTATTTAAATTTGAAACTGATGTTTATCAGTATAGTGGTCTGAGTCACCCAGATAAAATTAAATTAAAAGTAATATATAAAATCAATTAAAGATAACATTCTTTAAAAGAAAATTATATGAATTATTTTTGGATCAATTATCCACCAAGATAAAGGCTGGGGACAGTGATTCAAAGAGTGGTAACTAAATTGACTATGCAATGAAGGTGCTATATATACTGTTCACCAGGTGCAGGACAACAGTGGTATATATATTAAGAGTTCTTGCAGTCATATTTTTCCAAGTTCTCTCAGACGTATTTTCTCCAGTCTTCCAAGGTATAGCCAGAGAGATTCTCAGAGTGTTCTAAGCTCTTTAATATATATTGCATGATCATTGCAGGTTGTCTGGCCATATATTTTAGTCACTGCAAATATTTTTATGTCTCCAGATTAATATAGAGGTTACTTATGCAGAATACCACTGCTATGGAGTACTGACCTAATAGTTGAATGGGGATAGCTACAACCAGTATGGAGGATAGTGAGTTGCCAAAATCTTGCAGTGCTAAAGAGCTCCTGATACTTACAGTTATATGCTGCACTCACCTCATATCCAGGCTGCAATTTAGAAGAAGATGTGAATGATTAAGAAAGAGCATAGAGCTGAGTCTCTACTTCATTTATTTCTAATAAAATAAATAGCAGTGTTCATCTAATTGCCACAGCATTAACAAACTCAAGTTGAAGACCATATCTACATCAACCAGCAAGATGATTATGGGGTAAAAACCCACTTCAATGCACCTGTCCAGCTTCATCCAAGCTGTTAAAATGTAACCACCCAGGTCTAGCAGATATTGATGATGAAGATTGCCAAATCAACAGAATGAAAAAAAGAAGTCCTTGCCACCAGAGTAAACAGATATGTGTAGCATGTTCAGAGACCCAAGTCCAGATGAAGTCCCAAGACACCGGAGGGTAAAATTTGTTTTAATCTTTTAATATTATTTTTTCTAATACTACTTATATGTGTATATTATATAGCCGTAATCTGTTTAAAATCTAATTATCCCAAAGATCTAAATTATATTGGGGTAGTGCATGTATGTTAAATCATTTATCCACTACATGCAGAATTCTTTTAAGTTAATCATTCTTCCACATTTGTTTTAAAATACAAATTTTAAAATACTATTAAACTATGGAATGAATGCAAAAATGAGCACACAGGTATGACCGAATATTTAATGATCTCATATTACTTTTTATATTACCTAATATATACATGTGGGTATAGAACTCAGACTGTTTCATCCAAACATTTTAATGAATTAAGGAAAATGGATTAAATAATATTTTATTTTATTTTTGCAATTGGTGGTGGGATAATGGGGTTTAAGAAATCTTAATTGATATATGTAATAAATATTTTATAGCTTATTTTATTGTTGAATGTTATATTTATTTTCTTTCATTTTCTAAAAATATAATAAAGTAGATATATTTCCGAGAGCAGCTTTAAAATTTCTTTTTATATAACCTGAGATAAAAGGAATGAGCATAGCATAATGGGATATGACTTTATTGGGCCTTAGAAAGTTGGTATATGTTATGTAATGGGTTGGGGTGTTGTATATTCTTCCAGTCAGGGGTTTTCCCTGACTGGGAGTAGCGTGTAAAGACATGAATTATTCACAGTCTTTCAAAGGTATACAGTGATTAACCTTTTGACATCTGTTGGAATGGGAATGGAATAATCAATCATATTTCAATATATTGCCTAATTAATAATGTATTCATATAAATTGACTTATAGAGTTCATATTTCTATTAAAATTAGTATTGAGATCTTACCCTTAGGTAGTATAGTTACTTCATGCTTGATATATATGCCTAAAAGTTAGAACAGGTTGAGGTGTGCCTGGTACAATATGTATGAAATATAATTGTATTGATATAATGTTTAAATTTTGTAGATCTGATGAAGATTGCTAGGAACCGTCGAAACTGTAAAGAATAAATAAATATATTTTGCTTTAAAGTGTAAGAAGAGTGAAATGTTATTATATGTCCTACATAATAGGGCAATCGAAAATATAATGGATAAGTGCTGCATTTAGTCAGCCAAAATATATAACAAATAAATAAGTTGATCCCCAAATGGCTCTATGATGATTTTGATTTACATCTATAATAAATTCATAGGATTTATAAGCTGCCAATGAATTTATAAATGCATCTTTGCTCAGCAAAAAAAAAAAGATTGAATTCAATAAGTGATGATTTTCTTGTTAATAAAATATAGTATGGAACTGTTCATACTTTTCTTGATTTTCATCTTATTTATTAGATTTCTCTGACTCTGTTTCATATCTAGTTTAAGTATTTACTGACTTTGCTTCATTTCACTCATTAAACTCTTTAATATTGCCATTATAGGTTCATTTTGATGTGACAGGGCCGTCACTAAATTATCTTCCCTGTCCTAACATATCTAATTCCTTCTCACTATTCATAATTTCTTTTAGTAAGGCAAGAACATGACTTTTCTTCTCAGTTCAATATCTTAGACCAAACAAAATGAATAACTTGTTTTTCTCTACTATGCCTCACATGTTGACCTCTACAACTTAATTAAATTTTGATTCATATACATTTCAATTTATGTAAGATACTCTTTTAACATAAAATATTATAATAACATTATTTCTCAATAGTGATTGATTTACCTATTCACATTATTATTATCCCAAACTAACGTATATATATATATATATTCTTTTTTAAAAAATTTCAATTTATATCTTGTATAATATAGCATAAATTTCATGAATATGATCAACAGATTTTGCATTATACTATCATCAATAAATGCAAACATTGAGCACCAATGTTTTCCATCTATTTTCCAAAATAACTAGGAGACAATATCTTCAATAAAATAAGTTGGCTTCAAGCACATATTATTATTTATTCTACAATTGCTTCATAAAAATAACATTTATTAATAATGATCCCACATTCCTTTTGACAATTTACTAACATATAACACATATCTTGTGCTTTCAAAGGCACAAATATAAATTTTTCTTATTATTATTTGGCAAGTTCAAGCATCATCATCTGCTACTTTGCCTTCATGTGCCCCTTTTGGCATATTTACCAAATATTTTATTTATAAAGTATTTTATAACACTGTTATTTCTCACTTCATGTATTGTTACATCTATTTTTCAGAAAACAATTTGACAACCCATTCCAAATTTGAACCCTTAACAAAGAACAACTACAAATGTAAATTTATTATCTATTGAGTCATTAATCAAATTATTCTGACACTAACATACACATTTTGTTTACATTAATTGTAATTATTCAGCAAATATTTTAACCAACAATATGTCCCATAAACTTAGATAACCAAATTAATGATAAGTGAAATTGATTGTTCAATAAATGCCCTACATGTTTGAGCAACTATAAAAGTAATGAAAAATATTATAACTGAGTAGGATTATTTGGGTTGCAAGTACCTCATAAATTTGGGCAACCATAATATAATAGTTAAATTATAAACCAAGTAGTTTTTTCCAATTATGTCCTACATGATTGAGCAAACCAAAATATAGTGGATAAGTGCTGCACTTAGTCAACCAAAATATATAATTAATAAATAAATAAGTTGATCTACAAATGTTTCTATGGTGATTTAGATTTACATCTATAATGAATTCATAGAATTTATAAGGAAGCAATGAATTCCTAAATATGTGTATTTTCTAGACAAAAAAAAAATACAATTCAATAAGAGATGATTTTCTTTCTAATAAAATATAGAATGCGATATATAATTGACTATCTTAATAATAAAAGACCAATTGTGTAATAAAATAATTTTGTTTAATGGAATGATTTGTGCAAGAGATCAATCAACAGATACTTAGATTAACAATAAAATATAAATTTATTAAAGCAAATGTTAACTCATTTAGATGATTAAGGCAAATAACAATTTTTTATTTAACAACTGCAATCTAAAATCAGTCAATGTATATTTATAATTTATCTCTGCCAGATTACAATTACTAAATATGATTTCCAATTAAAATCATTAATGCATACAGTCATAAAAAGGTTAATTACAGAGTCTCTCTCATATATAAAAAATAAAATGTAATGGAAATATTATTATTCTTATATATTTTTGTATCATATCTTTCAAATCAAATAATGCTTTTATATAATAATAATTATTATATAATTTAAATTAAATTATATGGAGTATTGGTTATTTAAATTTGTTTCTAAAAAAAGTGTTAATAATTGATTTAAGTAGGATTTATTTGATTTTTTTACTATTTAAGTGTATATCAAATGATAAAATATGATTGTATTAATAATTAAAATTATTAATAAACAAGATTTTTGATAGATACCTATCAGTAAGTTACCATTATTCTCTTAATTATTATTAACAAATGAAAGTTATCTGGGCAGATAATTTAAATAAAATTTGTCTATTGGCATCTGTTACCAAGTTTAGCATATAATTTCAGTTTAAGTTCCATTATCTCCCTGTGTTTTTTTGTAACTTCCATGATAGCAAACAGAGACATAGAGTTCCATAAACATTTTAACCAATAAATGATTTCCAATTATTCCTTTTATTGATATTACAATCCATGGCAAATCTAACTGTTTTATAGCTTCATGATAGTTATCCATTCCCTTACACACAAAGATACTAAATGAAGAAAGTTCATATTCTTCCCATGTGACTTTCTACTCACAGTGCATTATTTCTTTGCTATAAATTCAGAATCTATTGGTAAAACTATAAGAAAATAAAACACAAATTTTAAAGAAAAAAAGTATATATATATATATTCTTCTTGATAATATTATTGCTGTCACTTACTAAACAATAATAATGCAGTCTTTTTTTATTAACTCGTGAATGTGAGATTTTCCTTTAACTTTAATAAAGCCATTGTTATCACTGAATGTAGCTTAATAAAAATATTTTATTTTTAAAGTTTAATAAATGAATTGTTCACTGACTCTTGATTTAATCAAATTGTAAATGTATTTATTAAACATAAGATTTTTAATTGTTTTCTTTATATATTTATTTATAAGCTATAGGGACATAATAAATAATGACTTGTGTAAATCAGAATATATATATATGTATATGTATATATATATATATATATATATATATATATATATATATTCTAATGGTCAGTATAAAAACCATTGGTCTATCTGTAGTCCTCTGTCAGAGAGTGTCTCTAGATTAACAATCTATATTTTGATATCTTAAATAAAGGTGGTATGAGTATCATGCCATATAACATTGGTAGCAATATGTAATTTCATGTATTCATTTATCAGAGAAATTTTAAAAAAAAAGAAGTTATCTGGAAAATATAGTTTAACCACAATATTATATATTTTTTTCAACTATTACTAGTATCTATATTTTATTCCTTAGATTTGGAAGAACTCTGAAACTCCTATTAGTTTTCCACAATAAAGTGAATTGCCAATTTCTCTTTATTTATAGTAACAAAAGTATTGAATGGACTTGGTAAAAATCGATTGACAAGACAAACTTCTCATTACAAATAAATAAAAATGAACGTTTATTACAAATTAATGATTATTAAATTCAAGATTTTTTTCTCAGTGATGAAAGTTTATTCAACAAAAAAGGTACAAATACAATTAAATAAGAGGTTTACAAAGAATTGTAAAAATGAAATTCAGAAGCAACATGGTAAAAGGGGAAGGATACATATGAAAAGGGAAAGGGATGTGAAAAGGGTGTATATTAATCATTAGAGACAAATGAATGTTACAGTTAGGAATTATTTGTAAAGTCTAGAGTTCAAATATGAGTAGTATTTTAGGAATACAATATTGAGAAATCCAAATTTGCGATGGATAAGTTGAGAATAGGAAAACACTTGGAAATAACAAGATAGGAAATAATAAATTTAAATAGGGCAAATCACTTGCAATTAGAATCATTAGGTCAAACTGTGGTTTACTTTGCAATAATAATTGGATAAAATTGTTTATAACAATAATGCTAAAACCGTTATGAATAGCATTTTTTTTCCTTCTTGTGAACGAGAAAATCAATGTTGGCAACAGTCCCATAGCACTCTCATCCTAGCCCTCCCCCTCAAAAGAACCAGGATTTAGGTCCCTGGGGCCCCTCCCAATAACCAGACTCTCATTCAATCAGAAAAGTTGATTGTAATGAAAATTTTAATTAAAAGGTACAATTAGGAATTATTTGTAAAGTCTAGAAGTCAAACATGAATAGTGTTTTAGAAGTAAATTATTGGGAAATCCAATTTGTGGTGGATAAGTTGAGAAATAGGAAAACATTTGGAGATAACAAAATATGGACTAAATCAATCTACTGTTCAGTTTCTTCAAATGGCCTTGAATATCTTCACAAGAGAGCAATTCCAAATACTTTGGGAAAATTATGGAAAAACTATGAAGAACAGGGAAAATAAAAATCCAAGCTTCAAAATGTCTTTGCTGAAAACCATTCTAATCCATCATGAAAATCACATGAACAGCAAAAGGCCAGCCCTATCAATAACAACATTGGAAGTAATAAAATTAATTAAGGTGAATCACTTGCAATTAAAATCATGAGGCCAAACTGCAACTTATTTTGCAATAATAAATGGATAAAATCATTCATGACGATAACGTTAAAGAATCACCATAAATAACATTATTTTTCTATCTTGTGAATGAGAAAAACCAACATTGGTAACGATCACCACAGCACCCTCATTCCAGCCCCCTCCCTCAAAAGAACTAGGTTTTAGGTCCCTGGGGGGTCCTCCCAACAACTGGACTCTTTCATGCATTCAACAAAAATAAGTGAAATGAAAATTTTTATTAGAAGCTAAAATCTCTGTAGAAATCTTTTGTAATTTCAGTGGTTGCCATATATTTACATAGCATTTTTATAAAAGTTGAAATTATTCTTACTTGTGATTACATTGTTGATACAGCTTGTGTATAAAATGAGAGCTAAGAAACTCCCATTTTTAATAGGCATAGTTTTAGGAAAATTTAATTCCCTAAACTAGGAAAAAGGGAAATAAAACAGAGCCAGAAACAGTGTTAACTGGAGTCCTTGGCTCCATCTAGTGGACTAAAAAAAGATTTTAACATGAAATTAATTGATTGTTGAAGATTAGCTTTATAATTACCTTTCTACAATTTAACATTTGTGAAATTCATACACTTAAATTAGAATTTGATCTCAATAGGCAATAAAATAAATAACTGTGAACTCTACATATAATATTCTCCTCTAAATATTCAATTATACTATTCTGGAATAGATAATGCAATAATATTTCTTAATAATGCAATATCATTCCATAATTAGATATGAAATATCTATAACAGGCAGATGAAACAAGGATTCTATTCTTATAGATTTACGATAACCACTCAGTCCATCATCTTTATTTATTGCCTAAAGGAATAATACATAAATACTGAAGTGGTAAATCTTTGAACAGATTTTTACATCATTGTCTGTCAATATGACTAGCTATAAGGCAGAATTCAAACCCATCCTTCCACATGTAGGTTATCAGAGAGTCAACACACAGATACACATAACTCTTCCCAGCCTCCCATTATAATTTTAAATATGTATTTATAGGTATTAAATTTATAAAATTTATTATTGTTTATATTCCACAAAAATAAGAGCCATGTATGTGTGTTTATGTATAGCGGATAGTTATATGTTATATAAAATATTATTATTACATTTTTATTTTTTATTAGCATTGGCTAATATGAAATGGTTATAAAATCTGATGCAATACTTCAGAAGATTCTGGAAGGCCATTAGAGTGGTTTAAATTTAGTGAACAATAGAGTGATATATTAGTTTAATTTAACAAAATCACCCATTTAATTAATTTTTGCCAAGAATAATTTAATTGAAATTATATCTGTTCAAATCCATTTCTAAATTAGAAATAAATTTGAACAATACCTTTGAGAACTTATCAATCCATGGCATCTTCTACATAAAAAGGAAACATATTTCCTGCTGATTTATATCATACGAGATAAGTTGGTATCTGCATTGCCTTGGGTGATTTGTTAAAAGCATTCATAAGATAATAAAACAGGATAAATAGAGCTCAATTTGATACAAAAAAAGAAAAAGAAAGATTTTTTTTTAGTTTGGATGCTAACAGAATCCACATCACTCAAAATTTCAATACTATGATGTTCAAGTAGTAGGACCAAATTCACCTTTTCCTGATCTTCCTAAGATCATCTCCGAGCTATGATGCAATTCCTATTAACTTAAACCAATGGACTGCCTAATTAAAAGTAGAAAGCGATTTATGGAGAAGATGCTATCTGCCACCCAATGAAATAAGTATTGCTCCTTGTCCTTTAACATAACTGCATCACAAGAATGTGAATCCAGGCAGCAAGCCTACACGACATCGGAAGATAATCATTCAATGCTGCCTTAAAGACCTTGCATATTCTATTTCAATTATATATATATTGTACCGGTAAAAATCACCATGCTTAATCACACACAGTAATCTGAATTCAAACCCAGTCCACGTCTAGGAATAAATTCCAAAATGCAAACTAAATTCAAACCCAAAACCCTGGCATGACCCACCGATGACAATATTACAACGGTACGGGGTTTTCCCTTTACTAGCTCATCGAAAAACACAGACTAAATTACCTACAATCAGCTATTTCATAGATACCTTATAGTTGGGATATTGGTACGGCTAATAATTTAATGCATATATTTAAGTTGTCGATACAGACAGCAGGTGATTGACTAGATGTCGAGAGTAGTAATGCAAGAGAGACAAAATTAGGTTAGATAAATTTTTAATAAATTATTGAAAGCATTGAATAATATTATTTACAGGTACAGTAAAACTCTCATATGTATTTTATAATAAATTGCTGCTAGTCATCAATAATCGGTTTATACTGATTAACAAACTCATGCCAATATTTATGTGTTTAAATGGTTGTACAGGTTGATATGAGAATCAGAGTAATTGGAGCATTTAAAATATTTAACTACTAGCTTATATTAAGTTGTTTTATTTAATAGATTCAAACCATTGTGTATACGGATAAATGGGAGGCGGTTTTATATAAAAATATAATATATAATACTGATGTACTGATGGTTGCAAGGATTAAGGTACACTACAATAATAACTTGCAGTGCATGAACGGAATACCGGGCGGCTTGTACTTTGACAAGTCTTAATGCCCCCAAGTAGATCTGAGACACTACAACCAGCCGGGATCATTTTCGAACCCCGGTGATCCAAGAGATTACCTGGAGAAGAATTTCTTTCTCTCCATATGGTAGTAAAGCGAGACGCCAACTTAGGCGAAGGTAAAGGCATTGCCACCGTAACATCGAGGAAGAGTGATCGGAAGTGGATTTTAAAACGAAATTATATAAACCATTTTATCTATCCGTAACATGTTCTACGCAACAGCCTGATATAACTATTCAATAATAACAGGGCGAAATCAAACGATCGCAAAAGTAACAATTAATTAATTTCACTCTGAAACCCATAACTCCCCAGATTGTTCGGAAGGTAATAATAGCAATAATATATTCACTTATTATTATTACTCTGTAATAATATATAAAAAAAAATATAATAAAATTTTAGACTATTTTAAGTATTTGATATTTGGAGTGTAGATTATAATATCATGACAAAGTAAAAGAAACAATAAAAAATACTTGAATATTTCTCAACTCAACATAAATGAAACAATTTTTAGTTCGATAAAAGAAAATTACTTTTAAAATGAATATAATAAATATTATGAGATAAACTTTACTGACTTTAATTAGAGTTGAGAAATATTATTATTGGCATCGTTTTGTTTGTAAAATAAGTAGTAAAAATATAAATGTATTCACAAATGGATTATTAGTAGGCACAAATATTAATAATTATCATCTAAAGACTAGAGCACAGAAATATTAGAGAAGAAGTTTACTGACAGGTTTTTGTGTAACATTTTCAAATGGAAAACAAGAAATTTACATGCAATTAATTAGGTTAACAGATTAAATTTAAAATTATTACTGAGAGGAAAGTTAAAAAGTTCATGTAACAAAAGTTACCATTCTTTCTTCGTCCGGCTTTTCTTCTTGCGGTGATATGTATGAAGAACGTAGGCGCGCATTTTGAATTTCTTAGAACGGCATGGTTAATTTAAATGTTGGAATTTGGAAGACTGGAAGCACGGAAAACATTACAGATCAGCGGTATGAAAGATTTAAATTGGCAGAACAGGGATCAGCTTCCTGGACTTAGCCCATCATTATTGCAGTTTACCGGGCAACTTCTTAATAACGGTTGAAGTGATTTCTCTGGAACAACTACTTTGCTGTAGCTTGAGACGATCTAAGAACAGCCAACTCAAAAGTTAGAGTGTCTATATCATATCTAAGATGGCTACGGTTGACCTTTCTGCCTAGTTTTTGTTCATAACTCCGCCTCCTTTGATTTTCTGGCCTCCAGAAATATCTAATGTTTGACTACACAATAGCCTTTGCCTTTCTTGATAAGAGTTCTACATTCGGTTTTCATTTATTTTTAAATTTAATACATGATTCTAAATTGACAAAACAATTACATCGGAATTCGTGAATACAAAAATATAAATTCATTATCTTAATTTATCGAAGTACAAACTAATTATCCTATACATTTGTACAAGTAAGATTTTGATTAAAAATACTGATCAAAGGAATGTGACTTTTGATCAGCATTTTTAAATGACTTTGTATAATTTGCAAAATTAAAATTTAAAGAAAATATACACGCAATTGAAACTTTTAAATTGAGCTAATATAAATCCACAAACCACACACACACGAATATTATTTATCATGATTTGTGACATTTATACTCATACTCTTTACATTAAATTCTTTTTAAACAAACACAAAATAAATAACTTAAAATTTATGTGGCTGGGAATAGAAAAGTCTCATTGCGGGTAAATAGTGGTTTAGAATTACCGTTCTTAAATGACAACCATGAAACTAAGATCGATTCTTCGATCTGTCTGTTTCAATATATATATACTCTATTTAATCTTGTAAATGTAATTCTTTGTCTATTAATACACTGGTGATGTAGTGCCAGTTATACATATTATATTTTAACTTCTTATTTATAGACTCTCTATAACCCTACAAAATATAAATCTGTAATCTCTTTCATCCATTTCACTCTCTGTTTTATTTCTGTATTTTAGTGTGCAAATTTAATCAATTAATATTATCTGATGTTTTATGTATTTGGATTTGAATTAATATGCCAGTTAAACCCAACCTCACTAACCTGATTTATTATTCTATTCAATCCCATTATTAAAGGAAGATTAATTAATGCTTGTAAGTTCCTTATAAAACACATGCTCACTGGTTTAAGTAATGATTAAATATAACTTTATATGTTTTATTGGCAGACTGTCATTAATCCTGCCTACTTTTATTAGTTATATCAATTTATTATTAGTTGCCTAACATTATTAATTAAATCATATTTGTAATATTTTGAAAGTAATCTCAATGACCTTCACTTCTTCAAGTGTAATAAAATAACTGTTTACTCACAATGCCAATTGAGCATATATTTATGTGATATTCTAGTGCTGATTTAAAATATATGTGGGATTCATTTGTATGGAAGTATAATATGCTCCTTCATTATTATGACCTTCAAATGGTTATTTAAATAATATTTATACTTATAGTATGTTTAGTATTTAGTCATGCCATTGTGCCTGATGTTAGATGTATTTTAGGGCTGTAATTTATATCAACATCATTAGGGATGTACTTATTTATCACAGTCTTGCTAGAATATGCCAGCATTATTAATTGTTATATTTTTGCCTTGTCATTTGAGATCATCGGGAACTCTGAACCCATATAGTCATCGTACTTGTTCTAATCAAAGGGTATGTGTTTGAACCCTAGAACACTTTTAGGTTAGAGTAATGAATGTTCTGCATGGATGACCCTGGGATAGCTGGCTCATCACACTTCATACCTACCATATCTTGAGGTATCAGTCCACAAAAGTGCAGACATACTTGTATTTTTAATAAATGATGAAGCATCTCATTGGCTTCAAGTGGGCCAATCTTTCAGTGCTGCCATCCATGCTAGCACTGCAACTTATTACTATTTTAGATTTATGCCTATTTAATACCTATAAATCATAATGCTGTGATAATACTGAGCCATTCATTAATCATTAATATTAATTGTATTTGGAATGTTGTGAGTCAAGCTTGTATTAAGCTGTCTACCCTTTCAAGTGAATGATTCCCATATGCGTGAGCAATTTTCTCTCTATCATTTAGATTGATAAACTCCATTAAGTCAAAAATCTTATTATGTTAAATATGCAAATAATTGCATATTCATGCCTATATTTATTGTAAATTATATTACTATATCTCGTTATATGTAACTCACTAAATGCTAGAAATGGCGCATCAGCTGTAGTATGATTATATATATTACCTCAATTATAACTATAAACAACAAAGGTTCTCATTCTTTATGTATATTTCGTGATAATCATTAATTACCTATTTTCTTCAATTCTAAAGTAGTTTTAATATTGTTAAATTATTATGAGAAAGTTTGTTTAATTATTATTGGCATATTACACTATATTGATTATACACTATATATGTATCATTTCCTAAATGACATGTTGTATTGGCACCATGTCCTCTACAATATTAAATTATGTAACCATATAAATATGTAATCAAACATTCTTTGCTTGAAATCTATGACTAGAATATATAAATAACTATGTCAGAGTGTATTTATTAAAGTTTATGATTCAATCTATTCAAGTGTTCGAATCGTTATTTAATTTAGTCCCTGTACTTTGTTAGGATAATTCATACTTTGAGAATTCATTATGCTTGGGTTATCTGAGATCATGTTTATCCTAAGTAGACCCCTCTTTTCATTAGAAATTGCCCACTTTTTCATTTCATTATCAGTCATTCACCAATCACTTTAATCTTATTCCTTAATCTATATATCCTAAGTATTATGTTATTATTTTATGTAGCAACCCTTATTATTTAGTTAGATAGTCTCATTTAGATGCAAGATATCATGTCTCATCACTGTGTCTCTGAGCCTGGAATGAATTAAATTCCATCTGCATCACCAGAGATGTTGTTCATGTGATTGTAGATTTGGGAAATGGGCAATAGGTTAAAATTCATGATTGCTCCTAACCTGTGTATCTTGGTCATGACTGGATTTGAGGTACTTTTACTCAGATCCTAAGTCTTGTTGAATGAACATACAAATTGGATTGGTACAATACTAAGAACAAATATTGATAAGAATGTTTGAAAATCATCGATCCTAAGTCTTGTTGAATGAACATACAAATTGGATTGGTACAATACTAAGAACAAATATTGATAAGAATGTTTGAAAATCATCATCAAAATACCTGACTAACTTGAACACATAAATCATCATTAATTAAATTATGGGAATACTTTATTATTCGCTAAATATTTTTTTTAACAATACCAACATATAAATTAAATATTGTAATCTCCTTGACATAGTTTATATACATAACTTTTTGTAAAGATATATGCATTTTTTAATTATGTCTTTAAAATGTTATAAAAGTCATGTGTGTACAATAAATTAGTTTTAAAACAATTATTGTTATTATTATTAAATTACAATGTTAATTTTTGTTTTTGCTTATTGAAATTGTAAGTGAAAATAAAATTGACTATTTTAAAATATCAAGTTGCTATGGAAACCAATAATAAATTTTTTTATATTGTCTGCTTTTCAAACTAATGGTAGGAAAAACTTAGGCTGCTTATAGTATGGAAGCCAAGAAAATATTAATTTGTATCTTGTGGATATAATGCAATTACAGGAGTAGAACTTCAGAATGCTCCACTCTAAACTTTCCATTGTTGAAGCTCATTATGGAGCAGTAAAAAATGATTTAGTAATCAACAATGCTTCTGCCAACCTAATAATTGATTGTGGATACTAAAATATACAACACTTAATCACTCAAGAAAACCTGCCATTCAACTAATTGTTTGTCAGAAAAAAATATCCTACAATAAATGGATTAATACATTTTGGAGATTTGATTCCTCAAAAGCAAAGAGTCATTCTTTAAAATGAATATAATAGAAATAAACTACTGATAATTATATTGGAAATATGAAATGATGATCCATATGGCTATATATATTTATTCAAAATTCTTCAAATGTAAAAGAAAATTAAGTTTAACTGCATAATAAATAGGTAACTGAATAAAACTCTTGTAGATTTTCTGTTACACATGTTCTCTATATCAACACACTGAAGTAAATATGTAAATATAAATTGTAATATTATTTTATTTTTAAATTAAAATTAATGTTATTAATAGTTTTGTTGCTCTTTTATTTCTCATTAAAATTCCAAGAAGACTATTTTACTTTGTTTTAGAATTATATTTTAAATGTGTAGAGGATAATGACCAGGAAACATAACTGGATCTGCATAAAGACTTGTTCTTCATGTAGGCCCAGAATATTATCAAATAATTAATAAAAAATAAAAATTGTATACTCACTCCACCATGTACACAGTCACCCATTTGATATTCATATTCCCCTACACTAACTAAATTCATGAATATTTTCACTTTATCTTATTTTTTTACCAATTATCATTGTTTGTTGTATAGTAGGATTGTATGTTGGGCAGAAAATCTATTACATTTGGGGGCCAGTCCAGAATTATATCAATCAAAACAAACAGAGATTGAACCAGTTCAGTTTTAAAATATTTTTATTAGTATTTCAGAAAAAAATAAATTAGCCATTGAAATATAAAATAATAAATAATACTTAGCTGGATGAGAAGATTGAGAATTCATGTTTTGTTGAAAATAAAGTCAATAAATAAATCTATAAGTGTCTTTAGATAGTAATAGTGATGAACAGATCAGTAGAAATAATAATAGGCAAATAAATAAAATAAAGCATTAGAAATGTAATACATTGCAATGATAGAGGCTATATGGTGGAAAGAGGAATGGGCATTGTAATTGTAAAATAAGGAAAAAATAATTAATAAAATTAAAGTTATATATTGAATTTTAAGGTAACACTCTAACCAACTGAGCCATCCAGCATGGCACAGTTGATTAGAGCATTACCTTAAAATTCAATAATCAAGAATCTAAGGACCCAGGTTCGAATCCCATGCTAGTACTGTCACTGGTCAGGCCAGCAACACCCGAAGAAGAGGGGAGAAAAATACCTCTCAAAACATTGTGCACATACTAACCTGTTTGCTGTGATATTACTAACAGTTAGTGCATATACTAACCTGTTTGCTGTGATATTACTAACATTTGTTTGCTGTGATATTACTAACAGTTGGTGCATATACTAACTTGTTTGCTGTGATATTACTAACAGTTGAATGCATTTGGAATATTTAACTAAAAATTAAACTTTTCTAAAGACATTCAACACACATATTAGATGATAGAAATAGTCCAATATAAAAATACAGCTAAAGTTATATATGTATATCTTTTAATTCTTGTAAAAAGTTAGCAGCTAATTTTGTTATATTTTTTATATATAATAAATAATATGTAATCATATTTTCATACTCTGCATTCTAGACATTAGTGTAAAATAATACTTTATACAGAGTTTGAATATAAATTTTTTAATAATATTATTTTACCGAGTATACTTTCAGCATGGTAAGTCTGTTGAGAACATTAATATTTTGCTGATTTGAATATTATTGCTTTTTTGGTTTATTACATATTCATTTCTGTGTGATGAACTACATCCCTTTTACTCTGTGTTTGTAGTGATTTCTCTCTTCACATACAACTCTAACAGCACTCAGATAACAGCTATGTCATGGTTGAGAAAAATGGATGAGTTAGATGCTTCAGACTTAATCTTAGATTTCTTATACCTTAATGAGTGTTGTGTCATTCTGGTTTTAAGGTTTTCCCTAGTTTGTATTCAAATAAAAAAAAAAAAATGTTCGCGGCAGACTAACCACGAATATGATATGAAAATGTCTCAAATATACTTGGTACAATAATATTATTAAAAATTTTACATTCAAACTCTGTATGTTATTTTTACATTAATAAATATATCTATGATTACAAGAGCTAAGGCAAAAATGGAGGCTCAGGGAAGTCAAACTAAGACTCATAGTAGTGAGTTTCTGAACATGATTAAGAATGTGTTCACAGAAATGAAAGATAAAATTGAAAAACAAAGTAAAAATCTTAAAATCTAAAATAAAGAAATGAAGGCCAAAATGAAAGATCTTAACAAAAATAAAGAAATAAAAAACCAAATGAAAGAAAATTAAAAGCCAAATTGAGAATCAGATAAGATAGAATAAAAAAACAGAACAACTCTGTGAAGAAATAATAAGTTAGAAAGTTGTTTTGTATGACTAGAAGGTAAGATTAGTGAAATCTCAAAGTTCAATTGAATAAAGATGAGCAGGGTAGAAAATTTTTAGCAATGACATGGCTAGTAGAAGAAATGAGCAAAGGAAGAAATCAACAACCTGATTCAAGAAATTGAAAAGATTCAAGTAAAAGATGAAAGCCAAGTTAAAATATAGAAAAAAAAATAAGAGAGAGGCTACTAAAACAGACAACCTGACTCAAGCAATTGAAAAGATTTAAAAAGGTAAAAAAGTTGAAGTGAAGGAAGAAATAATAGTCTTGTAAAAATAGACAATCTGACTCAAGCAATTGAAAAGATTCAAATAAAAGATGGAAGCCAAATAAAAATGCAAGCAAGTTAAAAAGCAAGAAGAGATAATAGAAAGGCTAGTAAAAATAGAGCTGGATATAAAAAACAAAATCTCATCTAAGGAGAGTTGGCTATAGAAAAACTAAGTATCACACATGAAAATATTAAATAAGATGTTAGTATGGGAATGCACAAAGATGTTGATTTATAGGCATAATAATTCCAATTCCAGTATTTTCAATCAATAATCAAAAAATTAGAGGTTTTCAGGATATGCAGGGAAAGCTCCACTTAAATATTTTAACAGCTGGAAAGACACTTTAGTTTAAATAAATTGTCTGAAGAGGTTAAAATTTTGATTATGTAGACATCACCAAAGTGCATCTCAAGCATGGTGGGATTCATTGTCTTATAAATATATAAATTTTGACCAATTTAAACAGGACTTGCTAAATTCACATTGAGAAGTGCAGACTATCAAGTGGGAATTAAACATCATGCTGCTCAAGAAAAATGCAAACCTGGACAGGCATTCCCTCCAATTTTTGATGGCAAGTAGCCAAACTAAAAACCTTGATAGCTGATCCCTTATCTGAAGGGCAGACTATACACATAGATAAAGTTATCCAAATCATATCAAACTAATGCTTATAGACACTATTTTAAAAAGGTGTAGAATAAGTAACTGAGTTGTTAAATGTTTTTGATAGTAAACTTGCAAATAATGGTGATAGAGATTGGGGATTTAAACTCCAACAAAAAGAACCATTTAAAAGGGATCTGAATCCCAGATTAAAGCCATTGAATACAGAAAAATATATCATAGTATGAAAGAAGACTTGAATTATGATCATCTTTAAGACCTACATGAAAAAGAAAGTCAATAGGTAGTCCAACCAGTTCAATAGGATAAGAATAATTTATCAAACTGGGAGTGAATCTAATCTGAATACAGGTGGAAATTCCAACAGATGCAGTGATGTCTGAAAAAGTATATTCAGACCCTGGCTAATAGCAAATGATTATGGTAGTTTCAAAACGAGTTTGGTTGCAGATATGTATAGCAAAAAAAATCATTAGTCTGATTTTATTAATTCTGAGTGATTTCATTTATGAAGTAATTCTTGGCTCTAACTTTATGCATCAGACAGCATGCATACTGAATTGTCAGTAGAATCATAATTGAAAAGGAAATAATTTTATTTATACCTGAAAGACTATATATTTTCTACTAAAATGTGCTTGAGTTGTTTGATTCATGGGTGATTATGTATCAGACAGGATGTATAATGGATTATCAGAAGTGCAGAATCCTTATTGAAAAGGAAATAATTCTATTTATGTCTGAAGCACTATGTATGATCTGCAAAATGTGTTTGTAAAGTGATAATCAGTTGTCAGAAATATGGTTAATATTACAGAAGTCTTCTCTGAACAACTCTGATTATTTAGGACAATTTGATAAATTATTTTTTAAGAATATAGATCAGTGTTTTCTAATATGCCTGGAACAATTAAAGAGTATGTGCATCGAATTAGGGTTATTAATGATTAACCATACTATGTTTGTTCTTATCTCATTTTGCACCAATATAAAGCAGAAATGGAAAAAAGTCTTACACTCAGCTACTTACTTTGAGTAGTAGCAGGCAGCAGACGCACATTACTATTATATAGCATATGCTTCATTATATTCTTTATTCATAAATGAGTGTAAAGTAGATGATGATTCCTGCCTCTTACATTTAGTTAGTATTTCATTACTGACTCACAGATGTAAATCTCTGTCACTAATGCCAGGTAGAAGTGTGATTCATGACTGGGAATTTGGTGATATGCATTTGATTTGTAATATAGTAGATGTTATAGAGCGTCTGACTCAAGTTATATTTTTGTTTCCTTTATTCGAGTTGCTTAATAATAGTGTCCAAGCACTACAGCCTGAAATGATTGGTCTTAGTTTAATTTTTTTAATGGTATAATTTATAAATGATTTTAGCATATACCAAGCTGTAAATTTAATAAATCTTAATTAAAACTATGTTGTGATCGAGTGTATTAATAATTAGTATTGACCGTTAATCTGTGTCTGTCCAGAGACACTTAAGATGCATATGGCCATATATTGTCTGTGCATAGTAATGATAATAGAATCAATGAATCTCTGATGGTATTAATTTGTCTTCAAACTAGATATGGCAATTAAATAAAGTATGATTCTAAATTTAATCCCGGGTAAAAGAACTAATAAGCTGACGTTGCCTGTGGATTGCTGTCAAGTAGGTTATTGTTTGAGTTGTTGATGATGTATATATGTAAATAAGTTGTAATTTCTTATTTTTGTCATTGTCATTTATGCTAAATATGGTTATATTATACTGAATCTGTATGTTTTATTATAAAATAATTTTTTTTTGCATTTAGATTTTTAATTGAGTCTTCAGCCAATTCACATATTAATATATAAAATATTTCTGCTCTACAAAAGCCAGTTCACATATTAATCTATAAAATATTTTAGTACCACAATATTGCATATTTTGTTGTTCTGATCATAATATTTATTTCTATATTGGGTGTTGTTTATTGAAATTTTGATGTTCAGTCAGTTTTTTTTTACTGCATTGTTGAATGATATATGCTTTATTCTTAGTATTAAAATGCTATTAGCATCTTGTAAGTTCAATAAGAATTTTGCCATACTGAGTTTTTTAGACAGCTTTTGAATATATATAAAATTTTTACAAAACAAATTAATAGCAATATCCAAAGTATCAGCAAAACATTTGTTCAGACTATATTGATTTAAGTGGAGGCTAGTAAAATATTAACTTCCATGCTACTGTAAGATGAGCTTCGCTGAAGAAAAAAAACAGATAGCAAACAAACTTTTTAACCTCATTCTAAAAAAATTTCCTTTTATAAATCTAGATCAGTTTTTATGTTAGTGCTAATATTGCATCTATGGTTTCAATTTTTTCTGTTTTTGTGCTACCATTGCTTTAGAGTAAAAAAAAATCATGTTTTAGTTCTGGTAACGAATTATTTGCTGCATATTTTTAAAATAAAATTAATTAATATTGAATTAGAAGAATGTTTATTACAATAATATTGGAGATCATTTATCTTTTTCACATGTGTGTGATCATGTGTATTGGTTGTGTGAGATAGAATGGATAGCTAAAGGGAGCTTGAAAGTTTGTATTCAAATCCACTATAATTACATCTAAACTCCAAATCTATAAATTATACTTATATTTTAATTATTAATAATTTTACTAGCAAAACTGTACATGGTTAAATGCTATGCTTATTTAGAAACTTATTCAAATAATTTAGTTAAATATACTATTAAAATGTGTAATCAATGCTATTAGAATTGGAGAATATATCCCAGGCATTATCTGTATGTTTTATTTTCTGGCAAATCTCTTTTTACCAACATAGAATAGACAGTAATCTTTTCTTATCATGACAAGTTATATAGAGAAATGATGTTATTTGCAGTATTGTGAGAGGTCTGTTTCATGTTCAAAACTAATGTTTTCTGAAAATTTCCATTTCACTGAAAAATTCATATCTGCCTTAGAAAGAGTTCTCTATAGGAATTTTCTTGGGGAAAAGCCATAGATCCCATATTTGAATAACATTGTTTCATTAGATTTTTTTAAAAATTTCTCATGTTAAATGTGTGTCTTTATCTTGAAGATGTGATCAATCTTCACTATTTAGATAAATCTAATCATAATTAAAGTGATGCAACCTCCCTTTTGTTACTAAGGGAAATCTTGATTAAATTACACTGATAAATTTTTGTAAGCTTAGAGAAAATATAATAGGCTATAATATTTAAAAAAGTTATCTTTTTATTGAACAGTGGTTTCTCCTTTGATGGAAATTATTTACATATGAGTTTAGATTTAAAGGAAATATTATTCATCATTCCAAAAATAAGCCTGAATCTATCCTTTCTCTTTTCAATGTTAACACAGGCAGAAAATTTTACTATTATACTTATTGAAAATAATTAATTGTTCACACATATACACATAAACAAAGCATGACATAGAGAAGTATGATATAAACCAATAATATATCACATACCTTCAGCTTAAATATTTCTTGAAGGTGCATTATATCATAAGATATAATTGGACTGGTCCAAGATTCAAAGCTTCTCACTTATGGAAGTCATATACTTGATACTAATCTGGGAATTTTGCATAAAAAAAGCACAGAATAGGAATTTATTAAGCACTATTATCTGACAACTATCACTGATTTTTAAAGCTTACAGTAAGCAGAAAAAATAAGGTGGAAAAGTATGCTGCTAAAAAAAAAAGTATTGTCATATATGCTTTGTAAAAGAGAATTTTCACAAGACTTCAAGAGAGCTTGTGATTATGTATTCAATATCTATAAAACTCATACTATTTAATTTTCTAGATCGATTTTTAGGTCTTAATGAATATAAGACTACTATTTAAAGATAACACATGATGTTCTAATAATTTTTTTATAGTAACACTGCCAAATGCTAAATTTAGAATACCATTGAAATTTGTAGTTATAATATAGTGGGATGAGCTTCAGATATAGGTTAAATGCAAATATGTAGTACTGATTATAAATATTTTCTACATCTTAAAAAATATATTAACTGGTCAAAAACTAAATATTATTTTATTTTCTGCCTCTTCTCTATGTCTTTCTCTTATTCTTTTTCTATCATTTTTTTACCTTACTGTACACTCTATGTTTATTTTAAAGGTTAGTTGGCATATACCAAAAAGCATTTTTTCACACTCATACGTTAATGATATTGTGTTTTTGTGATCACTTTTATATTCATTAACTATATGCACTGAAATTCTGATTCCAAGCTTTTCTTTAAAATATGTAAAGACCTTGTTATTGAGAAAACAATGATGGAGAGATTTAGTAAACCAAGGATCCTAAGTTGTAATCTTGACTGAATTTAAAACAGATGTTTCACTTGATAAACGAATGCATGTTTGATTGATCTTATTTGCAGATTCCTGGCTATTCATAAAGATGTAAGAATTTAGAAAAATCTCTCAAAATCAAAATATAATTGCAATAACAATATGCATTACATTTTTTCTATATATATATATTGCTTCATGTAAATTATTCACAAATCAATAGGTCATCAGTTTAATTCTCATGCTATTATTGTCATTAATCAAGCTAATAGTATTTGAAGAAGAGAGAAGATTACTATTAAAAAGCATTGTGTAATACATCAATTTGTGTTACTACTTACCATTGAATATATTTGAAAACTTGAAATTAAGTTTGAATTTTTCTTTAAATATTTATTAATTAAAACTAGGAAAGGTAATACAGTTTTTATTATTGTTATAATTTGCTGAGCATGCTTTCCATGTTAACAATCAGAATCATAGCGCTCATCTTTTGCTGCAGAATGTAATACCAAATTTAAATAAGATGTGCATTATGTAAATGCCCTATTTACATATTCCATTTCTTTGATAGGGAAACACAGGATTTCTTTTTGTTTACAGTGTGGGGGTTGTTAGGCAATACACCATGCTTTTTTACAAAAAAAAATTTGTTTTTTTTATCAAAGAAATGGATATGTAAATAGGGCATTTACATAACACACAGCTTTTTTAGATGTGGTATTGCTTTCTATGGCAAAATTCTGACTATATATATTGAAAGCATGCTCAGCAAATTATAACAATAATAAAAAAACTGTATTACCATGTCTTGATTAAATGTTCAAACTGTTTATAATACATAAATAACAATGACCATAAGAAAAAAGAAATATTTTTTTTGGAATTAATTAAGACTAGGTAATGAAAATAATCTAACATATAATCACAAGGAAAATGCGATCACAAAATTTTAGATAAACTTTACAAATCATGATTAATCCATTATTAAAACAAAAAAATACAGAGCAGTTAGTATTTGTTTGTTTCACTTTATGTAGAATTTATTACAGAAGCAATTTGATATAATGACAATAAAATAAAAATTTGTTATAAAAATTTTATATATTATTTTTTCTTACACACAAACAGAATGTTTATTTTAAAATTATTCGATACATAAATATTTTTTATTATGACAAAAATATAGTTTTTTTTTTTTTAAATGCAAATGGATGAAGTCAACTTGCATATATGTTTATTGAGTTTTCTGATTGAAGACATAGAGAGTTAACCAGATAAAAATGTAGATTAATTATTATTAGCCATTATTTCCATTTTTTATTTTATTCTAGAGTATTATGTGTGTAGTGTGCAGAAAGTGTTCTAGTGATAAAGTGCTTAAATATAATATATAAATTAATGCTCATATATAAATATGTAATTAATTTTATATTTTGTTGACATTCTTAAATAGATTTCATAACTTTTTTTATTAGGCTGGTTTAGTCATAC
This sequence comes from Epiperipatus broadwayi, assembly GCA_028023455.1. Lineage (NCBI taxonomy): Eukaryota > Metazoa > Onychophora > Udeonychophora > Euonychophora > Peripatidae > Epiperipatus > Epiperipatus broadwayi. Next base: position 4,062,191 of record JAQFVV010006216.1, read on the forward strand.
TACCAGCTCACATGCCAATTTTCTCAGATGAAACAGCAACTAAAAAAAAAATATTAGAAAGTGCAATTCCAAACTGGGCTGCTGGGACAAAAGTTGGGTACCATATAGCTTCTTTTGGTTTTTATGCTGAACAACTGTTAAATCTTGTTGATCCCCAAAAGAGAACAATGGCCCAATTTTTTCAAGAAGAAATAGCAAAACCATTTGGTAAGTGCAGATATTAGATGTTATTTATTAGCGATAAAATTAGAAATAATTAAAGTTACCCTGTTTAAAACAGCTTTTGTTCCTTTATAGAAATTTAATGATAATTTTATTTATTTCTAAAAGAAAAAATTATATGTGCTGAAGTGAGATATTATATGTTTCATATAATTCACAATTAAAAATTTTCACAATACTAGACTCACTAATTATGATGCCCTACATGGTTTAATGCAGTAATAGAATACCAGATTCTGGAGTGGAAGATCGTCAAATAGATCTCAGTGTTAACACTTCCAATGCTTGAACGTTTTATGTACTCTCAAGCAATAAAGTCATTCAATTATTTTTATTTTATTAATTATGAAAAAAAAATTGATGTGAAAAAAAAATATATGCATGGTGTGAAATAAATGTTCAGCAAAATTTAATTATTAGCAAATTATTTAGCAAACGAATTTGATTTACTGTCATGTTTATTTATTTAGCTACATCTATTCACCATATTTCTATTATAATGTTGTAATACTCAATTCACATTCTTAAGAGTAATGGAAATATATTTATATAATGGATTTGTAATGGAATTTATTCTAATGTTATGCATTGTAATGAGAAATGATTTGATGGATGGAATCATTACTCTGTTGAGAAGTGGGATGAAGTGGAAGCTGAAAATATTGTATTTAAAATATATCTGTCTAAGTTAATCAAATATTTTTTTATATTATTTGGCTTTTGACAATGAAGGGTTCTCAAATTGTTCCCACACATTTTTTTTTTAAAAAAACCTATCCTGATAAAATTGACTAGAATAAAGATTTTTGCCTCCACTCATCAAAAAAAAAATTATGGCTTTCAAAATATTTTGGTTTTTCAGCTACTAAGAGTTTGTGAAATGTTATAATATTTAAAACAAGGTGATAAAATATCATTGCAATTGTCAATCATATGATTATAAAAGAAAATTATTCTTGGGGAGGAGTCAGATGTAATAGGATAGTAAATAACAGATGTGATAGCATTCCTTCTCTTTACTTATAATGAAATTATACTAATTGTTACATGGATTATTGCATTAATAATTTGGGTTATTCTATTATTAAAGTGTTTGTTTAATCATAAGAATATCATTTCTATGAATAAATGAGTCATATCTACAATGATACTTTTTTTTAAAACATTTGAATATAATCATAATTACTATGGATTGGTGCATTTAACTATAAAAATAAAATATTACATATTGAATATAAACAATAAAATTCTGAATTGTAATATATGTCAATAAAAGGCTGAAAAAACTTGTTTCATTAGTTGTGCTTAAATCCTCAAACATCACTAACAATTTTATTAAATAATAACTAAGTTTGTCTATGAACTACCTTGAAAAAATATTCTTTATGAAAATGAAGATAATTAAGAAAATATTATTTCAGAGAATAGCAGGTTCATGCCTGCAAAAAATATCTTTCAAAACATGAATTTAAATATAAACATAGATTTTATTTCATAAGCAACTCATATTTTAATACTGAAGACAAATTAAATGCTTTATTTTTTAAAAATAAAACATATTTGATTGAAAAGTCAGATATATTTATATGTATGTTCAAGTTTTTTATCAATAAAGTCATTATTTCAAACTTCATTATATGACATCTGTCAATGAGTGCAAAATTCAGGTAACCTTTTGCAATTCATGCATTTTAAAAACAACTTTTACTTATCGATTACTAGAGGTATTAAGCACTTGGAACTCTATGACTGTATTGACTCTATGCTTTCACAAAATAGAGATTAGTTTTTTATTTCCTTTCAACTTCTTGTAGAATGATAAAAAAATCATTATACCATAAATTTCTAAACTTTTTAAATTTTTTTATTAGTATATCCCTCCCCTCCAACTTCATTACATTGCAACTACCGTATTCATCAGTGCAAAAATTTACACCATTCTTTTTTTACTAAACAATTTTCAGTGATTTGGTGAACTAGAGACAGTAGACACTTATATCTCTCTGCTCATGTGATAATACTAATTGTATTATTTTGTGTAATTTATACAATATTAGTTTGCCTTATGTTCTAATGTAATATTGTATTCTGTTGTTAAGTATAAATGTTTCATTGTATATAATAAATAAAGTCAATTTTTTAAGATAAAAATATTTTCTTTTATCAGTGAATAAAAAAAATATCTTTATAGAAAAATAAAAAAAAATCCAATTAAAGAATTTTAAAAACAATAAAAGTAATATATTTTATTTTAAGTAAATAATATTTGGTAAAAGCCTGAAATCCAGGCAAAGCCATTTGGAGCGTTGATGCTAGACAAAATCAATGAAAATAATAATAATAATAATAATAATAATAATAATAATAATAATAATAATAATAATAATAATAATAATAATAATAATAATAATAATAATAATAATAATAATAATAATAATAATAATAATAATAATAATAATAATAATAATAATAATAATAATAATAATAATAATAATAATAATAATAATAATAATAATAATAATAATAATAATAATAATAATATATAATAATAATAATAATAATAATAATAATAATAATAATAATAATAATAATAATAATAATAATAATAATAATAATAATAATAATAATAATAATAATAATAATAATAATAATAATAATAATAATAATAATAATAATAATAATAATAATAATAATAATAATAATAATAATAATAATAATAATAATAATAATAATAATAATAATAATAATAATAATAATAATAATAATAATAATAATAATAATAATAATAATAATAATAATAATAATAATAATAATAATAATAATAATAATAATAATAATAATAATAATAATAATAATAATAATAATAAAATAATAATAATAATAATAATAATAATAATAATAATAATAATAATAATAATAATAATAATAATAATAATAATAATAATAATCATCATCATCATCATCAAAATGCATTGAAATAACTTAAATTTCATATTTTCTGACTTATTATTTTGAAATAAGAAATGGAAGTTTAGTCTTTAAGTTTTATGTACACACATTATATATATTTTACAGTAAATCTAATGTAACATGAAGCCATTAGTTTCTATTACAAATGGTAATTAATTTGATTATAAGTAATAATTATTCATAAAAAAATATGAGAAAAATAGCTTTATGTTCAAGTGATATTAGATTTGCAAAACTAAATACTTTTTCATTTAAAAAAAAAAGAACAATGGTAAGAATATGCAACTAATGATAAGCAGAAAACTATACATTCTAAGAAATATTAATAACATCTTTGGAATTATCTTTTTTAATACTAATTTTAATTCAAGCTATTCAAACTTCATCTTTTCTAATTAACTTCATTTATTCATCTTATATATTCATGCATTTTTCACACATTCTCTTTTGTATTTCTCTTATTTTTAATACTAAATATTTTTTATGCATTTTGTTTTAAATGCATATTTGAAAATATGAAAAATATAATATTTTTATAAACATTTTTTTAAAAGTGCTCAATATTTTTCATTAACTCACTTCATTTTTCTTTAAAAATCACATTTAGTTCTGTCATTTCAAGTGTCTAAAACTTGTCATATACAGACACACACACACATATATATATATTGTACCCTTTTGTTTAGGTAAGGATGGATTATTTCTATCAATTTACTGGAAAATTTTAAATTTCAAAGTTAAATAAGGGAATGATGTATGTTATGTGTTGATGGTCTTTTAATAATCTAGTTAGGGCAAGTAAAATAATTGATGTATAATATTGTGTTGGTATTTGAAAGAAAACAGTTAACTAAAACTCATTATAAGATTGTATGGTTGGGAAAGCTGGCCATAGTAAATATTGATTTAATAAGTCTTATAAATAAATGATTGAAGTAAATTTTAAAAGTAGTAATTTAAAGTTAAACGAATAGAATATTTAATAATAATAATTGTATTTAGTAGTTATATTTAAAAATCATTTAATTAAAAGTAATAATGTGGGAGAAAAGTGCATATTTGATTTTATAATGTTAGAATAATTATTTTAAATTTTGCTTTAATATTATTTTTATGTAATATTTTATAAATTAAATTATTTATTTTATTTTTTGGTTAAGTTATTAGCATCTCATGTATTTTTGTAAACCATGTGATGAGTAAATGTTCACATGTGCGCTTGCAAAGTTTTTAATAAAGTAAAACTATTTTAAAATTCTAATATAAGTTTTTAAAATATTAGATTTGTATATCCCAGAATAAAATAATATTATCTGTTATAAATATTAAATTGGGTCTTTAAAGTGAATATAATAAATAAAATAAAATTTGTATTTTATTTTGAAAATAAATACGTTTTGTTTAAAAGAAGGATAAAAATAGTAATAAATATTATAATGTGGTTTTTAGAAGTTATTTTAGAGTATGTATTAAGTGTAAATAAAATATGAAAATTAATTAAGAATTAAATAATATGATAAAAAATAAATATTTAGTAAATTATTATTTGTTTTAACTTTAACTAGCATTGTTTTCCCAGGCTCATAAGAAGCAAGTATTGTTTAATTGTCCAATCAGGTGTGGAGTAGGCTTGAGTATATATATAAGAGTTGCACAGATTTTGCAGATTTCTATTATTTTAATTCTTACTATCGTTGCAACTTTAGTTAATTACAGATTAGTAATAGTCAATTTTATCATTTTTAAATTCTAAAAGAGGAGATATTTATTCATTATCATAAGATTGTGATATAGAAATGTGTTGCTAAAAAATTAAATAATTCCTTACTTGTTGATCTATTTCATTTAATTTAACATCAACTTAGATATGGAGGAGCCATCATTGAACTTAAATTTATGGAAGAAAATATTGAATTATTATTGTTCTAATAGGCACATAGTTTTGCCTATGTTAAGCGTTCATGCTAACGTAATAGTCAATTTAATAGAAAGAACTTCACAGAAAAGATTCAGAAAAGCTTGTCAGAAATGGAAAGGAAAATATGAAATTTTTATTCTGAAGGCTATTTAAAGTAGAATAGTTTTTTAAAAAAAACTGTTAATGTGAAATAACAATTATTTAAGATGCTGAAATATTTCTTTGTAAAGAAATATTGAAATTGATTTTTGAAAAATATAATTTTTTTAAAAATTAAAAAATGAAGATTATTAGTAAAATAATTGATATTACATTGGAAAAATCTTCAAAATAATAGTTGTTGTATGCTGGTCATACAGAATATATTTGTAAAAGTATTTCTAAAGATATTTTAAAACTATAATAATAATACTACGGATGCCATGTTGTACCCAGGAACATTGACCTGTAGGAAATTTAACTGGAAGCAGTAAAGTTTTTAGAAGATATATGTTGTAATAGAGGATTAAAAAATGCATTTAATAATTACTGTTGGAAATAAAAGAAGAACCTGAACTATTTGTATTGCAATAGGAATATTTTACAAGTCGACTTACTTTTGTTTATTTTCTTTATTTTTAAAAGAATCATTGGATATGTCGTGAAAGGAGAATTATTGGAGCATGCATAGTTTTTTTTTGCATTAAAGGAAGATGTTTTTGTCAAAAAATGCTGCAGGATGAGAAGGACATTTTCCATAAAGAACTTTGTCAGAGTTTTTTGTAAATATGAACTTTAAATCTTATTTTTACTAACTTTTATCATAATGCTTAGAAAATAGAAAAGGGTAGGAACATAAAAACATTAAATTATTTACTAACCTAGTGATTAGTTATTATAAAAAAAGTCTTTAATAATTTTTAAAAAGAAGTTTAATATTTTAAAGTATGATGATGTGGAATGAGTGATATTTTTAAATAATGTTTTATTTAGTTCGTGATCTAGAAATATTAATGGAATAATCGACAAGGAAGATATATTGTTGATGGTAATGATTATAAAAATATTGATCATTTTCTTATGTATTTTATTATTGTATATTTTAGTGTGGATGTATGAAATAAGTATGAAAAACACAATACATACACATAGTTTATAATTTGTTTATTCATGTTAAAGAATATGCATACTTTTAATAATATTATAAGCACATTTTAATATAAGGGAAATATAAGTATATGATTCTATTATAACTGAATTTAAGATTTATTTTAAGTGATAAAAATAATAAACTGGGATATCGATACTGATTGTTTGTATTTATGTTTAAAGTTACTAAGGGATAAAATAATCTTTTCTTATTGATTGGTTAGATGGTTATTTTAGACATGAATTTATTTATTGTTATAAGAATGTAAGAATAGATTTAGTGATGTAAGCTTGGTATTAAGTTAAATAGGATCAAGATAATATTTTAGGTATGAGTTGTTTATATGAGAATAAGTGTAGATAATAGTGATTATTGTGCAAGTATAGATAACTTAGCCCTATAGCTTGAATATGTTCATGGTAGTGTTATTTTTTGTATGTTGAAGTTGTAATGTTCCATAGAGCTGAATAGATAGCTTGGACATTATGTTTATTAGTAGAGGTGATGAACTAAAATAGTCATACCTTATTTATGATACACTATGATCATGATGGTTATTTAATAGAAGTGCTATTAAATTAAAATCTAATTTATTCCATAGACCTACTTGTGTATTTACTATTAATATTGCTTGGATTGCATCGTAAAAGATAGTATTTTAAAATATGAAATAATGAATAAGTTTAAAATGCAGAATTATTATTAAAGAAGATAAGATGGGTTATATTGTTTTAAAAGTAAGAATATGAGTAACGGTAAAGAGTACAAGATTATAATTTGTTAATAAGGAATCATAAACTTTTTATGTTTGGGACTCATTATTATTTATTACAAATAAATAAATGATGAATGAAATGTGTTTTTAAAAGATATTATTTAATCATTAAGTTTTACAAAAATTCAATTTTAATGCATATTTTTACAAGTAAAAGAAATATACATAAATCACATTTGAAGAATATAAGTGATCATAATTTTATAAAAAATTATTTTATAATGATAACACATCAATACTTACATTTTATTTGACATTACATTGATGAGTAATAAGCAATCTAGGTTAATGGATATGTTATTAATTAAGATTATTTACATTATGAATAGGTTAGGAATAATTATATGAGATAATAAAAGTATATTAAAAACTTAATAATAAATAATAAAGGTATATTGACTTAATAATTTAAATAATACTGTTGCAATGTAATGATTTAAAGAAAATTAATGGAGGCCATAAAGATATTATGGTAATATTTTAATAATAAGAATTTTATAAAGCAATTTTTTTTGTATCTGATATTTATTTAATTTAATATATTTTTTGTGAGATTACCTAAATGAGAGTAAGACAAAGTTCATTCATGTTGTATATACTGTATATAATTTATTGTTAAAGTTTATTAATAAATTTGTTAAGTTTTTGATATAAATCTTGGTGTCCACTCAATTTCTTCACATCACAATTACATAATCACAGATAATTAGAATTAAGACACGATATTTGCACAACATAAATAAAGTTATTATTTAAGAGTTATAATGTTTTATTGATATGATTTTCATTAAAGAAATTTCATTTATTATATCATTATGATGGTCATAGAATAACCACAAAACCACATATTCTCAGATTATAATATCATACCATATATGTTTATTTAAGATGCCATATGAATAATAGAAGATTACATTACATTATTATTATGTGATATACATAAGTAATATTACAAGTAGAAAAGATAAGATTAAATTATAGATTGAAAATTTATATTATTATTTTATTAATATTGGTATTAGTTAGATGTAGTTGGAAATGATATTAAATCCTTTATCATACTTAATTACAGAAGTTATAAGTATTTAGAATTATTTTAAAAGAACCTGAGATAACTTTGAGCTAAATCATTTTGATAGAGATATTCAGATTAATTTAGTAAAAGTCATTTACTTAATTAATTTTATTAAAGATGTAGGAGTACTATAGATTTATTGTTTAAGCAATAAGAGTAAGGATAGTATTTTTATGCCATTGAGGTGATATCTTGTGGGGTATTGGCTTAATGTATTCGTTTACCACTTGTAAATTCACTTCATAGTTTCACGATTTTTATTAGATATTTATTTATTTAATTTAAGAAGCAAAACCATATTATTATTTGTTAATTTGAACTAAATAATAATAGATAGTATTAAAGAATATAGTTATTATTTATTAGATACATTTTAGATGAACATAATTATTTATCTGAGCTAGATTAATTGATTGTTATTATGTATTTTCTGGAAGTGGGTGTGAAAAGACATCTTATCTCCCCTACATTGCAGGACTAATACTAAAGTACTAAAAAATCTAATCTATAATGCATTAAGGTGTAATAAGAGAACATCTCCATCTCTTATAGAATTCATTACTGCACAGTAAGAACACACATCCATCCTTCTATTAATTTTTTACTATATGCACTCCTATCACAACTTTGTGGGCAAATAACTCACATATAAAATAATAAACACATAAAATATATATAATAACCATGCTGATTGATGATATTACACCAGAGGAAAAAATATCAGAGAGATATTTTTCAATTCATGTTTTCTACACTTTAATAAATAAATACAAAAAATATACATCCTTATCTAAGTCTATATACATGTATACATTCGTATATGTATAGTTTAATTTTGCTAAAACATCAATTTCTTAAATAAATATATATCTTTATCTAATTTACACATACACATATATTCATATATGTATAGCTTAATTTGGACAAAAACTGTAATCAATATATTTTAATAAAAAAAGAAACATAAAAAAAAAAACAATAATAAATTTAAATGTTTTTTTCTTACTTATATTAATGGGAGGAGGGGAGTTGTACAATTCATTTCTGCTCTTTAAATATTTCAAAGACTCATCTGCAATACTCATTCATATGAAACATTATATAATGCTATCTTCTATGATGACCAGCTAAAATGAAATTTCCTTGGTGTGCTCTTACTTACAATGTTTTATTGATATGTGCAATGGTGAACAGGAGAAACAGATGATTTTAATTCAGCTACATTTTCTTGCTAGGCAGATTCCAGCATAATAATACATTTCATATGGTGATTATTTGAAGATTAAATCTGGTGCACTTGGGGAATTTCTATTCCATTTTATTTCATTTATTAAATTCTTCTGGCTGCATTAATATTTTTTGTTAGTCTATCAAAAACAGATTCCAAGAGTTATCCAAGAATTCTTTTTTTTTTCTCTGCACTATAATGTAATCACCAACTGCTCACTAACTCTGATGATTGACTCTCTACTGATTTTCTGTTTGCAAACTGCTCTCTCACTGCCACTGCTCTCTAACTGATCACTATACACATACCAAAGAACAACAATGTTGTAATCTTTTATCTTTGATCAAATTTTTTTTTTTTTATTCAGCTTGCAAATGAGTCTTTTAAATCTTTACAAAAAATTTCAAGAATTTTTTTATAAAATACTTTACCAATTAAATTTTGATAACATATCTTGGTACATCTAAAAATAAAAATTAAAACAAAATTATATCAAAGAGATAAATCCTTTAATTTAATTTAAACCCACAAAAAAATTATAAGAATTTGGATACAACAATATCTCTAATTAGATTCCAATCTAATTAAACACTGTTAAAATTTTTCTACAAAATATTTGTACCCAAGGATAATTGATTCAATCTTTTAAGTACATTTTCTTTTTTTTATCTACAAATTTGATTAAATGAACATAAATTTTATTTTTTTATATATCTTAAACACACACAAAAAATGTAAAATACATTAAAGAAAATTAACAAAAATTAATATTGCAAATTGAAAAAATATATACATAGTTAAAATATGCACATATTCTACTACCTATCTGGCAATATAATATGTGTGCATATATATACATCACTCACAAATGTCCCTTTTGGTTTTTAAATTATATTTATAACAACTAATACTTTAATATAGTGCTAGCTAACCAAGACTTGTGATGGAGATTTGATCATCATCAGTTGTACGCAACAGTTGCTATTTTTATTAACTTTTTCTTATAAATATGTATATATTCTAAATTATATTATCTGAATAGGTAGTATAAAATGTATTTCTTACAAAACTTTGGTTTATTTAACATATCCTGGGTCAGTAACGAAAGTTGTCTGTCCTTATTTACACTGATGTCAACCCTTCCCTCCAGGTATTTTTATTACTGTCATTTGGGATGACAAGAAAAAAAATATCCATTGCATGATTATTATTCATTTTCTCCCATTGGAATGAATATTCAATTTTTTTCTTGTAATTTTATTTCTTTTATTTGCTTTTGCTATAGTAAATTTTTTAACTACTATTCTTGATTCCATCATTTCTAAAACTATTGTTTTAAGAATTTCCCTTTCTATTTCACATTCAATTTACTATATCTTCAGATTTGTGAATTCCATTTGTTTTACTCTTACTATCTTAACACTTTAATAATATTTAAACAGCATTAAACTGTTGCACATGCACTTTGGATTTTAAATATAAAATAAATGAATACTAACACTTCAACCACATGATAAAGTCTTTGGAAAAGATAGAATGGCATCTATCTTTTCGTACCCAAATGCTTTTGTATGGGCGAATCTTAAGTGTTTGAAAGTGAAAGTGTGAAGATATTAAATAATCACTTTAAATTACTTTTACATGCTTGAATGAATGACGCTGGTGAAATTTATTAGAATTTACGATACGTCATTCTTATTTGAAATTAAATGTATGTAAATAAGTCAATTATTTTATATAGCTCGATGTTTTTTATAAACAATAATATTTAAATAGCATTAAACTGTTGCATATGCGCTTTGGATTTTAAATATAAAATGAATGAATATTAATACTTCAACCACATGATAAAGTCTTTGGAAAAGATAGAATGGCATCTATCTTTTCGTACCCAAATGCTTTTGTATGGGCGAATCTTAAGTGTTTGAAAGTGAAAGCGTGAAGATATTAAATAATCACTTTAAATTACTTTTACATGCTTGAATGAATGACGCTGGTGAAATTTATTAGAATTTATGATACGTCATTCTTATTTGAAATTAAATGTATGTAAATAAGTCAATCATTTTATATAGTGCGATGTTTTTTATAAACAATAATATTTAAACAACATTAAACTGTTGCACATGCGCTTTCGATTTTAAATATAAAATGAATGAATACTAACACTTCAACCACATGATAAAGTCTTTGGAAAAGATAGAATGGCATCTATCTTTTCATACCCAAATGCTTTTGTATGGGCGAATCTTAAGTGTTTGAAAGTGAAAGCGTGAAGATATTAAATAATCACTTTAAATTACTTTTACATGCTTGAATGAATGACGCTGGTGAAATTTATTAAAATTTACGATACGTCATTCTTATTTGAAATTAAATGTATGTAAATAAGTCAATTATTTTATATAGCGTGATGTTTTTTATAAACAATAATATTTAAACAGCATTAAACTGTTGCACATGCGCTTTGGATTTTAAATATAAAATGAATGAATACTAACACTTCAACCACATGATAAAGTCTTTGGAAAAGATAGAATGGCATCTATCTTTTCATACCCAAATGCTTTTGTATGGGTGAATCTTAAGTGTTTGAAAGTGAAAGTGTGAAGATATTAAATAATCACTTTAAATTACTTTTATATGCTTGAATGAATGACGCTGGTGAAATTTATTAGAATTTATGATAAGTCATTCTTATTGGAAATTAAATGTATGTAAATTCTAATAAATTTCACCAGCATCATTCATTCAAGCATGTAAAAGTAATTTAAAGTGATTATTTAATATCTTCACGCTTTCACTTTCAAACACTTAAGATTTGCCCATACAAAAGCATTTGGGTAGGAAAAGATAGATGCCATTCTATCTTTTCCAAAGACTTTATCATGTGGTTGAAGTGTTAGTATTCATTCATTTTATATTTAAAATCCAAAGCGCATGTGCAACAGTTTAATGCTGTTTAAATATTATTGTTTATAAAAAACATTGTGCTATATAAAATAATTGACTTATTTACATACATTTAATTTCAAATAAGAATGATGTATCATAAATTCTAATAAATTTCACCACCGTCATTCATTCAAGCATGTAAAAATAATTTAAAGTGATTATTTAATATCTTCACGCTTTCACTTTCAAACACTTAAGATTCACCCATACAAAAGCATTTGGGTACGAAAAGATAGATGCCATTCTATCTTTTTCAAAGACTTTATCATGTGGTTGAAGTGTTAGTATTCATTCATTTTATATTTAAAATCCAAAGCGCATGTGCAACAGTTTAATGCTGTTTAAATATTATTGTTTATAAAAAACATTGTGCTATATAAAATAATTGACTTATTTACATACATTTAATTTCAAATAAGAATGATGTATCATAAATTCTAATAAATTTCACCACCGTCATTCATTCAAGCATGTAAAAATAATTTAAAGTGATTATTTAATATCTTCACGCTTTCACTTTCAAACACTTAAGATTCACCCATACAAAAGCATTTGGGTACGAAAAGATAGATGCCATTCTATCTTTTCCAAAGACTTTATCATGTGGTTGAAGTGTTAGTATTCATTCATTTTATATTTAAAATCCAAAGCGCATGTGCAACAGTTTAATGCTGTTTAAATATTATTGTTTATAAAAAACATTGTGCTATATAAAATAATTGACTTATTTACATACATTTAATTTCAAATAAGAATGATGTATCGTAAATTCTAATAAATTTCACCAGCGTCATTCATTCAAGCATGTAAAAGTAATTTAAAGTGATTATTTAATATCTTCACGCTTTCACTTTCAAACACTTAAGATTCACCCATACAAAAGCATTTGGGTACGAAAAGATAGATGCCATTCTATCTTTTCCAAAGACTTTATCATGTGGTTGAAGTGTTAGTATTCATTCATTTTATATTTAAAATCCAAAGCACATGTGCAACAGTTTAATGTTGTTTAAATATTATTGTTTATAAAAAACATCGCGCTATATAAAATAATTGACTTATTTTAACACTTTGTAATTTTACAACTATTTCTATATTATGAAACTTTTCATTTTTCTGCAGCATGTTATCCATGTTTTGCAGCTTAATGCTTTGTTGTGCATTTACTAGATTTTTCTCATCTTTTAAACTTTTCACCAGTCAGATGCTCTATCTCTAATTTTGGCTGCTGTTCAATAATTAAGACTTTTACAGTTATTCTTTGTTGCTTTCAACAACCCCAATTTTTACATCCAAGCTTTGCTGATTTTTCTCCATGTTTTTAAATTTTATGTCACTGCTTTTTTGCTTTTCTGTGACATTTTCAGACTATATATATATATATATTACTAAGCCTTTTTTTCAATAAATTTGTTGTAGGTCTTCGAATTTTTCATCCATCTTTTGTTTTATATTCTGTAATATCTCTTTTGTATCCCTTATATCTTGGTTAATATTGTGCTGATTATTTTGCAATTTTGTATCCATATTTTTAATTAAGGCATACAAAATTTTTATATCAAATGTGCTTGTTATCTCATCTGCCACTTGTTCCACCATTTGATCTAAATTTTGCCCTTTTAGTTCTGGTAATATAGGTTGTACAGATTCTTGTACCTCTACTTGCTCTATTTTAGGATTGTCAGAATTTTCAGACTGACTCTGATTTTCCTCCATTATTTTTGATTGAACTCTTGTTAACATTTGATATATTGAAAATATTATTTTTTTATATTAGCTCTGTTATTCATTTATAATGAATTTTTAAAGTTTAATTTCTATCTAGTAAATAGATTAAATCACTAAACATCTCATGATTATGATTCTTTATGCTTACATAAGCTGTTTAAACAGTGACTACACTCTTCTTACAGTAACACCATTCAGTGCAAGCCAGAGTAATCAATGGATACAAGAAGACATGATCACCATTTTTTATGCTTACCCAAGCTGTTTACACAGAGGCTAACTCTCCATATAGTAGTGCCATTCAGTGTAAGCTGAAGTAATCAATGGATTCAGGAAGGTTTGTGCATAAAACCCCTATCTAATGCCTACTCATTGAATATCCCCAGACTAGTTTCTAGCTTCTGACTTTTATCAGTAAGGAACCTTGCATGACTAAGCACTAGATAAAAATTTTATATGCAATCTTTTCTACATCCATTGATTACTCTGGCTTGTACAGAATGGTGTTACTGTTTGGAGAGTTTAGTCTCTGTATTTAATAGATTACTTGCTATAGATTATCTTTATTTCTAAATTTCTCAATATTCTATATTATTATTTTAGATCTTTTATTATTTGAAATGGTATATTAAAACAATACACCACACCTTCCATTCTGTATCACCATGAATACTATATCACATCATACCCTGCCTGCACTTTTTATACATCCTTTTTCATTTTACAAAAAATCTTTTACCTGTTCTTTTTTATTTTAGCTGTTTAACACATTCATTTATTGTCTTGATATCAATATTTTCTCATTCCAATTTGTTTTTCTCATCAGTGTACATGATTTATATATACACTGATGGTATGTAGCTTAACTTAATAAATAAAGCTAACCATGTCTAACCATATCCAAAATTTGTTTACATTCTACTTTCCTGCATTTACTCATTTAATTGCACAAGATATCTTTTATTTTCTTATGAAAATCATTGTGTGTCATTTATTACTGACTGCACACATTTAATTTTCATATTTATTGCCACAGTTATGCTTTATTTTCGTACCCATGCACAATATGTGCCATTTATTACTGACTTAACACATCTAATCTCATATTTATTGCTACAGCTATCCTTTATTTTCATATCCATGCATGTTGTGCACCATTTATTACTGTTAAACTTTGGAACTCAACAGCAGATAAGGCAGAATTTAATAATTAATTTCACTACTTATTATTAATAAAAAGGAATTAAATTAACAACTATCAATTATATTTCCTAATCCCCTTATTTGGATAATCATAATTTCCAAAAGCTTTCCTACAAAAATGCTCTACAAGACCCTTATTGAAAGACACAACAAATATTCCCTTAAAGGTTATTCCATATGTTAGCTCTCTTATTCTATTTCTCAAGGTGAATAATCTATTTCACAATAAATATGCATGTAATTCATTAACCATGGAATGAGGTGGATGAAACAAAAATTTATTTTCTTAATAATTAGAAATAAAAGAAGCAAACAAAAAATAATAATTATAATAAAAATATCACATAAAAAAAAAAATCTAATGTATAATACATTAATGCGTAATAAGAGAACATTCCCTCTCTTATAATTCATTACTGCGCAGTAAGATCACACCCCCTGCCTTCTATTAGTTTTTTATTGTATGCAACTTTGTGGGCAAATAAAACACACATATAAATAATAAACACAAAAAAAATATGGATATATAATACCATGCTGATCGATAATATTACCAGAGGAAAAAAACATATCAGCAAGATATATTTCAATTCATGGTTTCTACACATTAACAAATAAATACAAAAAAAGTTATATACATAATACATTCGTAATATGTATCGTTTAATATTGCTAAGACATTAATTTCTTAAATACAAAAAAAAATTATATAAATCTTTATCTAATTCTATACACATACAAACAGTCGTATACGTATAGCTCAATTTGGACAAAATGTTAATTTCTGAAATCGATATATTTAAAAAAAAAAGAAACAAAACAAATAAAAATAATAATAAATGTTCTTTCCTTACTTATACCAATGGAGAGGAGGGGTGTGTACTTCATTTCTGCTCTCTAAATATTTTAAAGACTCATCCACAATATTCATTCGTAGGAGACATTACATAATGCTGGTTTCTATGATGACCATTTCCCCTTTATTCTCAACTAAAATGTGATTTCCCTGTCAAGCTCTCACTTCCAAAGTTCTATTGAAATGTGAAGTAACAAACAGGAGAAACAGGTGATTTTAATTCAGCTACATTTTCTTGCTAGGCAGAGTCCAGCATGGTGCACTTGGTGAATTTCTACTCCATTTTTGTTTAGTTTACTAAATTATTCTGGCTGCATTAACTTCTTTTGTTAAATCTATCAAAAATAAATTCCAAGTGTTATCCTAGAATTCTTTTTTTTTCTCTTCACTATAGTGTAATCACCAATTGCTCACTGATGACTGACTTTCTCTTTTGACTTTCTAATTGCTAACTGCTCTCTGATTTCCCACTTTTCTCTGATTGTCGCTTCTCTCTGATTGATCTCTATATGTTCTCCAAAGAACAAAAATGTTATAATCTTTTATCTTTCAACTCAGCTTGCAGATGAGTCTTTTAAATCTTTAGAAAGAAGAATGTCAAGAATTTTTTTATGAAACATTTTACTAATTAAATTTTGATAATACATCTTAGTACATCTTTAAAAAAAAAAAAATTAAACCAAAATTATATCTAAGAGACAAATCCTTTAATTACCCACAAAAATGAATTATAAGAATTTGGATATCAATAATGTCTCTAATTAAACTCCAATCTAATTAAACACTGTTAAAAAAATTTCTGTAAAATATTTGTACCCAAGGACAATTGATGAAATCTTTTAAATATATTTTCTTTTTTTCTTTTATCTACAAATTTGATTAAATGAAATAATATACCTGTACATTTTAATATTTTTTTCTTATCGTAGACACAAAAAATGTAAAACAAAAAAAAAATTTACAAAAATTAATATCATAAATAACAAAAAATAAACATACTTGCAATATGCACATATTCTACTGCTATCTGACTATATATATATATTGCTTACAAATGTCCCTTTTGATTTTTAAATTATATTTATATTCTTACATTTTATGAGTCGACTAATATTTGAATACAGTGCTAACTGACCAAAGCTTGATGAGGATTTGATCATCATCAATTACTATCACACTATATATTATATATAACCATTAGAAACCAGTCAACACTTAGTCAATCCCAACATAGATAACAATCAACAATTTCAAATTGTTGTCAAGGCAAATGGAATCCCACATTTATTTGTGGTCCCATATATTTATATAGACACTAAAGATATATATTGAAACAGTAAGATTTGTATTCGAATCTTAAGTTTCACCTTTTTCTGTCGTCTCTCACTGACCGGTCTATCCCGCCCAAATTTAAATTTTTTGGTATCGAATTGTGTGTGTAGCAATATTAAAAATGTATAAATATATGTAGAATTCAGCATAAACATGCACACATTTCGATCTCAAATTAAAGGCAATAAATAGGGATAAAATAATATAATTTAGATTTCTTTTAGTTATATAATTTTGTATAATTTTAATCATTTATTTTGGATTATAAAGTTCGTATTTATTGCTTTGTTTAAATTTCGTTTAATAATAATTCTAAAAAAATCTGATGTAATATTTAATTAAAAGTTAAAATAATCTTATGTTCCCTTTTTGTCTTTGAAATTTAAAAGCATTGGTCAGTGATAGATAATAGATTAATTAAAGAAAAATTTCCCAAAATGTAATTAGTAAATGTAAAATGTAAACAATAGAACGGCAGCTTTCTTTATAATTAAAACCAACAAAATGCATTGATTATCCTCAGGGCAGATTAAGTAGAACCTAAAAATACCTTAACAAAAATGTGAAAGATCAAGAGAAGAAAAGAGGCCATCTTAGACTTGCTGGAGACCTTGACTTAAACTGTAGCTTTGCTCTCGATCACTGAGAGTCTCCAAAATATAAAAATAAATTGTTCCTGCCAAGGTATGACTGAGTAAAAGCACCTAGATTATTCTCCATCGGGAGATGGCCTATATCGGATGCGAACTTTCCATTGCCCATCATAAATTCACCATGAAGATCTGCTGCCTGAAATAAATGAGAAAGCTGCTGCTGCTGTTAAAGTAAAATGAAACATCTAAATACAAGAAAGAATTGCCACTCCTGAACTGTTTGCTACTAAAACAATGGACTCGGAAAACTTCTTATAAAACAGGTACCTGTCTGTGTTCAAACTCTAGAGTACTCTAATAATATGCTATAGCTCTTCTTCATAATACTTATCTAAATTATAAAATGTAAAAAACTATCATTTGTATAACTAAAATTGAATAATTAATTTAATGTGTAAATGTCTCTAATAATCTAGCTTACCTCATTCCAACTTTCTTGGATGCGTATTTCTAAAATCTATATTTATTATTTAATTCTTGCATGCTCATAATTGTCTCAATTTTCAAAGTTTAAATCCATGATCGCTTGAAACATTGAATGCGTGTCAAATTTTCATTAATATTTACTTTCATAAATAACTTAACTTTCATATAAATCGACACGCATTCAATGCATCATTTATTGTAATGCAGGGTCTACTACTTCATAAATGTCTGGCATATTAGTTGTAATAATTCCCAGTTTAGATATGTTTTGTATATATTAAATCTTAATGAATAATTCCATCAAATTACATTTCTTTGAGAGTCGCCAACATTCTTTAGTAAATGTTGATAATGTAGGGCCGAGTCAGAAATCTATTTAAATCTCATCATAATCGGTTATACAGTATACATGTGTTACATTTTAGAGATGCGATGACCCATTCTGCCATGAAATTTCCGGATTCTTCAGGGTTGAAATTAACCCCAGTCATCCTACACAAGCGGGTATAATGGGTGCTCCCGTAGGACTTGACGAAGTCATGCAGCCAGCTGGCAAACTGCGACACGGACCACCTGTCCCTGGTTATGCTTATGTGACACCTTACTTCATCAGGCCAATGGCAGAGACCAGCCCAACATTCTTATAAACCCATTCACGGCATTGCAGTTTCGATATACTGCCATTCCATATCACCTTTCTAAAGCATACCACGAGTTCCTTTACTTAATTTTATTATTCTATATATCACTCCACCTCTGCATTATCTTCGTAATTCACTCTCAAATAAATGTTTGCCCTTAGTCATAAAATAAATATTTTAAATTAAATAAATATATGTCCACCGCTACTCTTAAATCTTACTTTAGACTCTTGCATTGCAAAGGTATAAATTCCTCAAGGCATGCATTAGAAATACTTACTCGAGAATTTTAGGTAGCTAGATTATGCCTTCAAATAAATGAATTCCTTTTGTAAACATTACAATATCGGAAATACTGTTACTGAGGTCCTCAAGATAAAATAAGGTTGAAACAAATAAATGTATTCCTTTTGTAAACATTACAGTATCGGAAATACCGCTACTGAAGTCCTCAATATAAAATAATGTATAAATAAATAAATGTATTCTTTAAAATATAATAGTATTGCAAATCCCACTAATGAAGCTTTGAATCCATAAAATATTATTAGTAAATGATTTTCTTATTAAAATGTGTGAATAAATAATTTTAAACTATACGTCTGCAGTTATGTTTCATTTATTCGATACCCATTCTATATAATATTTCCTCGATTATGTAAATATGAATGTTTAATTAATATTAGTTTGATTATTGGCTAACTCGAGAATAAAATCATGAATCTCTTGCATATCCCTGACCACCGTGCCTAAGGAAATATTTACTAATGTCGCATCAGATGCGTTGTTTCGTGGATTGTATTGTGGAACCGATAAACTATGTTCGAACTCAGTAACACGGGTGGCTTCGCTACCTCGATGGTGCTGCTGTTCTGTGTGGTGGTCGAATTCTGCACTATGTTTATGAGTCACACGTTTTCTGTTACATAGTTAAATTTTTTTTTTAGCGTTTGGCGCTTTCCAATATGGAGCTTTCGATACAAAAAACCCATATATACCCTGAGCAAAATATAACGCATATAAATTTCTTTTAGCATTCGTTACTCGAGTTAGCTAATTAATCTATAGTTAATTTTTTTTTTTAGCGTTTGGCGCTTTCCAATATGGAGCTTTCGATACAAAAAACCCATATATACCCTGAGCAAAATATAACGCATATAAATTTCTTTTAGCATTCGTTACTCGAGTTAGCTAATTAATCTATATATATATACGATTTTGTTTTGATAAAAATAATGAAAACAAATAAATCGAGAATAATAATGTGGGTCGAGTGAATGAAAGGACAGCAGGCGTAATAACAAATTTAAGGAAAGCAGGGATGTGTGTGTAATTTAAGGAGGAACGAAAATACTTGGATCTAATGAAATATTTATATATATATATGTCAAAAAAATAATAATAATCAGTCGCTAAATGAGAAAGCAGGTAGCATTGAATAATTTATTAAAACACCGTTATATATATAGCATAGACAGCAGAAGCTTGTTATATTTGTTAATAGTAAATATTTTGTTAAAGTGCAAATATATATATCATAGACAGCAGTGGCTTATTATACGCGTTACCAGTAGTTTGCTATAATATATATGTTAAATATGTTAAATGCAGCAATATAGAGATAGGGCAATGTAGAGTAGGTGAGGGCAGCAAAAGAGTGTTATAGGGCCAATATACCAGTGGGGAGTAGTCAAATGCTAGTAGTATAAAATAAATAAATCATATTAAAAAAATGGAATCAGAAAATATTGATATACAGCAAGTAGATTTATCTGAAGCTTTGGAGTCGACACCCGAGCGAAAGGAGACTCCGCAACAATACTGAGGATCAATGGACTTTAATTTCAAGTTCATTGAGGAAATACTCAGACAGAATATGCAAGAAATGAAGGAAATGTATGAGGAGGAAATGAGAAAAAGAAGAGATGAAGAATCAAAACAGAGACAGGAAGAAGAAAAGATAAGAGTTGGAGAGTATCAGGAAATTCAACAATTTGTCTTGAGAGAGTTAGGAATGATAGCAAACGAATATAGAATAACCCAAGTCAATAAAGAGGGGGGGAAATATAAGGACAAGGGAGGTTAGACCTCAAAGCTACTTAGGAAAGATTATTCAGATAAAAATCTTTAGAGGAGAGACAGGAGAAAATCCTCAAACCCACTTAGAGAGCTTACAAAGTTTCTTTCAAGTGCATAAGGCAGAAGCAGGTGAACAGATAGCTATTGCCAGTTACCATTTACAGGGCTATGCCAAAGACTGGTGGGATATGGTGAAATGGAAACCTAAAACTATAAAGAAGTACATAGATGCATTAGTGAAACAATATTGGAGTGACAAACATCAAATTGGTATCTACAACATGCTCTGTCATGAAAAATATGGAGCAATACCCCGAGAAACACATGCTCAGTTTTTCCTCCGCCAAGCAAACCGATTTAAATCTCTCATGATGTTCGCATTGGCAGATAGACATATCATTGGAACAATTCAACAAAATATGCCAGTAACTACCCAAAAGCTGATGATCGGAAGTTGTATCAAAGACATTGAAGAGATGGGAGAATTTCTTGCGGTTTTAGATGATAGCCACTGGCCTAAAAGATTAGTAGATCATGAATGGAAACAGGAGACCAGACAACAGCAATCAGCAACTACTAGCAATCATAGTGAGAAAGAAAGAAACCAATGGCAATTCGATCAAGCGGGAATTTAGTAAAAGATTACCAGTACCAGCATTTATCTTGCCAGCAGCTGAAAGTAGTGGAGATGACTAACCTAACGTCAGTCATCCAGGAAGAGGATCCCACTTGGGGACTTCAGATTAGCCCTTGCCCAATTATTAATACGAGAATCGGGGCCTCAATTGCACAAATTCTTCTTGACACAGGCAGCCAGATTTCCTGTGTTTCTAGAGAGTGGTTAACAAATTACAAAAAACATGGACTCATACCCAGGCTTCCCGCTCACCCAATCTAAATGAAGCTGGCTGGTGGGAGGACGACCAGAACTGAAAACTATCAAGTCTGGTTGGAAATATCGATAGGAGAAGCCAATGCAGGACACGCCTTCTTAGTGATAAAAGGACTAATTCAGGAAATAATAATTGGGTCCGACTTCTTAACCCAACATGAATGTATCCTGGACTATAAAAAAAAGATACTAACTTTCCAACAGAAGCAGATTAGGTTTGATACAAATAAACAAACTGAAGAAATCCAATTAAGATGTCTGGAGGCCATTCCTGATGAGGATATCCAAGAGAAAATTATGGGATCATCGTTAGACAAGATAGAGGACCGATTCCAGTTACAAAAATTACTTATGGAAAATCGTACAATATTTTCTCAGGTCCCAGGTGAAATTAGTGATTACGTCCATCGGATACGAGTAAAAGAAGAGACACATTTCCAGACCCGCACATACCCTATCCCATTTCAGTATCAAGAAGAGGTGAATGCTCAAATTAAGCAGATGATTGACTGGGGTGTAATTGAAGAGGGGTCATCACCCTATAATAACCTGTTAGTCGTGGTCAAAAAGAAAGATGGAACCATACGATTGTGTCTCAATGCTAGGACATTAAACAACATTACTATACCTGAGCTGGACATCCCACCACCCATCCAAGAAATGTTTATCAAGTTGACTGCTAAGAATATTTTCTCTACCCTTGACCTAACTGCCAGTTACTGGCAAACGGCTCTCCACCCCCAGGATCGAAAATATACCACGTTCAGATACAATGGGCAAACCCACATGTTTAAGAGAGTACCTTTTGGGCTGATAAATAGCGGGGCTGGCCTCATGAGGTGTTTGGACCAAGTATTGTCAGAAAAGTTAAAAAAAAAATTGGTATGTTATGTAGACGATGTAGTAGTTGCATCAAGAGACTTGCAGAACATCTGGAGGATTTAAAACAATTTTTCGATGAGTGCACCCAGAAAAATATAACTGTTAATTTAAAAAAAAGTTTTTTCGCATTGAGGGAGATTTCCTTTTTAGGCCATATTGTAAATGGTCAAGGAATTAGGGCTCACCCTGACAAGGTCGCAGCTATTGAAAATTTCCCTAGGCCCACGAACCAAAAACAAGTTCGATCATTTCTGCACCTTTGCAATTACTATCACAAGTTTTACTCCCATTTTGCCAAAGATACATCATTACTAGTAGAATTGATAAGACCTCACCACCGATGGGAATGGATGAAGACCCATGAAGAAGACTTCAGTCGAGTAAATAGAAGATTTTTAGAGACTGATGTTACACTACCCAGATTTTAGACGTCCCTTTTATTTGCAGACTGATAGCAGTCAGAAAGGATTGGGCGTGGTTCTATTTCAAGTCAACCAAGAAGGCCAACACCAAATACTATATTTTAGCAGCTGTACTCTGAAAGGAGCCGAAAAGAACTACACAGTGACGGAACAAGAGACACTAGCAATCGTGTAGTCATGTAATAAGTTCAAGCAGATGTTGCTGGGTTCAGAAGTGATTATCATTACTGACCACCGGTGTTTCAAATTCCTAAATAAAAGTTACCTGAACAATGACCACCTCATCAGATGGAGTCTTTCACTTCAAAGATTTCATTATAAAGTTGTCTACTGCCCTGGGCCTGAAAATACAGTGGCCAATATATTAAGTTGACATCCTATAGAACTGGAGCCACACAACCCCATAATAAGTGATCAGCCATTGGTAATTGCAGCAATGGTACTGGACCAGGAGATGGAACACAAGTTAAGGAACCTTCAACATTGGCAAGAGCAGCAACCGCTATATAAAAAGCTTGTCCAAATTGTACAACAGCAAGGAAATCCAATACAAGGCTGCTCAACACCTCAAGGAAAGAAGCTATACCGGATAAGAAATGGGTTGCTGCAGCAGCAGATTGTAGGAGATAAAATTTACTGGAAAATCTTGGTACCACTTGACCTCAGAAACCGTCTCATCATGTATATGCATGGCTTAGTAGGGCACTATGGCCCTAGAAAAACAAGCTATAAGATGACAATTTCACTGGCCAAAACTATATGAAGATGTGATGGATACCCTCAAGTAATGTGCTATTTGTGCAAGAGATAAATCACCAAATAGAAACTTTAGTGGAGTAGGTGCCTCTATCATCCCGTCCACACCAAATGAAATACTTGCGATCGATCACTATGGCCCATTGCCATCCTACCATAGATTCCGTTACTTACTTGTAACTTATGATCTATTCTCAAAATATGTTTGGGCCTATCCTGTGATGTGAGAAGATTCCCGTTAGACAATTCGAGTGTTACAAAAGTGTCAATTCGTCAAGATTGGAAAACTGATCACCATTCTCTTGGACCACGGATCGGCCTTTACATCTCAAGAATGGAAGACTTGGTTGAGGCAGCAGAACGTTAAACATATTCTGACCTCAATTCGAAATCCTCAGTCTAACCCATGTGAAAGGGTTATGAGGGAAATAAACCGACTATTTAGGACCCATGTTAACCAAAATCACAGAAGCTGGGTAAATCAAACTGAAAAGATTTTTCAATATATCAGTGGAACCATCAATGAGGCCACTGGCATGACACCAACATGTTTGCATTTTGGTAAAGCGGACTCATTACTGATCAAGACGCCATTACCCATGGATGAACGTGAAATCATTATTGAAACTGATAGACGCAAGGCACACTGCTGCCTTACAGAAAGGGCAGAATGGAAATTATGAGCAGATCGGAGAAGCCAAAATTTCCAGGTTGGGAACTATGTTTGGGTACGGAACTCTCAACAAAGTAACCGAGATAAAAGAGTATATAAAAAGTTATTTCCTTTGTACCGGGGACCCTTTATAATTGATCGCACATGTGGCCCATATGCATATTTATTAAAAGATGGAGATACCATAAAAGGGACATACAATGTCCGTAATCTCAAACC
Source organism: Epiperipatus broadwayi (assembly GCA_028023455.1). Classification (NCBI taxonomy): domain Eukaryota; kingdom Metazoa; phylum Onychophora; class Udeonychophora; order Euonychophora; family Peripatidae; genus Epiperipatus; species Epiperipatus broadwayi. The sequence continues at coordinate 4,087,225 of JAQFVV010006216.1, forward strand.
ATGTAGGTATTATCCACCTGACCTGGGGTTGTAAAAATATTAGACTATTAGGACGGTTATTAAACGTATAGGAAAATATTAAAATGAACTTGATATTAATGAACTTGGTTGAATGGAATGTCAAATAGGGTTTTAGATAGAAATTTTGTTATATATATTATTGTTTAATTACTATTACTCTTAAATTTTTTTTTTTTATATTATATTAACTAACCTTACTCCAAGAATTTTTTATATAAATATAATCAGATTAACTAACCTTACTATGATTTCTACCAGACATGGCCAAATTAGGCCATTTTAATTAAACTATAAATTCTAGATCTGGGTATATTAATTGTTCATGTAATCTCTGCTTTCTATATTTCAATATATCTGTAAAACAATAATAATGTTTTCGTATTTAAATTATGTAATGTAAAATTTTTTTTTCTCTTTCTTGCCTCCCTTTGTCCTTCCTTAATTGTTCACGGGAAGTACGGGGAAATGAAACAGTAAGATTCGTATTCGAATCTTAAGTTTCACCTTTTTCTGTCGTCTCTCACTGACCGGTCTATCCCGCCCAAATTTAAACTTTTTGGTATCGAATTGTGTGTATAGCAATATTAAAAATGTATAAATATATGTAGAATTCAGCATAAACATGCACACATTTCGATCTCAAATTAAAGGCAATAAATAGGGATAAAATTATATAATTTAGATTTCTTTTAGTTATATAATTTTGTATAATTTTAATCATTTATTTTGGATTATAAAGTTCGTATTTATTGCTTTTTTTAAATTTCATTTAATAATAATTCTAAAAAAATCTGATGTAATATTTAATTAAAAGTTAAAATAATCTTATGTTCCCTTTTTGTCTTTGAAATTTAAAAGCATCGGTCAGTGATAGATAATAGATTAATTAAAGAAAAATCCCCCAAAATGTAATTAGTAAATGTAAAATGTAAACAATAGAATGGCAGCTTTCTTTATAATTAAAACCAACAAAATGCATTGATTATCCTCAGGGCAGATTAAGTAGAACCTAAAAATACCTTAACAAAAATGTGAAAGATCAAGATAAGAAAAGAGGCCATCTTAGACTTGCTGGAGACCTTGACTTAAACTTTAGCTTTGCTCTCAATCACTGAGAGTCTCCAAAATATAAAAATAAATTGTTCCTGCCAAGGTATGACCGAGTAAAAGCACCTAGATTATTCTCCATCGGGAGATGGCCTATCGGATGCCGAACTTTCCATTGCCCGTCATAAATTCACCATGAAGATCTGCTGCCTGAAATAAATGAGAAAGGTGCTGCTGCTGTTAAAGTAAAATGAAACATCTAAATACAAGAAAGAATTGCCACTCATGAACTGTTTGCTACTAAACCAATGGACTCAGAAAACTTCTTATAAAACAGGTACCTGTCTGTGTTCAAACTCTAGAGTACTCTAATAATATGCTATAGCTCTTCTTCATAATACTTATCTAAATTATAAAATGTAAAAAACTATCATTTGTATAACTAAAATTGAATAATTAATTTAATGTGTAAATGTCTCTAATAATCTAGCTTATCTCATTCTAACTTTCTTGGATGCGTATTTCTAAAATCTATATTTATTATTTAACTATTGCATGCTCATAATTGTCTCAATTTTCAAAGTTTAAATCCATGATCGCTTGAAACATTGAATGCGTGTCAAATTTTCATTAATATTTACTTTCATAAATAACTTAACTTTCATATAAATCGACACGCATTCAATGCATCATTTATTGTAATGCAGGGTCTACTACTTCGTAAATGGCTGGCATATTAGTTGTAATAATTCTCAGTTTAGATATGTTTTGTATATATTAAATCTTAATGAATAATTCCATCAAATTATATTTCTTTGAGAGTCGCCAACGTTCTTTAGTAAATGTTGATAATGTAGGGCCGAGTCAGAAATCTATTTAAATCTCATTATAATCGTTTATACAGTATACATGTGTTACGTTTTAGAGACGCGATGATCCATTCCGCCGTGAAATTTCTTCAGGGTTGAAATTAACCCCAGTCGTCCTACACAAGCGGGCATAATGGGTGCTCCCGTAGGACTTGACGAAGTCACACAGCCATCTGGCAAACTGCGACATGGACCACTTGTCCCTGGTTATGCTTATGTGACATCTTACGTTGTCAGGCCGATGGCAGAGACCAGCCTGACATTCTTATAAACCCATGCACAGCATTGCAGTTTCGATATACTGCCATTCCATATCGCCTTTCTAAAGCGTACCACGTGTTCCTTTACTTAATTTTATTATTCTATATATCACTCCGCCTCTGCATTATCTTCGTAATTCACTCTCAAATAAATGTTTGTCCTTAGTCATAAAATAAATATTTTAAAGTAAATAAATATATGTCCGCCGCTACTCTTAAATCTTACTTTAGACTCTTGCATTGCAAAGGTATAAATTCCCCAAGGCATGCATTAGAAATACTTACTTGAGAATTTTAGGTAGCTAGATTACGCCTTCAAATAAATGAATTCCTTTTGTAAACATTACAGTATCGGAAATACCGTTACTGAGGTCCTCAAGATAAATTAAGGTCGAAACAAATAAATGTATTCATTTTGTAAACATTACAGTATCGGAAATACCGCTACTGAAGTCCTCAATATAAAATAATGTATAAATAAATAAATGTATTCTTTAAAATATAATAGTATTACAAATCCCACTAATGAAGCTTTGAATCCATAAAATATTATTAGTAAATGATTTTCTTATTAAAATGTGTGAATAAATAATTTTAAACTATACGTCTGCAGTTACGTTTCATTTATTCGATACCCATTCTATATAATATTTCCTCGATTATGTAAATATGAATGTTTAATTAATATTAGTTTGATTATTGGCTAACTCGAGAATAAAATCATGAATCTCTTGCATATCCCTGACCACCGTGCCTAAGGAAATATTTACTAATGTCGCATCAGATGCGTTGTTTCGTGGATTGTATTGTGGAACCGATAAACTATGTTCGAACTCAGTAACACGGGTGGCTTCGTTACCTCGATCGTGCTTCTGTTCTGTGTGGTGGTTGAATTCTGCACTATGTTGACGAGTCACACATTTTGTGACTGTTACAATATATATATATATACAGAAAATGTTTCAAGTAGATTGGTTATTTAGCCTTATATAAATACAGTTATTATCATGAAAAACACCACTACAGAAGTAAGTCTTGGAATTATAAGTCCAGATATTATGAAAATGATTCACAGTCAGTAACAGGAATTAAGAATAAAATAAAAAATTTGAAGGATTAGATAAGAAAAACAGAATTCAAGATTGAAATAAGAAAATTTAATAATAATTGTGATAAAAGATTTGAAGATTCAAATAAAATTTTTGAAGATATTGATAAAAGACTAAATGATCAGAAGACAGAATTAAGGGAAGATTTTAGAAAATTCAAGGGTGAAATCAATGTGAGTTTCATGTTTGGTGCATGATTCAAAGAGCTCTCACACGATCTTAAGACTAAATTTAAGGAGTCAGAAAATAAACATAATGCTATGTTCAAAGAATTAAAAATACTAAATAGAAGGCTACAAAAATTAGATTTAAATCTAAGGAACTTTGAAGATAGTTTTGAAGTTAAGATGTAGGTTAAATATAGAAAATTGTATTACAATCAAATAGTGGATGTAGTAATCTGGAAAAAGGCCCAAATCATTTTGAAAATAATGGCATTTCAGGTGGTGATATAAATTTACTACATAAGCAACATAATTTTTTCTGAATAGATCCTGTTTGGAAAGAACTATCACACTAATGTCAATATGTCAACAATTATTAAATGTTGATGTAATCATTGCCATAAATGTAAAATGAAAGTACCCACTGCAAATAAGTATAGCATAAGGGACAGTAGGGAGAAGAATCTTTTTATTGAGCATGGACTGAGCATTCTCTTGAAAAATCTTTTAAATACCCTTATTGTGATTTTATAAATAAATAGTGTGTAAATTTTGTATAAATATGCGAAAATATTTCATAATCATACTTCTAAAAATGTTGAATTTATTAAAATGGTGAACAAACTATATGATACAGATTATAATCCTCAGAGCTTTGAATGTAGCTATAAAATAGAAGTTATGGAAAACTTAAATAATCACCAAAACAAAACACACAATAAAGTAGTTGTAATTTTATAGGTCAATATTTTTATATTGAATTGCTAGGAAATTGATAGATGTATAACTTTTTAATATTTTCTTTATCAGTTTTCCTAAATGTCAATATTACTATAGCATTTCTTCCAATCATCTGATACATCTCTATCATTTAGACATTTGGTATATGACTTTGCCAGAAATGTTTCAATTTGTTCACCTGTTTCTTTGAAAGTATCAGTAATAATTCCATCATGTTCTGAGCTTTTCCATTATTTTATAAATTTAATTGCATGTTTCAGCTCTTTATTTAAAATGCTTCACAAATGTGTTTTTTTTTTTGCCTTTTACTATTGTATAAATTTTTGTAGAACTCTTCACATATTTCATAAGGTCTCCTTTCTTTATTTTCTTCTTAATGCAGAAGTAATTTTTCTTTCAATACCAATATGTTTTACACTTTTGATATTTTCATTTTCTCCTATGGCTTTCTTTGTCAATTCACAATTATATTTTCCTATTTCATTATTAATTCTTTATCATATCATTTTACAAAACTCTAGATCAGCACTTCTTAAACTTTTTTCATTCATTATCCCTTTTTATCATCAAGATTTTTTCGTGACTCCAGATATTAAATATAAAATAGATATAGAAATAAATATTCCCATAAATAAATTATTTCTTTGGTAAACAATAAACATATGAAAATAAGTAGTTTTAGAATTTGTTTTAAGTATACAAAAATTAATGAAAAAAAATCATGTTTTAATAAGACGGATGTGCTTGTTTTTTGCTGCATAATAAATTAAATCTTGGTAAAATATTTGATACTGCTGGACGTAAAGCATCTTCAACATTTTTCAGCATTGAACGATATTTTGATTTAATATACATTAAAGCTGAAAAAGTCATTTCACATAAGTATGTGGTACTGAATGGCAGAAGAACATTTAATGCCATTTCAGAAATTGTGGAAAATTCTGTCCTAGCTCCAATCCAGAATTCCATAGGATTTTTGTGGAAAGTCAAGTTTTACGTTTGAGTCACTCGATAGCTCAGCAAATTCCTCTTGGGCTTTATATGGCAGGTGTTTAATCTCATTAATATCAATAAAAATAGTCTTTGAATCCAAGACGACCTTTTGAAATCTAAATTCGATATAAAGTATTTGCAAAACTGTTTCTAGGGTTTTTAAGTGATCTATAATAATTTTTGCAATTAAAGTTTTACAATTATTTTTTCAATTATAAAATTGTTTATAGTTGAAAACATTTCCAATGAATCATTTTCCACCCTATTTTTCCAAATGTTGATCTTTTTACTAAAACCTTCAATTTTATCATTTGAAGTAAAAATATTATTATTTCTTCCTTGAAGAGACAAGGAAAGATCATTTAACTTCTCAAAAATATCAGACAAATAGCACAGATTTGATAGCCATAAGTCATTTTGAAAAAGAGCAGCAAGATCAGATTTTTATCATTTGAAGTAAAAATATTATTATTTTTTCCTTGAAGAGACAAGGAAAGATCATTTAACTTCTCAAAAATATCAGACAAATAGCACAGATTTGATAGCCATAAATCATTTTGAAAAAGAGCAGCAAGATCAGATTTTTGTTAGATTAAAAATACATAATTTCTTCTTTTGATAACAATAATCTTCTTAAATTTCACCCTCTTGACATCCATCTTACTTCTGCATGGTAATAATAAATTTTTGTATTCCAAGTCCATGTCTTTACAAGGATTTAAAAATAAATGGTTGTTAACAGCTTTTAATAAACTTTATAATTTTGAGCATCCTGAAGCACATTGTTCAATTCTGTTGCTAATCTTTTTGCTGCAAGGGCCTCTTGATGGATCAGTCAATGTGTAAAACTTACATGATTATTACCAGAAGCTTTAACAAATGATTTAAAAACAATATTTTCACCAGTCATTGCTTTTCCACCATCTGAGCATATTCCAAAGCAATTTTTTCATTCTAAACCTTCAGTTCTAAAAAAAAAATTGTCTACTTTATTATATATATGTTTTTCCCTCTTATATGTCTTCCAAAGAACAATACAATAACAATTCTTCCTCAATGTTTTCTTTATAAATGTATCTGACATATACTAATAATTGAGCTATTTTTAAAATATTAGTTGTTTTGTCCAATTGAATTGTAAATATTGGGCTTTCTTTAAGTCTAGGAATAAGTTACTCAAATTGGTCATTACTAATTTCAGAAATTCTATTAGTGACAGTATCATTTGACCAAAGAATTTTCTGAATTTCATCATCATATTTACTTCTGTGAAATATTTCTACCATTTTAATAGCAGCAGGTAATATAAGATCTTCTCCAATGGTGTATGGCTTTTTATTTTTAGCAATCAGATATGAAACTTCATATGATGTGAGTAAATATTTTTCATTAACAGTTATAAATTTCTCAAAATATTTTTGTTTTATTTGAAGTTTTTAACAGTCATTTGAAATATTCTTTTGGTTTATTGACATATGAAGGATGCTTGGGTTCATGAAACTTCATATGATGTGAGTAAATATTTTTCATTAACAGTTATAAATTTCTCAAAATATTTTTGTTTTATTTGAAGTTTTTAACAGTCATTTGAAATATTCTTTTGGTTTATTGACATATGAAGGATGCTTGGGTTCAAAATGCCTTTTTAATTTTGATGGTTTCATACTCTCCATAGAAAAACATTATTGCAAATTAAACAAAGAAGTTGTTCATTACCATCACAGTTGTTGAATGTAAAGTCAAATTGGAGAAATGTCTCATCATATTTTCTTTTTTGCATCTTAGATTCCTCTTTCTGATTATGAGATTCTGCTTGAAGAGACTTTGTAGCATTGCCATCTGCATCATTACCTTTGGTACTCAAGTTCCACCATTTATCCATGGGTAAAAAGTATTTTTATTCTAAAATATAAATAAAATAATGTACTTATTAGTTAGCAGAGACACCAAGTGGCAGTTGTGGTTTTGTTTAATTATACGAAGCATATTTACTCCCTGTATGTTCTATTTTTTAATATCCTTGTATGTTTTATTTTTTAATATTTAAAAATATCAATAAATCAATTATAAATTACCTGTTAAGTTTAAAAAATAGGAATATGTTTTTACTTGTTAATAAATAAATGACAATAAGTTTCAAATAAAAAATTTAATTTTTATAATAACTAGTAGGATGATAAATGTTGAATAAAAAAGTGAGAAAAAAATATATGAGCATTTTTATATATAAAAAATAATATCTTTCATAATATTTATTCAAATAAATACTAACCTTAATTGAGTAAAACAGTTAAATACAATATTGTATTGTTCTTGCAATGTAGATACTTATTGAAATGAAACCAAAACAAATAACTTGACCGGAAATGCATTATATAATCACAGTGGCACCAACTTATTCTCACCACTGCAGCATATATTTTGATCCGAAATAACTTATATGTTGAAATTGCAATGCAACACCACTATTATGATACATTTAGTGTTATTTTTCAATATATAAATATAATTTACAGCTCAACTTGGCCATCATCACAATTTTATAATTACACTATACAGAAAACATAATATATTAAATTAAAGATAATGAAGGGATTGTGACTAATATTTTTTTAAATTCATGTATCTGAATTAAATTTTCACGACCCCAACTTTTTGCTTCCTGACCCTATTTGGGATCATGGCCCACAGTTTAAGAAACGCTGCTCTAGATACTCAATTATTTTTGAAATTTTTCATATTCCTTTTTTTCTTCATATATTTTATTTTCTAAGTAGAAAATTTACTGGTAAAAGACTAATTTTTGTATGATCATCTTTTTTTAGAGTACTTCATAAAGTATCAATTATCACTAAACTTTGCTTAAAGTAGGCTATGAATATGGAGACTTAAGTTCTCTGAAAGCACTCAGCTGTATAATTCTTTGCTAATAATAAGCTTCACTTTTTTGCATAAAGTGCAATTTATTTTAAACTTACCACTCAAAGTTGAAGTATAAAGCAAGTATTTTATTTCAATTATCTTTTTATTGATTTCAGTCAAATCTGAACAATTTCCAGGTTTGTTAATATTTTAAAACAATTTCCAGTTCTAATTTAGATTTGCTGGAGTATTTCTTAAGATTAGGAATATCAATTGTTATTATTGACTTTTCTTAATAATTTTATTTCTCTAGTTTTGCATTAACATATATTTTATATCTTATTAATTGATTATCATTTCCTCTCTTGACTCTATTAAGAACATTACTATTTTGAAATACATGTTTTCTATTAGATAAAATGAATCCAATTATACAATATCTTTATTTGATTGCTTCCATGTTCATTTCCATTTAGAATGTTTCTTAAAAAAATTCATAATATTCAATTGTTATCTTTTTTCCTGAAAATTCCACAAATCTGTATCCTCCCTTATACCTATCACTATAATCAAATTTACAACATTTTCATCTTTCAAACATTTATTAATTCTATTATTAAATTTTCTCATGACAATTTAAAAATATTGTTTGGTCTGATCAAAGGCATTTTGTATCTCCGACATAAAATCTTCTATTTCTTCATCACAATGAAAATCTGTTAGAGCATAAACCTGAATCATTTCCATTTGTTATCTTCCATTGAGCTGAAAACTAATCTTGTCATTCTGTATGATATACAATTAATATTCCAATGCTGTTCTTCCACTTTTTATTTATAATAAATCCTACTCTATTTATGCTTCCAATATTTGTGCCTTTATAATAAAGAACATTTCCATTTTTAAATCAATTTTTCCTTTATTTTAATATTATACAATTCTTCCAATTATGCAATCTTTCTTTACTTGAAAGTGATATGCAGCTGCAGATATCTAAATAAAAGATTGTCACAGAATGATAACCTGGGTCTGCAATCCAAGAATTTTTAGCATCCTTCACTTTCAACCACTAACTGCTGTCTTGGCTGGAAACTTTATAGCCTTCTCACATTAAGGGTTATAATTTAGTTTTGCCTGTCATAATTGTATGTCTATTATAAAAAAGTTTATTCACACACATTCATTTGCCTTCAAAAAAACTCAACTTTTATTTTTGTTAAAAACTTTCAATCAACTGAGGAAAAAGACCCATAGTGTTTCTTGATTTTAAATTAAGAGGTAAAAAGCCAATAAAATCACCACACTAATTTATGCATGTTGTTGGACAGCCCATCTATGAATAATATAATAATAACAGCTGCAACAACAAAAAAAATATGACATTGACATTAGAAATTTGATTTGCACACTTTTTTAAAGCCTCAAAAAAGAATCCAAGAATCTCATTTCAGTTAACAGCAAACTCTTTGTCTCATAATTTTAAAGAAAAAATTTGCAATATTTAGTATTAAATCCACATTATCATTTATCTTTATGCTTATTAAATAAGATGTACAAATAGAAAAAGTTTATTTATACAAAACATTTATTTAAAATACAAATATTACATAATTGTTAAATTATATATATATATATGAATGTAAATCGTGATAATTGAGCATAAAATGGCAGGATAAGAACAATTCCATTTAATTGTCTAAATTGATATATTTTTAATACTTGAATCCGCTTATGACCATATCTCTAAATTGAATAGAACATTAAATGTTATTCTAGTAGGGATGGATTGAGAGTTATATAATACTGTTTCTAAGTTTACAGAAATATTTTATTTTTTATATATTTTTTAAAAAATAATAAAGTCAGAATGGTTTACGAAAAAAATGTAATAATGATCCAATAATTTAGCAAAATAATTATCAAAATTAAAAATGCGAATAATTTGAATATTTAATAATATTTATTTTATATTTAAATACAAGTATAATTAATATACTTGGAGTTTATATCTCATATAGGGGATTTAAACACTTTCAAACTCCTTTCAGCTATCCATTCTATCTCATACAACCGATACACATGATCACACATGTGAAAAAGATTCATGATCTCTAATGATGTATTTCATGCTGAACCAGCACTCATCAGTTGGTCCAGATCATCATCTCTAACACACATATATAATCAGTGCAAGGTTTATATTAAGAAAGTAAATCTCTAAACTTAAATGGACAGGCTTCAATCTACTCCATGCTTCAATTCTTCAGCCATCCATACCATTGAAAATGTGATGATGGAATACCCAAATATCTTGTTAATGCCAATATCATTGTCAGATTGAGTTAAAGTCAACATGGGTATGACAATAATATTGGCATTAACAAGAGATTTGGGTGTTCTATTATCAGATTTTTCAATGACATGAATGGCTAAAGAGTTGGAGCATGGAGTATATTGAAGCCTGTTCATTAAAGTTTGAAAATTTTCTATCTTAATATAAACTAAAAACTGATTATATATGTGTGTTGGATCTGGACTAACTGATGAGTACTGGTTCAGCAGGAAATATGTATATTGAGGATCATTTATTTTTTTCACATGTGTGATCATGTGTAATATGAAATAGAGTGGATAGCTAAAGGGAGCTTGAAAGTCAGTATTCAAATCTTTTACATGTAATATTTTAATATAAATATGTTTTTATACTATAAACCTACATTCCTACTCTGATTATATTTGAAAATTCATGATATTGTTTTCAGTATTATTTTTTATGTAAGAGGAAAAGAAGTTCACAAAAACAATATTACTTAAGGGCCCAAGAGCTAAAAAGCATTAAAACAATGCTGTTTAGTGCAATGGTAAAATGGAAGACCCAAGACCTAATGGTTAATTTTTAATTGAATAAAGTAATAAAATATTTCAGTTTGGGAATTTGAATAAAATTGTTGTGTTTAATTTGCCAATCTAGGTGTTCAAGTGTTACAAGACCTTTCAAGTAGTTAATCATATGATTATTATGAACAAAATTTGTTTTCCTTCACTTTAATTAATATTCACTTTAGCATGCAAAATAATAGCAAAAAAAAAATTAAATTGCAGTCATTGTTAAAAACTCACTTAAGTAATTTTAGAAGCATGTATATTTCATAGCTGCTTAAATTACAATAAAACTTAAGTAAGTTTTCTAATTTCTTTCTATATTCTTTAAGTTAATGAACACATTTTATTAAATAGAATTGCTTTTGGTTTGTTGCACTAAAAACAATAATTTATTTTAGTTCAGTCCAGAGCCATTTATTACAAGCTTAGTACTCAATGAACATCATATAATGATATTATGTTCAAATTGTTGACTTTAAGCCATAAAGATTGATTCCAATATATCATTAATAACCAAGTAACATGGAATTTAGGATCAGTAGTCATGTTGGATATGCTTATATATAATTAGAGGGATTTGAACTTGGACTTTCAAGCTCCCTTTAGTCATAGCACTCCATCTTATACAATCAATACACATTACCACATACATGTGGAAAAGATAAATGATCTCCAATATACATATTTCATGCTTATTTAATGAAAATATATTATTCTAATTATGATCACAATTAAATGTCCTAGACACAGTTAATATGGAAGAACATTACATATAACAGACCATGAGGAAAAGAATTGTCATGTATTCATAATTTAGTTAAGTTTAACCCAAGCTATATTAAAAATATCATATAATCTTAATTTTCCATGCATTCTTCCATCTTAATATATATATCCTAACTGTAGGAATGCTCTTTCTAGTATAGTGAGAAAATTGAATGACTTAAAACTTTCTGTCGAAATGTTAATATATGCAAAAAAAAATCCCAAATATCAAAATTGGTGCATTCCTGTGTGTTATAATATAAAAATATTATCATTATAATCTACATTTTTTATTACATCAAAAAGATTAATTGGAAAATAAAAAGTAAACTCAAATTATCTCAGTAGAAGCTAAAAGTCAATTAATTTTTAAAATAGCTAGTATTGGTTATCTATATTATTATATAAATGTTAAAGTTAGTTTGTATGAGACTTTATAACTCAACAAATATTGCATCACTCTTGAATAATCTCACATGATTTTCTTAATTCATATAGAATTTTAGTAGTGTATAAATTTTTGCTTGAATTGTTTTAAGAAAATTTGTAATTTGCAATATAAAAGTGTGTGGTAAATCTATATTATAATTGTTTTTGAATGATGTCATAAAAAAACTAAAAAGAAAGCAGAATCGATTAAAATAAACTTGGAAATTTTTTTAATGAAAGGTATAGTTTTTGATAAAGCAAGGTAAAAATTGATTTTGTAAATATAATTTAAATTAATTAAATTGCATTTGTATCATCTGTTTAATGATAATTTAGATCAGTTATAATAATGAGTTTGATAAACTTTTAGGATTTTAGCTTAAATATATATTTAATATGTGTCAAAATAAACTTTAAATTGGCACCATTATAGCAAGAGAAATACTATTGAATTTGGTAATCTTTTACTATGAAATTAAAGAGTGTCAGTTTAAATATATTTAACATGTGAAAAAGTAAATTTTAAAATGTTATGGATATAGCAAAAGAAATACTGAATTTGATAAAGTTTTATCGGTTGTCGTCGATGAGCCACCATATCCCACTGGATGGTGCTGTTTTCGCACTAAAACACATAAAAATGCTGTTTCCATGGCCGACAGGTTCGAACCCGTGTTTTCTATAATACAACTTTTTTGTTGTACTACAGATTGCAGACCGCTATGTTGCATCACAGTACAGCATGTATGTTTATGCAGCAAATACATTTTCCCAATTCGCACAGTTTATAAAATTGTTACGGCTTGGGAGAGGGTGTGCTTTTTGAATTGGATGGAAATGTTATTTTCATTGGTTTTTTTTTATTTTAAAATATTGAAATGTTCAGATTTTATAAAGTAATAATTAACAGACTTTTTACACCATAGTGTGTTGAAGTTTTAAGTAGTAAATGTTGATGAGATATATGTATAAAGTGAATTGGAATTAGGTAACGCATCAAGTAACGTACTGTTCGTAACATTTCCATGAGACATTTTAATATTGTACCATGTGTATATTTTTGAAATAAAAAAGAGCATCAACACAAAAATATCCAGAAAGAAAAGTACAATTGTACACTGTTTTTTTAAATGTCATAAAAAGCATATATTATAAACATTTTATATACATATTTGTCATTGTTTAAAAAAGTTTTAGTTTCTTTCTTTTCTCCACCTACTGTTATACTTTGTTGAATATAGTTTACGTTTATTGTTATCATTTATTTTATAGATGTTAATAAAAAAAAATATTTACAAAAATATGATTTTGATATTTTTTATTTTAGCATTACAAACAACAGAACACTAACCGTAAACCTAACCCTAAAGCTAACCCTAAAACTAACCCTAAACCTAACCCTAAACTAACCTGTTTCCCTAAACTAACCGTAACAACTTTTACTTTTAATTGTCATTCGATTTGAAATAAAAAATAGCGGTAAACAACAACAACAAAAAAGCCGTAACCCCAGTAAAAAAATTTCCGATAGAAAATTGATTTTTCTAATAAAAAGCAAACTAAAAAAGATGAATCAAATTGTAATTTGTTTATTTTATTTTACATTTATTATTATCATTTAATTTGTATACGTTAATAAAATAATATTTGAAATTAAATAATATTTAAAAAAGACGATTTTCTTTTGTTTTTATTTTCGCATTACAAAAAACACATCAAAATGATTATAATTAACAGCCTGGAAATGATCATATTTTATAGTTTAAGCATGAAAGGTGCACCATCGAGTGGGATATAGTAGCTATTCGACGACAACCATTTTACCATTTCCCTTTAAGTATGTTCTTTCATGATAAAGTAAGATGTTGTGACCTGTATATTGAAATACATACTAGAGAAATGAAGAGATATTAGTTTTTGGTAATCCAGGCAAAATTTCATTGCATAAATATATTTTAAATTATTTAAAACTCATTTGAATCATACATTTAATCTATCACATATATTATGTTAAAATTTTATAACCATTTTAAAAATTATCACATAAGAAATAGCAAATAATTTATTTAAAAATTATTGTTTATTATATTTAATAAAAGTTATATTTTTTGCAATATTGCTGTTGATAATTATTTCATATAAACATTACTTAAATTTATTTTAATTATCAAACTTTCTACTAAAGCAAGAGTACAGCTAGAGAAATTGAGAAAATTAACAAGTAAAAATTTTATTTAGTATTCAATACATCAAAAATTAAATACATAAATATATTTTATATCAAACATTCTAACTAACACAAAGTTACAGTTAAAATTGAAAAATACAAGATATAAATATATTTTAATTATCGAAATTCCTAACAACTCTAGAGAACAACTAGAGAAATGGAAAGAATTAGCAAGGGAAATTTTTATTTGGTATTAAATATTCAAAAATTTCTATATATATATTAGAAACATATTTTAATTATCAACTGCATTATATCCTTTTATATTCTTTTATTTTTAATATTATTCTAGTAATGTGATAAAGCCATGGGTCAGCTTTGCTCACATTGGTAAAATAAAGCAATGCAATGTAGTTGATAAATACAATATATTTAAAGAATATTTATATGTAATAATAATATATGAGTTATCAACAGCAATTAAAAATGGCCTACAGTATTATTCATTAAAATGATTCTCAATAATTGATGACCTACAAACATTGTTTATAAAAATGCATTACAATAATTATTTTTACCTGTTGCTGATAACTCGTGTATTATTTATTATTTCATGTAAATATTATTTAAATATACTCTAATTATCAATGTTGGAGCAAGCTAGTTTATATAATAAATTAAATTTAAGGGTATCCATTCATGCAAAAATAATCATAACATTTTAAACATTTGTAGTAATCTTTTTTAAAATTGTATTTTTCAGGAAAAATAAAAATAATCAACTTTCTTCAGTAGTTGACAGTAAAATTTAAAAATAATCAATTTTAACTTTTTTAGGGGGGGGGGGATATGATCATGTACAATGTAGAGCTTTTTGTATCTAGAGTTGCTCCTAGTGTTCCACTGGTAACCCCAGAAAACTAAAAACTTTAGATGAGATTTGAACTATACATGGGTGGGGTTGGGGGATGAAAATTAATCTATTAGTTCTGAGCTATAAGGTTATAGGTAGAAAGATAATCTATGAGATACCATGTGAATGTGGAAGGAAACACATTGGTGAGATCTGTCGGCCTGTTGAACAGCGATTGAAGGAGCACAAACTAATGGTTAAAAGAGAAAAAACAGATGTGTTTACCATAGCAGATCATGTATGTACTAATGACCATATGCTTAAGTGGGAAAATACAAAAATATTGGATAAAGAGGAAAAAATGCATAGAAGAAAATTCAAGGAAGCTGCTCATATGACAATGGTAAATAATCCTATAAGTCAACCCAGTGTGGCAATACACAATGTATGGAAGCCTTTAATTAATCTTGCTCTTAGGAAAAAATAATAATAATTAGACTCGTTAAAAAAAAATTGGAGGACTCAGGAGGATTTGAACCAACCCTCATATATAAATATATCAAATTTATGCTATATGTTGCCTTTGACAGAATAGTTCAGTTGGTAGAGCGTTTGCCTTAAATTCAATATTCAAGAATCTAAAGGTGCGAGTTCAACTTCTAAGCGAATATTGTCACTGTGCATATAGGACAGCAACACTGAAGAAGAGTGGAGGATAATACTACTTGAAATGTTGTGTAATTACTAACCTGTATTGTCTATTTGTGTGTTATTACTAACAAGTTGATGTATTTGGAAAGTTTAAATAAAGTTTAAAATTTTCGATACATTTAACATTCACTCATAAATGATGGAAATAGTCCAACATATAACATCTTATAATATACCATCATTACAAACCTTCAGACATAGATAATCTCTCTATTTTACACATAGTAGATTTCTATAAATACAATACAGGAAATAGATAAAACATGCTAAAATAAACTGTAGATTAAATTATTTTTGTTTAATTTTACCTTTATTATAGAACAAATATGTGTGTGATATATTCTAGAAATATTTTGGATAATATATTGTACCAACATACATTTCTCGCACATTCATATAATCAACATATGTATACATTATATTTTTATTTTTATTATATTCATGAAAATAAATATAATATGTAGTAATTTAGAATTTTCATTCTTTAAAATGAAAAACCATTGTTGAAATATTAATTCATTAATAGAGACAATTGATAAGGTGATGACCTCTAAGTTCACATGCAGTTTATCAAATTAAAGGGAATGAAATTAACTTAATGATTTAATATAGAAGTGTAATATCACAATATATAATATGATATGCTTTAGCAAGCTCATGCAACAATAAATAGAAAAAAATCAAATTTTTATTAGAAGATTAAAAATTCTATCTTTTCAGTAATATCATCACAAGGATTTATACTGTGTTCAATTTGAAGAACAGTATATAGGATAAAATCCATATTTTTGAATGATTCAATAAGAAAGCTTATTAGAAGAAATTTTTAATATTTCTTAAAGAAAAGTAATTTTTAAAATTACTTAATTTGAATATATTTTCATATTCTATAAAGATTGTTCTAATTGGAGTTCTAAATATAAAGATTGTTTTAAAAAATATTTTTATAAAAACTTCAAATAAATTAAATTAATGAACTTTACATTATAAAAAATGCAAGGTGAATAGAACACCAATTTTATTGTAGGATATATAAAATAAAATGTGTTTGTCTAATCAAATATATATATGTGAATAACAACTTTTGCCATATGTCTTTAAAATCATATCTAAGCTATATCTTCGAAATGGAATTATAATTGTTAATAAAAGAACTCTGTATAAAAGAAGATGCTATCTATATGCAAGAAGGAAACCAAACATCAACTTGAGATCTCATATTATCTTCTTCAATACATAACAACTAAGGAATTAAGAATTGTATTGTACCAGTCGAAAAACCCACCAAAAGAACTGCAAGTCGGATCCAAACTCAGCTAAACCAAAACTGAATTCAAACCCAACTCACCATCTCAGATTAGTAGCAATCTAAATCGATGGCACAGTGCTATGCACCAAGAAACTAGCTCAATGGTTGGTGAGGATCAGAGACCCCTGAACTGACATTAATATCTGATAATAAACTGACTAAAATAATTTTAAATCGAATCATATGTATATGTTCGGGTTGCCAACACAGACAGTGAGTATTAACATTAAAATAATTATAAAATAATTAAGAACTAAGAAACCAAGTGTGTTTAGAAAATATTTAATAATAATAATTTGTTTGGTTTGAATTTTAAATAAAGATTAAATTAATTAATTCTAGTCCTTAAACAAAGTTTAAAATTATAATACGAGTGCGATCCTTATTATATGCCAATGAATATTATGCAATATTTGAAAGTCTATGTCTATGCCACCAACAAGAAATAAAAGGCAGATAAAGGTATTCATTAGTAAAGGAATTTATTACTCTAATTTTATACGAAAGAATGTGATATTTATTTTCACATTCGCAAATCCATTCATGAAAAACAAGATACGTATTTTAGGGCATAACTTCAATCTTTATTGGAAAAATTATTTACTTTGAGATAACGGGTAATTTGTTTGACTTTAATTGAAATCACTTCATCATGAATTACGAGCATCAGAGCGGGCTTTACTGGAACAGAGAGGTAACAGTGCTGATGAATTATGAGCTATAAAATGAAATTGAAAGATAATAGCTAGTTGATAATTGAAGTCCTATGGTGGCTTGCATCTGACAAGTCTTATGCCCTTTGACTAATATGAACAGGAGAGGAAGTGCTTTCTTCCTCGATAATTTAAAATAACAGAAATATTATTACCGACCAGCCTAACGGAGCGGAAGACTGCCCTATGTCAGCAACGTTGAAGATGATGACTTACTAGTCACCGATTGAGAACTAAAACCCAATTATAGAATGCTCTACATGATGACTTGATCAAATGAATTGAAGTCAAATGAGCTTTTAAGTAAAACTATTTTAAAGTATTTGTAAATCTTATTAATTATGCCCCAATCATCGTGCCCTTCCTGAATCTTAATAGAAAATAACAAAGTTGAATTAGAATATATTTTATACTTTATCGGTCCTTTTGCAATAAAAACATTTTAAGATTATATATGAATAAATACATATTGGTGAATACAAAAAATAGCTGGGGCGTAGATTAAAAACAGAGCTAATAATTTATTATTAGCCAATTATAAAAATAACACACATTTAATAATTTCTTTCGACTCGATGATTGATCGAACTGTATAAATCTAGTTCTAATGGTGAGAATTACTATTAGAATTAATATATTATTATTTGCACAAGGCAAAGGAAACAAAGGAAATCATCGAGTCAGAAGATTATTGGCATATAATTAAAAATAAATGACATTAATAAATCACATGATAAATATATATATATATAATATAGTAAATGAACTGCCAAGTAAGAAAAGAGAAAGTTTAAAGACTAGAGGTTGAGAGAACTATGATATAAAGGTATTCATTAGTAAAGGAATTTATTACTCTAATTTTATACGAAAGAATGTGATATTTATTTTCACATTCGCAAATCCATTCATGAAAAGCAAGATACGTATTTTAGGGCATAACTTCAATCTTTATTGGAAAAATTATTTACTTTGAGATAACAGGTAATTTGTTTGACTTTAATTGAAATCACTTCATCACGAATTACGAGCATCAGAGCGGGCTTTACTGGAACAGAGAGGTGACGGTGCTGATGAATTCTGAGCTATAAAATGAAATTGAAGGATAATAGCTAGTTGATAATTGAAGTCCTATGGTGGCTTGCATCTGACAAGTCTTATGCCCTTTGACTAATATGAACAGGAGAGGAAGTGCTTTCTTCCTCGATAATTTAAAATAACAGAAATATTATTACCGACCAGCCTAACAGAGCGGAAGACTGCCCTATGTCAGCAACATTGAAGATGATGACTTACTAGTCACTGATTGAGAACTAAAACCCAATTATAGAATGCTCTACATGATGACTTGATCAAATGAATTGAAGTCAAACAAGCTTTTAAGTAAAACTATTTTAAAGTATTTGTAAATCTTATTAATTATGCCCCAATCATCGTGCCCTTCCTGAATCTTAATAGAAAATAACAAAGTTGAATTAGAATATATTTTATACTTTATCGGCCCTTTTGCAATAAAAACATTTTAAGATTATATATGAATAAATACATATTGGTGAATACAAAAAATAGCTGGGGCGTAGATTAAAAACAGAACTAATAATTTATTATTAGCCAATTATAAAAATAACACACATTTAATAATTTCTTTCGACTCGATGATTGATCGAACTGTATAAATCTAGTTCTAATGGCGAGAATTACTATTAGAATTAATATATTATTATTTGCACAAGGCAAAGGAAACAAAGGAAATCATTGAGTCAGAAGATTATTGGCATATAATTAAAAATAAATGACATTAATAAATCACACGATAAATATATATATAATATAGTAAATGAACCGCCAAGTAAGAAAAGAGAAAGTTTAAAGACTAGAGGTTGAGAGAACTATGATATAAAGGTATTCATTAGTAAAGGAATTTATTACTCTAATTTTATACGAAAGAATGTGATATTTATTTTCACATTCACAAATCCATTCATGAAAAGCAAGATACGTATTTTAGGGCATAACTTCAATCTTTATTGGAAAAATTATTTACTTTGAGATAACGGGTAATTTGTTTGACTTTAATTGAAATCACTTCATCATGAATTACGAGCATCAGAGCGGGCTTTACTGGAACAGAGAGGTAACGGTGCTGATGAATTATGAGCTATAAAATGAAATTGAAAGATAATAGCTAGTTGATAATTGAAGTCCTATGGTGGCTTGCATCTGACAAGTCTTATGCCCTTTGACTAATATGAACAGGAGAGGAAGTGCTTTCTTCCTCGATAATTTAAAATAACAGAAATATTATTACCGACCAGCCTAACGGAGCGGAAGACTGCCCTATGTCAGCAACGTTGAAGATGATGACTTACTAGTCACCGATTGAGAACTAAAACCCAATTATAGAATGCTCTACATGATGACTTGATCAAATGAATTGAAGTCAAACGAGCTTTTAAGTAAAACTATTTTAAAGTATTTGTAAATCTTATTAATTATGCCCCAATCATCGTGCCCTTCCTGAATCTTAATAGAAAATAACAAAGTTGAATTAGAATATATTTTATACTTTATCGGCCCTTTTGCAATAAAAACATTTTAAGATTATATATGAATAAATACATATTGGTGAATACAAAAAATAGCTGGGGCATAGATTAAAAACAGAGCTAATAATTTATTATTAGCCAATTATAAAAATAACACACATTTAATAATTTCTTTCGACTCGATGATTGATCGAACTGTATAAATCTAGTTCTAATGGCGAGAATTACTATTAGAATTAATATATTATTATTTGCACAAGGCAAAGGAAACAAAGGAAATCATCGAGTCAGAAGATTATTGGCATATAATTAAAAATAAATGACATTAATAAATCACACGATAAATATATATATAATATAGTAAATGAACCGCCAAGTAAGAAAAGAGAAAGTTTAAAGACTAGAGGTTGAGAGAACTATGATATAAATTTACAGTAGCATGAATAAAAGGTTTTATAAAGATTGTTACATTAAAGAATAAAAGAGATCTAAAAGGGAGTGTAAAGTAAAGTTCGAAACTGGCCAGAAAGTTTAAGGTTCATTATGAAAACATATTACCCATTTCTTCCGGGGCTGGTTCTTAGGTTACACGTCCGAGTTGGTAAAAAAACTTAGGCACGCATTTAGTTGATTACTTGAACAGCATTTTAGTGGCTTTTCATAATTTTAGCAGCATGATTGATCTGGAAAAGATTCAGCAGCTTCATTGAAGATTTTCAGGGGACTTCAGGAACCGATAGCCAGATTTCTGATGTTCAGCCCCTTACCATGATCGAAACACTATTTAAACTTATGATTTTTAAACGCATAGAGTTTACTGCACTTCTCTACAACAAAGATGGCTTTCTTTTTCCAAACTTTTCAGAGCTATATATCTGTCCTCTGATGCCTTCAGGCTAGTGCTTCTTTCATTATCAATGTTTTTAGATTTACTGGTTGTTTTTAGATACATTCCTTCAATAAGGCTTTCAAACTCATTAACTTGAATTCATTTTCTAATTAGAAAATGAATTCTTAAAATCAGAAAATGATTTTAATTAGGAAATCCTTATCTTTTTTTCTAATTAATAAAACTTTAACTGTTGTTTTTGGAAAGGGAAAATCTGAAAACTTATCGAAAGAATGTAGCTTTTAATCAATAAAACTTTAATAAATTATTTAAAAATAAAATCAAACATTCCCGACACAATGAAACTTTTAAACAATTATATATATTTAAATATTTACAAATATATACGCACAATCCACGCAGTTATAATATATAAATTCATGAATAATTCTATCATGAATTTATTAATAGAATTGATCAATTTAAATCTGAAACTAATTATTTGAATACACATTTGAAATAAGTTATTCTTTATGGAAATTAGCATGGATTGAACGTATAAAGCCCCATTGCATCGGAAATTCAAGGTTAGTACTAGGGTTTGAAGTGGGCTTATGGTTAGATGTCATGAAGCTAGGATCGAACTCAGATCCAACTGCTTCAGTATCTTCGAAGGATTTTCATTCATGAATTCCAGGAACATCTAGGACTATTGCATTAACTTTTATAAATACCATTTAATTTTTAAAAATTATAATTGGTGAACATTAATTTCATTTCCTTTATCATTGAATTCATTTCATTAAAGAAATAAATAAGAAGAGAAGATTAATAATTAAAAATATTTTTTTTATATATTTAATAAAAATTTAGATATGGGATAAGAAATATTAACATGAGAAAGGTATATAAATATAAAAGAAATAGAGTGAACTTAGAGGTAAGAAATTAAATTATTTTTTAATTTGCATATTATTATTTTTTTATGACATGACATTACTTTGTTTGTATTAATTCAAATAGACTAATAACCATTGTTTATTATAGTTGGATAAATGATTAACATTGGTATGAAATATATTTATATATTTTTTTATAATTAATAAACATAATTATATAGAATCATTTTAACTGATAAATATATTTTATTAGATTATTATTTGTATAATAATTATATAATAGTTTTAATATAGTAGTCTAATATTTAGAAATATATATTTTATATAAATTATAAAATCATGTAGTGTTATAAATTATATAATATATCTACCGTAGGTAAATAGAATATATATATTTATATATATTTAATATAAGATAGTAGATATATAAATAATTCTTATATATTATAAAGTTTAAGTTATTTATTTGTTAAATAAATAATTATTATGTTTTATATTAAACTAAATGAAGTCTTTAATTTATTTTATTTATTTATTTATTTATTTATTTATTTGATTTTATAAAATAAGAACAAACAGTTAATATAATAATCTTTATTGATTATTATATTAGCTTCATGAAACCCATTTTAAAGAGTTAGTGATATTTATTATTATTACACTAGTATATTGATAGGAATCCCTGAAGAGAGTCAATTGTTAAATTTTCCTGAGTTTGAAATCTGAGCATAACCATTAAATCAAGGTGAAGATCAATTTGATGTGGTTTAGATATAATTTATAATAAATAATAAATTATGTATAAGGAGTAGACATAGTTTTATATTAAAATTAAATCACATCACTCATGGCATCCTATATGAAGACCTTAAATCTGACTATAGTGAGATGTGACTGCCTTAACTTATCACATTGAGAGGGTGTGTACCCCTACAATATATAAAATATTAGTAATGAAAGTTGAAAAATTCATGGAGATCTATAATATTTTTTCCGCTTTCCCCCTTCTAGCAATAATTCTCTGAGTATTGATATTTTTAACAAATGACTAACAAATCATTATAAATTAATTGAATGTTGTGCCTAAGAATTTTTTAAAAAAAAATGTACGTAAGGAAAAAAATTAATTAATTAATAATATTCTGAGAATATAAAGAGAAGTTGTTGCCTAAGAATAGTTTGGATATCATAAAGCCATAAGAATCTTCCTGTCCTTTATTGGATCTCTTCAAACCTGATTATAAAAGGCAAATTAATAATGGCTTCTCATTTATTAAAATGTGAAAAGGTATGGGAATAATAATATTGGCATTAAAAATAACGTACAGGCCACAACTAGAAACCATATGATGTGCACACACCACACCCTATGTTGTAATGACATATTTTTACAATAATCAATTTTATTTTAACCTACAGTAGATGACTCTGGAGTAGAATGAAAAGAATTGCTCCTAAAGGGATGTATTAAAAGAAAACCCAGACTGGTATATTTTTTTGGTGTAAATTATTATTTTCTGAAAATTTCATATCAGCAACATATTTTTAATGAGTTTATTTTTATATTACCTACAGTGTATAAGTTGTTGACCCACAATTATATAAACAACTGCTTTCATATTATGTTGAGTGATTTATTTAAACAACTGCTTCTAATAATTTTTGAAAAAGCAATTAAGATGTTGATCTAGATATTTAATTATTAATAATAAAAAATATTTATACATATTAAACTAGTAGTCAGTAAAAAAAGATTGTTGACTCCAAGCAGGAAGCTATTATTATAAATTTACTTTTTTTTTCTAATTCATTAGTAAAAATATCCTAATGCGTCATTAAGTTTTTAAAAAAAATATTTGAAAAAAAAAAAAAAATACTGAAAAATAAATTGCAAACATAAGTTATAAATAATAGCATGATAACTAAAAATATTTTGCCATGAGAATTAAGAGAAATATATAATGTAATGTATTGTTAAATGTAATATATTTAAATAGAAATTAAAATGCTTAATATCATAAATTGTAGTATAAACAATATCTCTTGACTTTTTTACATGAAGTGATAAAAGACTGTGAAATAAAATGAAAAGAACTGATTTTGAAAATTGTAGCATGTAGTCTTTTGGCAGATATTTTGGCTAAAAGTTTAGTCAAGTTAATATATTCTTACTATCATATTTTGGTAAAGTCCATGTTCTTGGAGTAAGTTTGACTTAAACAGATACCAAGTGGTTTAGAAATTAATTTGTAGCACCATGAAATTTATATTAAATATTATAAGTTTGCTATAATTGAACTAGATACAATTGAAAAATAAATCATTTATTCTTGATCAAAGGAAAATAATTTAAGCTTTCAAATAGTAATTCAGTTATTTGATAAAAGAATCTTTTCATTGTAAGTCATTAAGAGCTAAGGAGTTCCAAAGGCCATAATTGCTTTTGGATTGTTTTAGAAATGTATTTAAAATCCTTATGGAATAATTGAATGTTGATTGTACAAACTGGAAAAATAGAAATATTGTGTTGAAAATAAATTGGAATCTCACTATGTGAATTTTAAAAAAATATGCACTTGATCTTTTTATTAGCAATTACAAAGGAAGATATTAAGATATTTAATTTCTGTTTTAAAAATAATGTGTTTTTAAGAAACAAAAGAAAAAAACACACATTTATTATATGAAATAGTGTCTCATTATTAATAGACTCATTTAAATAATTAGTATTTATAGTTATTTAGAAATTGTTAGGGTGGAAAATGTCTGAAAATGATTCTATGTATTTAGGTTGATCAAAAAGTTATTGAACAGCATTTCTTTATGTCATTATTTTCTACATTTGAGATGCACATGAAATCAGGATTAAGAACTGTACAGTCGCAAAACATTTTTTGTAAGTTGTGATAATATGTTGGACTATTTCCTTCATCTGTTATTAAATGTTGATTACATAGAAAATTTTAAACATTATTTAAACTTTTCAAATACAAATAAGTTGTTAGTAATAACACACAAATAGAAAACACACGTTAATAATTACACAATGTTTCAAGTAGAATTATTGTCCAATCTTCTTCAAGTGTTGCTAAAGTAATGTTATAAGTTGCTTTGAAAATTACTAAGAAACATTGAAGATCAAAATCTATTTTTTAAAAAATAAACATTTTGCAGGTTAGATAACATAAGTACAATGATGTATCTCACTTTATAAAATCAGTTCAACCATTCAAATCATTGTTCAAAGCCTTTATTTTATATGTGTTTATATAAATACAAAAATTAGGGGATATTTTATTCTTTTACACCTTCACATGTTTCTATCATATATTTATGAAGTAAAGCTTTCTGATTTATTACTTTTGAATTTTTTAAATTCCCATTCACTAATAAAGAGTTTATTAATATATAATGAATGAAGTATAAATAATCTGTAAGTCTAAGCCTATTGTAGATAATTACAGATCTAATTCTCATAAAAAATCAAAAGGTTTTATTTATTGCTGATATGGCTCATAATAAAATCAATTATTGAATTCTAATCCTCAGAATTTAAAATACATTTGAATAATGCATTAAAAATTTAATTTTTGCAATGAGATAAAGCTTATATAAAAATTGCAGATTTTGAGATATGATAATACACATTCATAAAAGTGATTCTAATAAATGAGCAGAACAAAAAATTTAATTAGTGAGCCAAAACAAAATATTGATGGTAATGAATATCTGTTTAAGATATGTCATAATGAAAATTCATTTAGAAAAAATCTGATCATTATTGTACCAAAAATTAGAATATTTGTGATGATTATTTTTATTATAAGCATATTAGCACTAAAGAAAACCTGTAATATTTACAACTAAACAAATTCTATCATTAAGTTAGTTATCATTTGTAACAATAGATTAACATATGTAATGAATAAGAATGAAGATAGTGAGAGTTCCTTCAAAAAGCTTTCTGTAATTGGAATAAGTTGTTTATAGAATCAGAACAATTTTTAATATATAATAATAAGTGCATAATTCTATATTAGGTAATTAAAAGATAGTGCAATATTTTGTCCAGTGAGTATCTGAAACTAAATCTTGTCAAAGGTTTCTTGAAAAATCTATTTAGACTGCTATCATTTTAAAAAGTTTTATTTTTGGTATTCTTAATAATTATATAAAGAGCAACTATATCTCTGAATATAATATACTAAAAATGTTTATTGTGTCAGTTAAAGTTGGTTTTAAGAATAAGTTCAATTTTGGAGTATAATTTTGGCAAATATTATTAAACAAATATTTTTTGTTAGAGATCTGATATATACAGGTGTGCTACTAATTCTTTTATTAATTTCACATACAATAAGTTTATTAAAGACTTTATATGTTATAGTAATTCTCTATCAATACATCATGTGACTTTCATTGCTATTTCAAATGTTTTTAAGAATAGAATATTTAGTTAATCAATTAGTGAATTGATAATAGTGTAATATATTGACATTGTTATATTAGTTTTTGGCTTATGATTTTTATCATTGAAGACTTTAAATCTAATGCACTTATATCTAGCAGCCACTTATTAAAATAAAATGCAATATTTTATATGAGTTGATTTAAGAATATTTCTAGAATTATGTGAAAGATAAAAGTCAATAATTGCTTAATATATGCATTCTAAAATAACTCTGAAGGAAAATGTGAAAATTTAATTTATCTCTAATGCAACCATGGTTATTCTATAATAATTTTCCAAATGACTTTTATTATTCATTAATCTTTTGTATAGCTAGTTTATGTTATATGTGTGTCTTAGTATTTGGATCTAAACCTTTATCATTAGAAATAAGATTTTAATTAGTGTGTATTTTTACTGTTTAATTTCAAAGAGTTACAGTTGCCAAAAATCTTCATTAAATAAAATGTGTTTTTTTATTATTGTGAATGCTTCATTTTCCAGACAAGCTGCTGAAGATAGACTTTATGCCCTTGATGGGTAACTTACTATAGAAGTAGTTCTGCTGACAAACTAAGATTTTAAAAAAAATATTGTTGGTAAAATTATTTTTATAACATTTATGTGTAAAGGAGTTTACCTTTATTATGTATTACCTTTAAGAGTTTATGACAAAATGGGTAGGTGGGTGAAATCTATCCTTCTAGTATGAAGTGATATAGATAAAATTTGGTGAGAAATATTTTGTAATATTTTAATATATCTTACAGGTAAAGCAGTGTACTTAAATTTATCAGAAGGACATATTTTACAATTATCATGTTATAATAGCTTACTTTTAATATAATATTTGAACAGAATTTTATTTCACTCTTAATCATTTAACAAACAATTTTTTTATTCTTATTATGGCCACTTTTTTAAAAAATAAGTATTTATGCTATTCATTGTATATGTGTGTATTTTTTATTTAAAACTAAATTTTATTATACTATTTTAGATATATTTTACAGTCATTTGACTGATATATTTTTTTTTACTTGTTAGTTTCAGACATTGCTTAATGTATGAATTTTTAATGTAAACTTGAAGTTATTCTTATTAGTGACATTTTGTTATCTTGCCAGTGTTTGGTGTTGGGATATGCTTATTATCTGTGTACTTTATTAGATATTGTTATGTATTGTACTTTGTGGGATGGAGATGCTCTCCCTATTATACACTGTATTTTTTAATGAGATGATTTGTGATGTATTTTGGTAGTATAGTTATTGTGTAACCAATGTGGCTAGGCTCTGGGAGAGGATTATCTGTAATTGAGATTATATTTATGATATAGATGATGTAACTGTCCCAAGAGAGAATTACCATTGGTGCATTTTCCCATTTCTTTATGTGGTGAGACTACATCCACACCTACATTTATGCCTGAGAGATAGTCCTTGGAAGTCACCATTCCTATATTAGACAATTTTGCTTTAAAGATCTTAGGTAGTATTTTATTCCTTATGTGAATGAAATATATATTTTTCCACCATTGGGAGTGTAGATTATTGTGTTTTATTAAAAGTTATGGCAATAATAGGTTAGTTTTAAGATGTTTAGTTCCTGAGGGAGTGCCATAGTTAAGTAAGACAGTATCTGTATTGTGCTATTGAGCCTTGCTAGTAGTCCACAAGCAAACCCACAGAGCAGAATTAATTTTAAATTGCATATTTTTAAATGCTTAATTATAATGGGAATGCACCTATACAATGTTTATTTTCATCAATATCTGTGAGATATTCATCACTGGATCAGTAAAATGATTTAGAGTTAAACAATTTATCATATATATATATATATATATATATATATATATATATATAGTGAATATATATATATATATATATATATATATATATTCACTAGGTGAATCTTACCACTAGCTCCTAACAAGTTTTAATTATAAGTGTCAAAAGAGAAAGAATTCAAAATCTCTACCGGAAAATTCTCATCCCCAGATCAATTGGTTTCAAGCTTATGGCTCACTTCAGTGAGAAGTTAGGATTTTAGACACTAGATCTTAAACTCCAACTCAAGCATCAGCACTTATTTAATATGCTACTACCAATTTGAAAACTTGAATTTTTCAGGCACGTAAATGTCTTCGAATCCAGCCTTACAAACCAGATAGCTATATGGGTCTAGTTTCACCATATATCAATAGCTAAAGCAATATAACATCACAAAAGCCTTCAAGGATACACTTATAATAATTAATAAAACAAGACCCAAAATGTGTAACTTGCTTTTAAACTTGTACTAAAATGTTCACTAGGTGGAGCTTACCACTAGCTCCTAACAAGCTTTAATTATAAGTGCCGAAAGAGATAGAATTCAAAGTCTCTACTGAAAAATACTCATCCCCAGAGCAATTGGTTTTGAGCTTATGACTTATCTCAGTGAGAAGTTAGGATTTCAGATACTAGATCTAAACTCTAACTCAAGTGTCAGCACTTATTTAATAAGTGTTCATATTATTTTTATGTTTTAAATATTCCTTATATGTTTTTTATCTTTTAATAAATATGTTGCAAATTATTAGGTGGTTTAAATTTCTCTCTCCATTTACCTATAGGTTCAAATAAATAAAAATGTTTAGAAAGTCTATGTTATGACAGTCTCATGTTTCAATAACTAGTCAAGGATCAAGCTCTTGAAGCATGTTAATGTCATCTCCTAGGGTCCACTCTAAAGCTGGAATGTGTACATAGGGATAAACCCATTATTAATATCTCCATGAGTTGAGATGTGTCATCTTCTTGCAATCATGGCTGTGACTTGGTTTTGAAAGGTTACTGCAGTTTGTATTTTTTTTTCAATCTTGGTCTGACCGGGAATATGCTTGATATGTAAATATTAGTCATATTTACTCTTCCACTTGAATAATGGGGTCCTTAAAATATAAGTATAAATATCAAAGAAAGATAATAAATGGTAAATCCTGTTACAAATGGTACCCAATGAAGGGTTCAAACATTAATTCTAATTAAAGTAAAAATAGAAAAAAATGTGCGATATAAATAACCAGCTCACAGAAATAAAAAAATGTAATAATAAATGTAAAATGAATAAATTTATGGTAAATGAGAGGAGAGGGGAGAGAACAAACAACATTAATTATAATAATTTTTTTATAATGAAAGAAAGGTAAGTGGGGTGAGTTTTGTTAAAATAAAAAAAGGAAAGAAGATATATATATATATATGTATGTACTTGATAAAAATAAATAAGCATGGGTAGGCAATGGTAAACATTAAAAATTTGCAGGCAAAGGATATTGGGGGAATGTGGCATAAAAAATCAGGTGAACATTTGTATTTAAGAATATTATAAATTAAAGAAAAAGAATAAATTAATAAAGTGATAATAGGATGTAAATAAAATAAAAGTATTAAAATTCAAAAGGTATCATAAAAATAAAAATAAAATTAACTTGAGAAAAAAAATAGAAAAAAAATGTTTTTTTAGAAATCATAAATGATTACAAAAAAAGATAAAATGGAGGTTTAGAATAATAAAATAGAACATGTTCCTAACAAGGAGCAGCAAAATAAAACCAAAAAGAAGAAGGTCATGAACCAACAAGAAAATGATGATGCCATAGTGATGATAACTAGAATGTTTGAAAAATAAGCTGAAGAAAGTAACAAATGGCTGAAGAGCTTAAAAAACAAAGTAAATAAACAGCCAAAGAGCTGAAAAATCAATATAATGAAGCAAAAAGAAAATTAGAAAGGCAAACTGAAATATTTGAAAAATTAAACAATCAGATTAGGCTATGATAGAATGAAAGAAGAAATTATGGGAGAAATAAATGGAAATAAAATGCAAGTCAAAAATGTAATCAAGATAGCATACCAAATATTAGACAAAAATAAAGAAGAACATGAGATAAATATAAGACTAGTGCAAGAAGCAGTAATGGAAACTAAAATAGAAAATGGAAAGATAATTAAAGACATTGAAGTCAAAATTAGTAATTTGAAAAAGAAAATAGATAAAATAAATATTAGCAAAAGTAGAAGTAGGCAAACTGAGACATTATGTGAAAGAAAGATGCCTAACAAGGTAAACAATTCTGACCAGGAGAATGTAAATGTGAATACATGTTTTTAAAAACCACGTAATCATAAATCAATTCTTAAAAATTTAGGTATTTTCTGACTTGGATAGGTATTTTATCTTAAATCAACTAGGTGAAGTGGTCTTGATTGTGATTTCATGCAACTATTTACAGGGGGGTGTCTCAAGATTGGCGGGATTTTTTACATAAGAAATCCGTTACTTTGGTTGAATACAAAAAACTACTGGCTAGCTATTGGAGTGAAGATTGCCAAGAAAATATTTGACATATGTGTCACAAGATAATTGGCAGTCCAGTAACCTTTTACTTCTTTCTTCAGAAAGCAAGTGGCAAAATTACTCTCTTTAACATCCAACCGACTGTCCTTGCAACAGATTATTTGGATAGTGTGTCACAATTTTCCTCATAATGTTGAGCAAATGGTCATAGGGACAGAGAGAAAAACAGTCAAGCAAATGATCAAGTTCTGAATACTTTTGACAGTACCAGATCAGCCTATGATGGGAAAGATAGAGGATTTAAATCCCAACATTGACAGTTAGAAATAAATGCAATAAGGTTTAGCTATTGAAGCAATTTGGGGAATGGAGCCTAAAGAAGATGATTCTCAAATAGCCCTGAAAAAACAAAAATGTTTCAGAGAACCAAAAGTGATTCCGATATCACTCATCAAGAGCCAAGAGGTGATTCTCAATCCCCTAGCATGAGTGGCTATTCAATCAAAAGAAAGAATAATAATAAAGAACAGCCTGATAAAAATTAAATATGTGATCTGACAGATTCACTGGCTTGACTTAATTAATAATGACCATGGATTTTGAATGAAGAAAAAATGATTACCAAAGTTTTAATCTTAATATAATAATAATGATGATGATGATGATGAAGAAGAAGAAGAAGAAGCAGCAGCAGCAAAGCTTAATATGAAAATTTAAAAAAAAAAACCAATGACAACCCCCTTGTTTATGCCTTTATTTGTTTTGTTTTTTTTGTGAAAAACCCAACTCGTAAGTCTGTATTGTGAACATAGCTGAGCATGATAAAAATAGACAAAATAAAATGTTTAGAAAAAAATATATTAAAAATAATGTGTTTAAAATAAAAATTAAATAAACATAAAACTAATAATAATGAAAATAAATCATTATTATATCAAGAAATGTTGAATAAAAATAGGTGTGTGTGTGGATGTGGCAAAGATATGAATTTCAGAATCATATTTTGTGTTGGATTAAGCCTTTTCTTGTAGCAGTTTTATTTTATAGATGGGTATGTGTGTAATTTCAATATTAATGATGATGTGCCAATAGAAAAAGCCCTGGTGCAGTAATAATAAATCTGGAAAAAAAATTCCCAGTAACTTAATAAAGAAAAAAAAATTTGAGTAAGTTAAATGGGCAGTAAAAATAATCCAGCCATTTGCAGATTCAAAGTCCACATTCGTGATCCCTAATGCACAAAAATGGCCTATGCTGTAGTCTTGACTTCTGCAAGAAATTAAATATGGTTCAATCAACATAAGATTGATCTGTGTGGGAATTGTCTAGTACTTAAGTAGGTACATCTCTTTATATTACCAGATAAGGAAAATAAAAGTACAAGAAAAGTCTACATACATACATAAACATATTGTAACGAGCACAGACGTTCGTTACATTGTTTTTTTATTTATTTATTAAACATGAAAGTAAATTAAAAAGTTCGCATTTAAAAATTTTCTTTAAGAATTAAAAATTGAAATTAAATATCATCTTAAACTCTTATATATTAAATCGCACAGATAATGAAAAATTATTAAAATAAAACTTTATTAAAGAAAAAGTATTTTAAAACTAAATTTTAAAAAGATTTGGAGATAAAATTATATCTTTAAATTTATCTTTAAATATATCTTTGATTTGGAAAACAGGTTAATTAATCAGAAATGGAAATGATAAATTTAATTAGTCAAATGTAAACCAGCCTTGGGCATTTAAATGTAAAAACATGGGTCAGATAGGAAAACAATAGAAACAAATAGCCAATGAAAGAAATCCATCGGGAAATTGGACCTCAGCGAAAGGATCACACATCGATGACATAATGCCAAGTCAATCCTTCGAATACGTATAAAAGGAAAATTAATCAGTGAGTGATTGATTATTGATTATTACGATGTGACTATATGTAGTAGTACGGAGTTGGAGGTGATGGAATTGGCAGACGCACTATCAATTCTGTCAGCTGTTAAAGAAAGGAGAAATGAACTATCGTTTTCTACATTGAGGACTAGTTAAAGCAAAAATCTCTGGATGGATAAATAAATCGGCCTTCAGAATATTAACCTCTTTAGGATGGCGTGGGAATTTACGTTCATGGCAAGCAACGGATAAAGTTGGACGTTTTAAAAATCGTAAGAACTTTATATTCACTTGAAACAATAAGAACTCTAAATTTTAAAACTTTTTAGTAAATAATGCAATAGAATCCTATCTGACCAAACTAAATTCTTCATTAATAATGTTATTTGATATATTTGTTATTTATTTATTTAAAATCATTTCCATTTATTTAACTTTGTTCTTTAAGTTTATTTATGATTTCTGTTTTCCGATGAATTAAAATATATCAATGTTAAACTTAAGTCGGGCGTGAATGGCTGTATAGATTTGTAAAGTTATATTAGGGGAGGGTAATCTTAGGTTATTTGTTTCGTGGTTAAATTGGGTCAATGGATTGGGTATATTGGTGTGATTAGTAGATGTAATATTGATTCGCTATGGGCAGAATCGCTTCATACGCCGCACACTTCCGTTTGCCTATGGAAGGAATTATAAGTCAGATACCGCAGTTCCTTTCTATGGAGTTTTTTGTTTTATTGCTCTTCTTTGCAGATAGATGTAATATTCCTATCTCATAAGAGGCAATTTCTTCTCTTAACCTTTTGTGCTGCCGTATTTTATTACATTGAATACATCGATATATCAGATGAATTGATGCCAGTTTGACTACGAATTTTAGCCTAAGGTTAAATAGGGATAGAATGTTTATTTCAAAAGCAAATTTATGTGGTCTATTCATACTCGACCCTAAATAAAAATGCATTAAATTTAAGTTGTTTATAGACGCTTGCATGGATTGTTTATTGGTTAACTAGGTTTTGTGTTTCCATATTTGTTCAAAATATATAGACATTCGATAAATAATGATACCTTACGGTGAGTATCTAAAATGTATTTATTCGGATGTCTTTTAAGTTATTGGTGACAATGCAAGTATCTTATGGTGAATACTATTGGGTTACGTATAAATTTCCCTCCGCAATTGTCAGTAATCAATAATTTTGTATTTTGATCGTTTATGTTTACTTTGAAATGTTTTTGACCGTGAAATCTATGTAACCGATCTATATTCAACATTATAAACAAGCTTTCATAAATTTATCTGTGCGAACTTAATTAAAATGTAAAATTAGAATATAATAGTAATTAAATGTAAATTAAAGTCAAAAATCAAAGTTAAAATAATGTTAAATGTTAAAATGTAAAACTAATACTAAAATAATTTTAAATCTTATATATATGTGCATAAATAAATGTTTGTATGCTAATTACTGGCAGTGGCTTATTTTATTTATTTTTTAATGTTGAAATCTAATTAGATAAGATATGATATTATTAAATCTCTGCTACTCCCTGAGCTAGTGACATGGGCTAACGACCGGAACCAAAATATTTAAAAAAAAATTTTTTTTTTTTTTTGACTTACGTATCTGCCTACTTTATAAATTTTTCTAGGTTCAAATACCTAGATGGCGCCCTGTAGTGCAGTTGACGTGAAGTCGCATTCCCCGGATCATTACAATATATATATATTAAGGTTTATTTTGTTAAGAATTCAAAATGGGCAATACCTAAATAAAGGCATTGATGTATTTTAACCCCTTAGTTCAGGGAGAGTATAATGTAACAATGAGTATATATACACAGTGCATAAGTACACACACACATATAGATATATGAGTTACATGATATTATTAATGAAATAGGGAAAATCAGAAAATCACATTTCAATATTTTATTGTTTGAAAAAAAAAAAAATTTTTTTTTTGGGATTAAATTAAAATACTGATTAGATAACTTATCTTTCTTTTCTTTTGTTTATTTAAAACTAAAAGAAAGAATTTCCAAAAAAATATTTTAACGAACATAATAAATTTTGTTAAAAGATAAATATTGTTTGAAATTTAATATATAATTAAAACAAATTTTGTACAAGAGATTATAAGTTCTAGATATAAATTCCAGACTGATTAAATAACAATAGTTACTAAATTTCTGTGTAATTAAAAATATAAAAAAGATCAAATGATTGATAGCATGAGTAAAGACTCAAACAGTGGGTGGTGTTGGGAGGTATAAAAACTGCAAATGCTGAAAAAGAAAGGAAGAAAAAAGAATAGAAAGAAGAAAAGAAAGCTGATAGCAGCAAAGAAGCAGAATTTGAGAAAAGAGTACATCGAGTGAGCTGACCTAGGAGTTGACCAGAGGCCAGTAGATAGCTGAAGCACTCTCCAGAGAATTGGCAAGCAGTCCAATGAGGAGTTTACAAGCTTTTGCTTAAACAACTGAGTCCAGCAAGATGAATCAATATTTATACAGTCATTGTAATAGAAATATGCATTGTTAGATCAGAGCTGAATGTTTATTCATTTTTCATCACCCATCTCTGGAACACCAATAGTCACATGCAGAAAATTATATCTGAGTTGCCTGTGCTGATGTTTTTACCTGCCATGAACTAAATCTACAGAACTGTACCTCACAGTATTACACAGCCAGGAGGAAGTTCCAGCTACTACTAACAAATACCCACTATGAATCTGACAAAATCAGAAGAGAGTAGTGATCACCTAGATGCAATATGAAAAACCTATATGTCAATAGGCAAATGATTGTTAAAATATTGTAGTTTTAATAAGCATTGGTATTTTTTTTATGTTTTAAATATTCCTTATATGTTTTTTTTTTATCTTTTAATAAAGATGTTGTAAATTATTGGTGTGGTTTAAGTTTCTCTCCCTCTCTTCATTTACCTATGGGTTCAAATAAATAAAAATGTTTAGATAGTCTGTGTTATGTCTTTCTCATGTTTCAATAGCTACCCAAGGGACAGGTACTTGAAGCATGTTAATATCATCTTCTGGGATTCAGTCTAAAGGATGGTGCCATAAAATCCATTATAAATATCCCCATGATATGTGTCATGCTAAGCAGTCCTGGATGTTGTGCTTCAGTCTGGAAAGGTAACTGTGGTTTATATTTTTTCTTCAATCTTGGTCTGACCGGAGGTATGGTTAATATGTAAATATTAATCATATTTACTTTTTTGCTTGAGTAATGGGGTTTTCAAAATATAAGCATAAATGTCAAAGAAAGATAATAAATGGTAAATCCTATTACAATATATATAATAAATAATCTCATGTTTTTATAAAATGAACTTCACATATGTTAAGATAATGCCCAGTATTAAGGGCTAGTTTTTTTCAGATGTCTTACTTGTGGTTGGAAATCTTATAAGTGGCTTTTTTATCACAGGCAATTGTGAATTAAATTTTAAAAATTTTGCATTTGTTATGTGATCTTTAAAACACAACTTCTGGGCAAATTATACTTGGAAAAAAATTTCCAATATGCAACATGTACTGTAATTGTAAGCAATGGATTTTATTCTCATAACATAACTTGATTTTTATAAATTGCTATAGTATTATAAACAAGAGTAGTTTTCTACTTAGTGTAGTGAATTGCTTTTGTTTATAATATTTTTTTTTTGTATTGTATTAATCGTGCTTAACATTATATTTATTAAATGCGATTGTTTAATTTATTTTTATTGGCTTTTTATAATGATTATTTGTACATCTTTTTATTATTCAAAGTCTTTTAAAATAACTTTATATTAATGTTAGTAATTTTGCTTGGCAGCTTATGAATCTTGAACTTTGACATAATCATTAGAAGGAGTCTAAGCAATATGAGATTCTAATCTGAGAGCCTAATTTGATTTATTTAAATAATTATATTATATATACAAATTGTAATAATATTTTTACTAGAAATTGTATTGTTTATGATTAGATCCAAATGAATATTGATTTGGGGTGCATTTAATTTATATATATAATATCCTAATGTTTAGTTAACTTATACATAAATAAAAGAAATAGTCATTGAATAGAAAAATGCATTAAACCAAAATAAATAATGTTTTTTTGTTATTGCTATTTTATTTTTTAGGTATTGATTATTATTTTGGAGTTCCATATGATCAATTTTATCGTGTTGCTCGATTATCAGACAGAACTACATTATTTTCCATGATTAAAAATTTGCTCAATTCAGAAACTCGTGCAGTAACATTATCTCTTTTAAACCCAAGTTCATATGTTCTTCATGGAATTTCATCAATTTTTAATGCGAATACATCAGTGAGTAAATTAACTATTTATTATCTTTTTTAAAATAATCAATATATATTTAATCATTATTGTTTTTGTTTGTTTGTTTAAATGATTTAATAAATGCTTTAAAATCATTGTAAACCAAAATAAATGTTTAAAAACTTATTGAACACAAAATCATAATATATTTTTATCCCTGTCTACTTTAAGAGCTATATGTAATCCATGTCATATCATGCAATGTAAAATGGTTGTTTCTTTTATAATGCCAAAAGTTTTTATCCATAATAATCACATATCTAGAAAGTCTGTTAACTAGGTGTAAATATTACTTTGATGAGACAATAGTTGCTTTGATTGATATCTCTAGTCTGCTTTCTGTTTAATAATTTAACATGCTATCTAAAAGTTAAGATGAGCCATTGGTCTTCAGTCACTGATATATGACAATTGTTTTGTAAAGATAACATTTGTGTTTTTTATAAGCAACACATGTACTTTCTTAAATGCAGAACTAAAACTATTAATAGGATTCACTGTTGACTATGTTCTCGGAAATCATCTGAAATCTGGGCATGTCTGCTTAGATGGCATTGTTTATGTGTCAAAACACACAAAAATGCCATTTCTGAAAATGGCCTTATGATTAATGCAACATTTATATTGTATTACCCATCGTAGGCTGCTTTACATGACATTGAACAAAAATATTACGGCCTGTTTTGTGCTTCGAAACTATTTATGCATATTCATTCTATTCATAGCTGATTACTGTATCGCTTGAGGGTGTTTTAATTGCAAGTCAGTACAACTTTTCAAATCTCTATAATAGAATAAACATTTGTAGTTAAATAATGTTGTTAATAACTAATAATTGTCATATGGTCTCCACTCTTCCCTAAAAAAATGTTAATATATAAAAAATTGGCAAAGGGTATGTTCAAATATGCTGCGACAAAGCTCATGCAGTAAGTCACGTGCACAATTTTTAAACTTTTCAGAATAGGTAAGTACAGAAAGTGAGGCTGTGTACTTTTTTCAGGCACATAATGTCCTGCCAAATACCACACTGTTTTTATTACAGCAATAAAATAATAAATCTTTTTTCAGTGAGGTTAAAATAAATTACTATTTTTGTTTACGTTTTGTTAATAATAACAAAGTATGAACCCCCCCCCCTTCCAAAAAAAGCAGTTTATTGTAGAAACCCCTCCAAAAAGGTAATTCAAACAAAATATAAATAAAAGTAAAAGTGAGAAAAAGTTGTTGGACAAAAAAATTATTAACTTTTTGTTACAATTATTTATCCGAGGGTGGGGATTGGGGTTTCAAAACAATGTTTTACCCCCCAAAAGACACAAAAGTTACTTTGGATTTAATAAGAAGAAAAACAATTTAGTCAAACAAACAAAAAAAAAAAGGTAGAACAAAGTGGAAACAAGTCCCAAATAATTGTATTATATTTTTTCGACAGGATTAAAAC
The DNA here is from genome assembly GCA_028023455.1 of Epiperipatus broadwayi. NCBI lineage: Eukaryota > Metazoa > Onychophora > Udeonychophora > Euonychophora > Peripatidae > Epiperipatus > Epiperipatus broadwayi. The sequence goes on from JAQFVV010006216.1 coordinate 4,125,902, forward strand.
AAGTGGGGTTAAAATAAATTGCTATTTTTGTTTACTTTTTTTTAATAATAACAAAGTATGAAACCCCACAAATAAAGCATTTTATTGTAGAAGCCCCCCCCCCCCCCAAAGGTAATTCAATGAAATATAAATAAAAGTAAAAAAAAAGTTGCTTAAAAAAAATATTGACTTTTTGTTACAATTATTTATCCGAGAGTGGGGTTGGGGGTTTCAAAACAATTTTTATCCCCCCCCCCCAAACACAAAAGTTACTTTTGATTTATAAGAAGAAAAACAATTTAGTCAAACAAAAAAAAAAAAAGTAAATCAAAGTTGAAACAAGTCCCAAATAACTGTATTATATTTTTTCAGTGGGGTTAAAACAAGTTTTTTCGTTGGGAAATGGTCAAAAATTTTAAAATCAGAAAAATAAACACTGTTAAATTACCAAAATTTGTTGAATGAAGAAAAATGTCAGGTTAAAAAAATAATGAAAATGAATATAAAAATTTGTTTAATAAAAAAAAAATCATGTTATAAATGAAATAAAAATTTGTTTAATCAAAAAAAAAATCATGTTATATAAAGAAAAGTTGCGGCCTGGTAACATTACATTTGGTTGATTTTGTATAGCTTCAATGCCATCAAGCAGCCATGCCCAGATTTGAACTCAAGCTATCAATGGAATCCATGGTTGCTAGATAAAGCTGTGGTATATTTAGATAAGGGTTAATTATGAATAACCAAAAAATTCATATATACTAAAAAATAATCTATTTCTGCCTTGTAGGCTAATGCTGTTTCTGATACAAATAGATATGACAGGAAATAAAAACAATGACCTTGTAAATTCAAAAGTATTTATAATCATCTTCAACAATCGTCATAAGCAAATATCAACTCAGATAATATATAAAAAAGTAAAAATTACTTCTGGACAAATCAGAAATTAGTCAAATAATATTAATGAAATAGCATTAAATATGGATTTAAGGACTATGAATTATTATCTATTGATTAATCAAGTTTACAAAAAATGGTAGCACTAAACTCAAATAACAATAAGAGTTGCTGCTGAGAGCAAACCCTGTCTGTATTTACATTCATTGAAAAAGTAATCTAAACAAACAAACTTATTGTATGATGTAATGATTTTATTTAACTTTCATGATATGATCTAATTATGTTTTGTAACTTATTATTTCTAATTGTTTATTTGGGTGGATTTTTCTTTCACTCTTCTTGAATAATTCTGGAGTGAACTGCTAAAAGTGATGGTATCCTATAAATGTATGCCTGATCACATATAATATAAATTTTTAATTATAATAATCCAGTTCTAAATAAAATAAATAGAAATTTCATCAATAAAGTAATTTTTAAAGTGTAATTTTGTAATCATATCTAAATCACCATTCATTCATCGTTAGCAGTGACTTATAAAAGAACTGGTCATTTTAATTCCTGAAAAAAAAAAGAGAATATTAAAAATAAAAAAATAGAAAATAAATGTTAAAAAAATATTGGAGTCAAAATTTATATATGTAAAATTAAAGTCAGAAATATATTTGCACAAACATATACAGAATTCCACAATTAGTGTGTGTAGACAGTTGTTCACAGCATGAAAAGCTCACAGTGATTATTAAATTAATCTAAGTGAATGAATACAGTATACTGAATAAAAATGAAGTGAAATGAGAGAAATAGTAATGATGATTAATCTAGTTTAAAATGTTAATTATAATTATTAGTAAATTAAGATAATAACTTCAATTTATCTTTCAGTCAATCCTATATGTTTCTATCCTGTTTTGCAAAAATCTAATTTATATAAATATGGACTTACATAAACAATTTCCCTATATACTGTTGCTCATGTATCAATCAGATAAATACATTAATGCAAGAATTGAAAACAAATCTTTTTTTAGACAAAATTTATTTCACTTTTTGATACAGGCGTCTCCTTAATTGTAACAACACTAAAATATTAAATAAATTACAATAATATAATTTATATATAAAACTAATATTTATAATAGTCATTATATTTACAATAATAATTATATTTTATTTTAAATTTAGTTAGTGGAGTTCTTCAACAATTATGATGTTCAACATGTAGAGATTTCATGCTGTGCTGGTATTGGATCTGTAAGTTCAGTAGCAAAGCTTTTTAATTACCTTTTAACAGGTGAAAAAGTAAACGGAATAGAGCTTCTGTCTAGAAAAACATTCCATCGTCTATTGGAACCCGTAATCAGCGGATGGGATGAGACACTGAAAATGGAAACTGTTGGTGGACATGGATTTTTCTTTTTTCCAAATCCTAAAGTAAGTTTTAAATATTTAATATTAATGGTTTTTAAGAATACTTTCTAATAAACTCATGTTTATATTAGAGATGAATGATAAAAGTAAAAAATCAAATTGATTAAAAATGTTTTAATTCATTATCACTAATTATTGCCTGTGTATATATATACTTATTTTAAATTGTGATAAAGGCATAAATAAATTAAAGTAGCATGCAATATTTTTTTACAAAAATACTTTTGTAATAAACTAAAGATTAGCCTTTCAAGCAAACGTACATGCGCTTTTTATGAATGTTAATAATAATAAATGAATACTTTCATTTCCAACACAAGATAATGTCTTTGCAAACGAATAAATGAATCCACTTATTCATTCAACCCAAATGCTTATATATGGGCAAATCTTAAGTACTGGATATGAAAGCATGAGGATAAATCAATCACTTTAAATTACTGTTTACTATGTCTGAATGAATGACGTCAACGAAATTATAATTATTATCAATTGAACTTGAACAAATATGAATAGAAGATGTCGCAATAATTTTCCAAGCACTGTGTATTTTAGTGCTAGTTCACTGCCTATTTATTATAGATTCTCCAAAATCAAAATACATGGTGAATATATATTAAGTTTAATAATTCATCTTCAAAGTGCCTTTTATTATTAATAATTGATATTTCTCTACATATATCATAAGACAAATAGATTTAGGATTAAAAGATATCTTTTAATGCACTTTATGTATATATGTAGAGAGATATCTGAAACACTTTTGGTTAGAGAAACGATTTTTAAATCAAATGAGAATTATGTTGAAAATTAATTTTTTCAATTGATTAAAATTTCTAGTGGGCATATCAATTATTAATAGTAACAGTTACTTTGGAGATTTATATATTCAAACCCAAATAAAAGAAAAGAATTATATTGGTCTTTGTGCGATCATTTCTCTAACTTATAAAAAAAAGTGGGGTGTGGCCATTTCTAATCTTATGAAACTGTCAGAGACTTTTAACAATGTCCACCCTCCTGACAATGATGAAATCCTATGACTAAGCTCAGTGGGCTGGTAGTTACAGTATAATAAAATTTACTACAGAGACATGCATTAAAATACAAGGCAATTTAAACTAATGATGAAAGCATATTATTGTAATCTAGACAAATAAATTAAGAAGAGGAACCTCACTCATTCTTATACACTACTTTTCAAATCAAGCAACTTTCTCCATACTAAAATGCATTCCTCAAGTAATATAAGTATTTTCATGCGATATAAAATCTTATAATGAATTTATTTTGTTATATCCTTTTGAAATATCTTAAGGAACAAATATTAATCACCAATCCTTTTATTGTCATGATCTGACCTAACATACTCTTCTAGAATAAAAGCCAATGTACTTTTCTAATAGTACAATGAACTATAATTAGTTTCTTAAAACTACATTATTGACTTTTGCTATAATAAAATTAATTTGAATAATCAGTTTTTTTCTGTACTAATTTTGGATATTAATCATCATATCATGTTGTTGAATAAATGAATAACATCCTAGTAGATTAAAGGTGATGTACACTTCTCTTATAAGCTAATGTATCCCAATATATTATAATAACAACAGTTAATTAAAGAAATGTTTAATCTAACTAATAATCATATTTTTAAATAAATATATAAATTTGGAAAAGTTAAAGTCTTTCACCCAGGATGACATTCGAATATCTAGAAAGAAATGGTACCTTTTTTATATCATTCTAATACTCATCAACAACAAAATTTAAAATCAATTTCTGAAATAATATACTCTGTATTTGGGAAATAATAAATAATATGCAGTCTGAAATGTATAATGAATTCAAAATAAAATGAAATAAATGCTCAATACTTTCAAATGCAACTCCAATTTTTGGAGTTGTAATATTTATATAACCTTTGCATTTTCAACTTTGGATTGTGTCTTATAAAATTGATCTGATTTATCAAGATTTCTGTAATATAATTAAGAATTTAGGATACAAGAAATCATATATAGAAAACAAAGACTAATTCAAATAATAATAAATACATTTATTGACATTTAACATCACATTCATATTTTACAAAATTTATTTACATCTTTTTGCTAAGGAAAGATCATCAGCAAACATAGGCAGTTTTATTATGCAGGATGCAATAAAAATAATTGATAACATAATTGCCTACACACTTGCAAAGACTCTCCAATACTAACAAATATTTGGGTGATTTATTTAATGACAAACTCATTTTAAAAGTATGACTACTTCACTATTCTCTAATTTACTTTTAACATTTTTTTTTTTTTGGCTATGCTAATTTTATAAAATAATCATTTATTAAAAAAGCTTTCAAAATATAATAAAACAAGACATATCTAAGATACACTTTTAATGTCCAGTAACTTACTATGTTTATCATATTAACTTATAATATTCTATTGATAGCATTTACAAAACACACTAAAAATTAAAAAAAACTTAAATCCTGACAGATAGCTGAATTTTTTTTAAATTTTCTAAAATTGGATTTACAATTGGAACGTTAATTATTTATTTAATTCCCCCACTACACACACACACGCACATGCCTTTAATAAATTTTAATGAATAAAAAAATTGCTTTTAATAAAAATTTAATATTCCCTTAAAATTAAAATTATTTAATTATAAATTGCAATAAATAATTTGTTAAGCGCATAATCATTACGTAAATAATATATATTAAGGTTATAACTTTAAGACTACGTGTCTGGATGCGACAGTAGGGACCTCTGCAAATCTTAACATAAGATTAACGACTTTAAAAGACAAGAGCGGTCACTCTTATCTTGGACATGGTATACAAGCTTCTCTCTACAAAATACAACTAACTAATTTAACTTCTCAAAAATATAGTCAACTAATAATATCTTCTCAAAATATAACCAATCAATTATTAATTAATAAATCCAGCTGAAGTATATATATACTTGCACATATATATAGTTTCTATATATTTCATTTGTTATTCATTATTATTACAAAATAAAAATATTGGTTTAAATATAATTAAAATCAAGCTATTCATGTAAATAAATATTGCACTTGGATCACGATTTGTCAATGATAGATGCCACAAAAACAATAATTTGAAAAATGGAAACATTTTTATAACACCAGGATCTAGAATCTTTCTGAAACAAAGAGTCATTCCAACAAAAATGTATAAAAAATAAAATTTGGGGAGTCACAATTTTAATTTGATGTATTTATCCTGTTTTCTGGGAAAATTTAAAATAATTGAAACTTTTAATATTTATGTAATTTTGTAATTATCTCAGTCTTTACAAATGCAAATTGTACAGATACAAGATCATGTTTGCATATAGTTTTTTGATGTTATTCTTTGTGGGTACAATGAATAAAATGGCATTATTTTACAAATTTTCATTTAAGCAGAATGTGTATTCATATTCAAGTAAGTGCAATAAATTTGTATTGGAAAAAAGTTAGTTTAAATACTAATATATAAAATTATCTATTTAAATTAGTATATTCACTTAGTATTATAAAATGAAATTTACTAATATGAGTTTTCATCTTGCATGTTTTCAGTCAGTTTGTTCAAATTAGAATGTACTTTATGCATTTCAAAAATAATTCAGTTTTCAAACATGCATCAATCAGTCTGCTCATGTTTGCTTTTAATGTAATTCATTGAAGAGGATTTTTTTTATAATTATATGTTGAACCAAAACAGGTCAAAATCTTAAAAACAAATTGCTTGACCTTTAAATAATTAGTGGGAAAGGAATTATAGCATTTTAATATGATGTATTGTTGTATTTTCTCCATAGTTATCTGATTTTCTTTAATCTATGCTAACATTTTCTAAAATTTTGGTACTCACATATTTTTATTTATGAATTATAATTTTAGAGAATATAATATAAATTTCACTGTTTCCTGATATTTTCTAAAATTCTGAAATCTACTTGTAAATGAGATTAAAATAAGATATACATTTCAATGAATATTTTACTATCTTTTTTTATTATTTTCACGTAACCTATAATTTGTTAGATTTTCAAAATATATAAATTCATCTTATTCAAAAAACAAAAAATAAAATTTTTGAATCCACTTAGGATTAATGAGAATATTTTAAGTTACATTAAGAAAATTATCAATTCCTTCAAACATTCAAAAACTGTACTAAATTACAAATTATTGCATAAAAACAGTTTCACCACAATGCATCAGCGTATTATTAAAATTATTAATATTGGAAAAGAATAAATATCTTTATGCTGTTCTTCCATAAAATAATAATCAGAAAATAATAAAATGGTAATTTCATTATTGAACACTATATGGTTTTATATCTGAAATAGTTTGTTAATGTAATAGATTATTAACATTTGAAAATGGCACCAAATCAGGTACTGAAAAAGGCTTTCAATATATAAAAAAAATTGATGTTTATATAGCTGTTGTAAAGAATTTATTTTATATTAAAAGCCTTTTTCAGCACCTGATTTGGTGCCATTTTCAAATGTTAATAATCTATTAAATTATTTTTAATGTATGTTTCATATATTTGTCTTCTTTTTGGTTAATAATTGGTTAATTAAAAATGAATGGAAAATTATATAAATTGCCATATATATAATTGTAAAAAAAATGCATGTAATTTATTTTATTTATTGTATTGTTATGATATAGTCAATTATTTTGTAATTCCTGGATTTATGATTTATTTTAATGATTTATATTGTTTTTGTTTGTTTTAATTTCATTATTGAACACTAGATCGTTTTATGTCTGAAATACTTCATTAATACAATAGATTATTAACATTTGAAAAGGGCACCAAATCAGGTGCTGAAAAAGGCTTTTAATGTATAAAAAAATTTTGATATTTATATAATTATTTTAAAGAATTTATTATTTTCTGATTATTATTCTTTTTAAAATGTGTCAAAAAGTCTGGTGATTCAATGCTTTAGATCTGATGAAATTGATTATTGGTACAACAACATTCATTGCTTTTTTTTAGATGGGATGATAAACTCAAAGATTTTCAACTAAAGCTTCTTTCATTAGAAATAGGAATGAAGAATAATTTAACAAATCCTATATTTTTTGTAATCATAGCAGACATGCTATCTGTAACATTGCGTGCTATATTATTATTATTTTTATTCTGTAAATATGTTAAGAGGCTATATTTTTCAAGTGATAAAACATCAAGAAGTAATTCTTAACTATTAGATATGATATGTCTAACCATTACACAATATTATGCTGTCTCAGAAATATCAGTTGATTCATCAGCAGCAATGGAAATAAATTCAACAAAATTAATATCCATAATTTGCATAATACTTCTTCAGTAATCATATACTTTGTGCCTTTATAATACTAGCTGAAAGGAATAAATCTTTAATTTTCTTAGGTAAATTATTCTTATTTTTCATGTCTTTTTAGAAATTGACTGTCAATAAAAGATGTTCTGCTTTTTCCATTTCCAATGATAACAAAAAAATTGTTTCACTAAGTATTTGATAGAAGATTTTGTTCAAGTTGACAAACTTCTTTGCTGAAATATTATTTTCATTTGAATTCAATAGCTTTTTTTCTGTTATCACTGTTAGGATACTTTTTACTAAAATCTAAATGTTTTTGCTGAAATTACTTGATTTATTATTTTGTTGCAAATGGCAAATTAAACATTGAGAACTTCCATTTATTTTTATAAATACAAATTCTCTAGCTATATTTTAATAAAATCTCTGCTTTCATCAATTATTTGTTTTTGAGGTCATCGTTTTATAAGGAAATGTATCATGAATTTGAAGTACTTCAATATAACTGTAATAATAAAACATAAATTAAACTACTCTGTAAATGTAATAAAAATTAAATCGTGTATAATATAACTTGACACTGTATTGAAACGCTCATCTGAGTTCAGTATAATAAGTCAACTGACAAATAGTACTATGTGGTTTATATCATGGGATGGCATACATTGTTGTGGGACTCACTGCCATAGCAACAATATCAACTCACTTTGCAGCTCATTTTTTACTATAACAATATGCCACACAAAATGACAAAATGGAAATAATTATATTAAACAGCTGTAAGCATAAATAAAAAAGCAACTCAAATTTTGCTAATTTTTAATACTGTGTTCGGAAGTCACTTGGTAACCACCAGATTATTTTTGATATCTGTTTTGACATGTGTGGGTAACTATGTTTTTATATTTATGGTCAATTATAAATATATGCATCATGAAATAGTCAACATAATGTAATACATTATACTGTTTTTCAATAATAATTTCTCTTCTAGAAAGTATTTTGTTGAAATATTTTGTGATAATGATTGGCTTGATGATAGGCACAGCATATTCAAAATAAAAGAACCCTATCCTTTTTTGGAAAAGAGCCACATGCACCCCTGATGTACTGGTTTCTAATACCTGTTACAATATATATTTTTATGGTTCTGAATGGAGATTCAAAGTAAGTAGATGATGGATACTGAAAAAAGTATATGCTTATCTGATGTATTGAGGGTTCACTGCTTTATATTCTCTACAATTAGTCATATTTGATGCTTAAAATGATAATAAAATTTAAAAAAAAAATGAAATGGATTGAATGCAAAAATATACATATATATAAATTCTTGTTTTATCAGTCAACATGCAGATAATGTTTTTTCACAATGTATTTTCTTCATATAATTCTAGCAAACTTTTTTATTTCATCAATTCATCTTTCATCTAATCTTTTTTCAAAATCTATGTTTCACTTAGATGTCTGTCTTTATCTTTAAAAAATCATTAATATTTTCAAATTTGTTTGTAATTTCAAAACTTTCTCAGGCCATAAGTCAAGAAATTGTATTTGCATTTTTTGCTCTTTGTTGAGAAATTTTGCAAAGTTTTTTTTTCTATATATATATATTTTTTCTAATATTTTAATTTCAAAAAATTCAAAAGATGGTGGGATAATAAAATAAGTGGGTCTTCAAAGTTTTTTAAACTCCACGATGATGGGTGTCTTATATATTTGGCAATCTCAAACTTTGTGAGATGATTTCGAGAAAATATTACAATGATCTAAAAACTTAATTTTTTGTAAAGTTTATGATTATTTTGTATCATAATTGTGTAATAATTATTAGAAATCAAAAATATACATTATTACATATTTATTTTTTTACAGAAATGTTTTATTTTTAAATATAAAAGAATATATTCTTCTGTGTAACATTACTATAGAGATTAAGGTCACAGGAAACACAACTGTTTTAAAGTAATATCATTCAACAGTCAATAATATTATTTAATAATATTGTAAAAATTATGAAAAAAATTTAAATTTTTAAAGTATAACTTGATAAATTTACTAGATCTTAAAAATAATTAATTCAGATTTTTAAAACAAATATCAAGCAAAAAATGTTTTGTTCATTTTGCAAATTGAATCTGCTCCACCTGAAATTTGATGATATGACAGCCCTTTGCTTTGATTAAAATCTAATTTTTAAAATAATTCTGAAAATCAAATATGATTTTTAAAAATTTATTTATTTTCTAAATAAAAATATTTATCAAATGAGATCAAATTTATTATATTCTGATAAATAATAATGTAAAGTGAAAGTTGAAAGTTTAAATCTAGTGACAACTAATAAATCTGTCAGAATGTTAGCGGAGTGCAAAAGGGTTAAATTAATGTACTATCCAAGTCAAATATTATTAACATTTTTTTTGCCATCATTAGTGATAATCATTTTGATTACTAAAAATACTTTTTATAGATTGCATTTAAAAAAATTCTATATATATATTGTAATAGTAACTATCGTTTTGACAATTGGTAACAATCAAGTTAGCAATAAAATGAACAAAATACAATATTTGCAAATTAATTTTAGTCTAGGGAAATTTAAAGATAACTAATGAGTGGAGTAACCATGTACATGGTGAAGTGACTACCTACAACTTATTTTTAATTGACAAATTTATAATAGTCACAAGCAATGATCAAATTGAGCCCATATAAAAATAAGTTTTTATGCAGATTCAGTTATATTTTCTGATTATTACCCTTCTTCATCTAATACTTTATTACATTAATACAATAAATAATCAGCTTGTATTCAGATGCAAAATGATAAAATTATTAAGAATGATAATTTTAATTAAAGAATAAAATTATATGATAATAAAAAAATGTATTTACATATTTACACTTAAAAAATTATATGACAATCATGTGTGAGAGGCGAAAACTTTGTAGATTACAATAACTTATTGAGAATAACTATAGAAAGTTCAGTCAATTACTTAATGTCTTTGTGACCCCACATATATATTTTGTTTCTGTAAATGTGGGAATATGGCCATTGAAATTATCAATTTCAACTGTCTTCTATGCATTGCTAATATTTTAACTTCTTTTGATTCATTCTGTGGCAGTTTTTACTATGAGAGTTTTTATTGCAATTATACTCTGAGCATTTGAAATAAGTAGATTTTCAGATTAATTATAGTAGTACATTTCTTTAGGATAATTACTTTAGATGGCTAGTTTTTTTCTGGTTGCAAGTAAATGACAAATATTTCTTCAGCATTGAATAGTGATGAACAGATTGAGAGGAACAGAGTTAATTTTAAGGAATATTCTTTGTTTACAGTTCCATATTCAACTATAATTGTAGAAAGGTCCGGTAAAGCATTCTTGAGGATTCTCTACTTCATAAAATGCATGACATATATATACTTAAATAATTCTTACAAATTTTATTGACTTCTATAATGTAAAAGACACAATGTAGAAGTAGCTACAGTTATTCCAACCATTTCTTGGAATACAGACGATTTTAGGAAACTTCTGTTGGTTCCCATAGCAACGTTTTTTATTTTGAAAAATATTCTTTATTTTAAAAAAATAAAATAATAATATATTAGATCTTTACACTTATTAATATCATTTTAAAACAATTTAAAATTTATTCTATACACATGAATTTTGCTGTACATAATAAAGAAAAAATATTTGCATTAAAGCAGTGCCTGTAAGCTCGGATGTGAGGGTTGCAATATATATATATCATTTTAAATTGGAAAAAATATCACAATAATTAATCATAGCACAGTTATAAGAACTAAAATAGATAAAGTTATATATCTTGTTTTTAATCAGTACAAATTTAAAACTGGACCATCAAAAATATATCACATTTTGATATTTGCTTCCTTTACCATTTATAAATTGTTTCTCATAAAAAAAATACTGGAGTTAATATACAACCTTGTTAATACAACTTACCATTTCAAATGTGCCAGATTTTCTAATATCAATAAGGATTATTTTCCCTAATATTAACATGCAATAGTAATAGACATGAATAAACCTTCATACACATCAATTATTTTCAAACTTTACTCAAATAACTCCTTTGCTTATCAATTATTTTGCATTTCCAGATAACAAAATTTATATCTATAGTTCTTTCTGATTTTTTAAAATAATATATTGAATTTTGATAACATATTTGATAACTGAAAGCAATATATTTAATAAAATCTTTGAAAGTATCTCCACTATAATGGACAATAGTGATTTTGCATAATAATTGTTGCAATCACTTCTATCTACTTGAGTTGAAATAATAAAAATACAATCAGATAGCACAATTTTATATATTCCTAAAACAACCCAATTGGTTAAAATTTTCCAACAATATTTATAACAAATACAAATAAGATAACAGAATAGATATATCATTAAATTATACTTTCATCTGAATTCTAATATAGTTATTTAAACTTAATTAACATGTTTTATCCATATGTTCTGAATATTCCCAAAATTATATAAAAGAATAATTTCCATTGATTTAATATTGTGTTTTAGGTCTATCTAATAAAAAAAACTATTGTATTTCTTTTGCAATCTTAATCCATTTATCACTTTTAAACTTTCTTATTAGTCGATTAACTTCTGTTTTTAAATCCATATTGCTTATGAAACTCAGCTTTTATTTTATCATTCATCTAAACATAAAAATTTTGTTTCCATTTAATAAACCATCAATGATACAATCATTGTCAAAAACAATCAGCATTTTCCTTTTAATGATCCCAGAATAAACTTATTTATATCTACAACATTCATATGCCTCTCTAATATGTCTTACTTGAAAATCCAAATTAATAATTTATATGTGTAACAGCTTTTGAAGTTTAGAAAAAGTAACATCTTTTTCTAAATAAATAAATATCACATATCTGATTCATATACTTGGTGTGATGCAATCATTGTTTAACTTTGAATGTGCTGATCTATGCTGATCAATAATCAGAGTTAATTTTATAATATTAATATCTAAATTTAAAAATTAACTGGTTTTGAGACAAATTGCTCTTCATGTATTCAAAGCAAGGTTTTAATTTTGGGCTTTTTGATTTATTTATTTTTTGAAGAAAAACACAATAATAAAATAAATACAATATAACAATTATTTATAAATAATTTCTATGTTCACAAAAAATATAAATAATTATTCATCAAAAATAGAAAAAAGTTTAATCCTTATGCTGCTTTTACATATAGTTAAATGTGATACAAAAATATCTTTATATAATAACAATAATATTTATAATAATAATAATAATAATAATAATAATAATAATAATAATAATAATAATAATAATAATAATAATAATAATAATAATAATAATAATAATAATAATAATAATAATAATAATAATAATAATAATAATAATAATAATAATAATAATAATAATAATAATAATAATAATAATAATAATAATAATAATAATAATAATAATAATAATAATAATAATAATAATAATAATAATAATAATAATAATAATAATAATAATAATAATAATAATAATAATAATAATAATAATAATAATAATAATAATAATAATAATAATAATAATAATAATAATAAAAAAAAAAAAAGCTCTTTTGGGCAAATATTACATAAATACAAACATAAAATAGATTGTGTAAAAGTATAAAACTTTTGAAGTATATTAAAGAACCTAGTAAAAGGAAGATATATGAAACCAATTTCATTAATTACAATAAAAATAATTTTATGAATATATATATAAAACATGCATTAATTTAACTAATAATTGGCTAATGATAAATGAATGGAAAATTATATAATATACATTTATACAGGAATTTTTTTCCTGCCTTAAAAATATTGTATTGTTTTAATAGGTTATAATTAATTTTATATAAAAAACAGATAGATGTCACTATTATGCAATGTAGGTAGTCATTGTGAAATAGTTCAAGCACATTGAAAAGGGTAAAAATTAATATTTGCTGAAAAGAGCTTTTACGTGTATGATTAATATTATTGTTGTTATATAAAAATATTTTAAATCATATCGTATGATTTATTTAAACATAATTATTTATATGAAATATTGTGAAAGGAAACTATTCTTCACACATGTGCTCCAAAATAGAAACATGTTCTCCCATTAATGAAGATAATTATTTTAATGGTATTTTCTGATTTTGTTTTAGGAAATTCTAAATTAATAAAAAAAAAAACAAATTCAAAAATCATCAAATACTTTTCTATATTTATAATTATTTGTATTTGGATGTTTAATTTAATAATAATAATTGTAATCTAGGTTTTGTATATCTTGTAAGTTACCTTATGCATGCACATACTTAATTAAAATTTTAATTTAATATTTATATATAATTTTATTAAATTAAAATGGCTACCTAGTATAGAAATAGAGCAAAATAATATATTAATATTGAAGAAAACTTTGAAAAATTATATTGTTAAATTAAAAATTGATTTGTTATCATATTAAAATACACAAATAATTTTTTGAGATTTTGATTTAATAAAGTTTAGCTATTTGTTTATTGAAAATATTTTAATAAATATAATTTTAATTAAACTCTGTCCATTATTTTGTTGTTTAATATCACCCTTTAATATTATCTTTAATATCACTGTTTATTTTTACCACACAAGTATAATTTTGAAATAATACTTTTGATACTATATGAAACAATAACCCTTTTGTAACATAAATCCTTTAAGTTTTGTTGTCCTTCTTAAAAGTATTGGTTTCTTTTTATCAAAGAAGTAATCTTATTTTAGTAATTTTGCTGAACTTTGTTTATTCTTTACAAGTTTAGTTTTCTTAACACATCAATTGTATGTCATTTTGCCAAATTTTAATTTATCCCAGCTCTTTTGTTTGTAGATAGACTGTTGTCTTGGAGACATATTTCATCATATAGAAGAGACTATAGGCATGCTATATATTATCCTTAAGGTCTATATCCAATGTTCCATTATTGATTACATTTTTACATAGTAAATGGCAACTCAATTAAGGTTTGCATTTATTGTACCTTTTTATATATTTATGTAGTGAATAAATATCATAATGGCAATTGAAAAGATAATGAAATCTTACATTTTTAATGCTAGATCAGCTTTATTTTCATTGATAAATTTGATTTAGCTTCCCTTACTGTGGTCATTTCTGTTATTTCTCAGTCTTAAAACATCTGGTTCTCATTCTCAACAATTAACAGCTCAACTAAATTCAACTGATTAGCTAACTTCAACTGTTTTTGGTAGTCTTTTGTATCCTTTATATACCCACAATCTTCTCATGCAATAATCTGTGTTGTCATCACATTAAAAGCAACGCTATATGCTATTCCAAAAATATGCTGGTTTGTTTACCTTTTTTTTTTTTATCTATTTTGTTTTTCAATCTTTCTTTTGTAATTAATAACATGCTGATGCATTGCTGTGAAACTTTTTTATATAATAATTTCTGTAGGCTTTCAATATCATAATTTCTGCAGACTAAGCACTTTCAGAGTTTTGTTACTCCATAATCATAGTCTCTTTCTTTTGTTAAATTCTTCCTTAATGACTAATTTAATTTAAAAAATTTGAGCACATGAAAAAACAACAACTTTAAATTACTTTTTTTTCAGTTTATTGCACTTAAAAACTTACAAGATCAGAGCTTATATAAATTAATTATTAAAAGTAAATTCTTTACAATTAAAAATTGTTTCATGGTTTCCAATTTTCTTATATACATAATTGTGTTTAAAGTATATATATGTAAAAACTTTTAACTTATTTGCTAAATAATTGCTTCCTTTTTTAAATCCAGTGTAAACTTTTTATTTGTTTTATTCTACTATAAAAATTATTAATGTGTTGTATTTTAATTACTTTCACTCAACTTACTTACTGAGGCAAAATTTTATTTAGATTCTTAAACCCATCTACCTAACTCATGAACTTGAAAATTAACTGGCTTTGTGGTCTGCACTATATTTTATACCTTGACTTATATAAATAATTTTAATAGACACATATACATGTTTTAATATTATACATATGTAAATATTTCCATTTCATTTTATAATCTGGATTATTATTCAAAGTTACCATCGATAAACTTCAAATCCACAATCCCCCTTATAGTACAACTACATTCATTTAATCAGTACAGATTATTTTATTTCAATCCTAAATTTATAGAGTTAAGTTGTTGTTAGAATGTACTACTTTGATAGTGTACCAAAATATTTATTATGTGTGCAAACGTAGCATATATATATATATATATATATATTCATAATATTATTTCCAGGAGCTTTCCTGCAATAAAAATATAATAGCCAAATAGCTGATGGTTCAGTGCAATAACAAGTACTTTCCTCAGTGCTTCGCAAGCATATTTTTCTCTCTTCATACACATTCTTTTAAATATCCATTCTGTAAACAAATCTTTCCTGTAAAGATTACCAATGTTAATTATAATATTTTCACTAATAAATGAATTCATAGTATTATTTTCAGGAGCTTTGATATAATAAAAATAGAACAGCTAAATAGTTGACATTTTAGCACAATAGCAAGTACTTTCCTCAGAGCTTCACAAACAGATTTTTCTTTCTTCACACACATTCCTTCAAAATACCTCCATTCTGTAAACAAATCTTTCCCATAAAGATTAATAATGTTAATTCTAATATTCTCATGAATAAATGAATTCATAGTATTTAGCTATTATATTTTTATTATATGGAAGCTCCCGGAAATAATATTATGAATTCATTTATCCATGAGAATGTTAAAATTAATATATATATATATGTTCACTAGAGGAAGCTTATCAATAGCTCCAATCAAGATTTAATTTATAAGTGCCGAAAAAGAAAAAATTCCAAATCTCTATCAGAATGTTCTTATCCCCAGACCAATTAGTTTCAAGCCTATGGCTCACCTCAGTGAGGATCTAGAACTCTAGACCCTAGATCTAAAATCCCAATTCAAAAGTCAGCACATATTTAATACATTACCATCAATTTGAAAACCTGAATTTTTCAGACACGTAAATGTCATCAAATTCAGCCTTACAAACCAAATAGCTATATAGGTCTGAACTTGGTTCAGTTTCACAATATATTAATAGCCTCAGAAAAAGCCTTCAAGAGTACATTTTTAATAATTGATAAAATGACACAAATTGTGTGACTTGCTTTTAAGTTTGTATTAAAATGTTCATTAGAGGGATCTTACCAATAGCTCCAATGAAGCTTTAATTTATAAGTGCCAAAAGAGAAAGATTTCAAAATTTCTATCAGAATATCCTCATCCCCAGACCAATTAGTTTCGAGCTTATGGCTCACCTCAGTGAGAAGCTAGAACTCCAGACACTAAATCTAAAATATAAATTTGAAAACCTGAATTTTTCAGATACATAAATGACTTCAAATCCAGCCTTACAAACCAAATAGCTATATGGGTCTGAACTCAGTTCAGTTTCACCATATATTAGTAGCTTCAGCAATATAACATCACAAAAGCCTTCTAGGATACACATATAATAATTAATAAAACAAGATACAAATTGTGTAACTTGCTTTTAAACTTGTATTAAGATGTTCACTAGAGGGAGCTTACCAATAGCTCCAATCAAGCTTTAATTTATAAGTGCCGAAAGAGAAAAAATTAAAAATTAAAGCTTGATTGAGTTACTGGTAAGCTCACTCTAGTGAACATTTTAATACAAG
This sequence comes from Epiperipatus broadwayi, assembly GCA_028023455.1. NCBI lineage: Eukaryota > Metazoa > Onychophora > Udeonychophora > Euonychophora > Peripatidae > Epiperipatus > Epiperipatus broadwayi. Next base: position 4,143,367 of record JAQFVV010006216.1, read on the forward strand.
CTTAAAAGCAAGTTACACAATTTGTGTTTTGTTTTATTAATTACTGTATATATGTTGTGATTTAATTTCTCAAATTTTCATGTTTTCTTTTAACTAAATTGTCTAACTTTACATTTTTGTAGATAATAGCTTCCTTAATGCTATCATTATAATATATATAATAAACCAAATATATCACTTCAAAATTAAATCACTAGTCAATATTAAAATTCACTATCACAAAAATGTCTTGCTTAGTAGCTAAGATTATTTCCTTTGACAAGAATAAAAAGGAGAAAAGAATTCAAGAATTTCTTTTAATAAAATATGAATCTTAAGTTATTATCTTATTCAAATGTTTTTTACTATTAAAATTAATTGGAATTATAATTTAAAACGTGGAATGTTAACACATATATGTGTTGTTTTGTGTTTTTGTTCGCATTTGAGGAATTTGCCTTGATAGAGAAATTATTCTAGTAAATCCTTAATTTTATATTGGCTAATAATTTAATTTTAAATTGGTATATTTAGTTTATTATATTGACTAGTTTAGTTTTTGTCATTATATATAATATTTATGATTTAAATAAACTTGGGCTATTATCATGAGACACACACACATATATACATTGTAACAGTCAAAATGAACAGCACACACGAAAATCGCCAAAGAATAATCTGCACCCAATTCCATATTCTGACATCACATGATCAAAACTTTTTATTTTTCTATTCTGCTAATTCAGGCAGATGCAAGAGACTCTTATTATTTAATTACCCTATTGATGACACACGCGTGTGTGTGTATGTATATATATATATATACACACGCGTGTGTGTGTATATATATATATATATTGTAATGATCAAAATGAGCAACTAACATATGAAAATTACCTAAGGGTAATCTGCACACAGCTTCATATTCTGACATCACATGGTCAAAAGTTTTTATTTTGATATCCTGCTAATTCAGACAGATACAAGAGACTCTTATTATATTCTAATTACTGCTATTGATTGCAATAAAAGACAAATGCTAGAATAATGAGAAATTAAAATTTATTTAGGTGTATATATAATCACCATGGTGCAATCAGATAAATATTAACATAATTGATTGGAACCCTTTGGGAACTTTTTAGTCATCTGGTCTCTTACCTGAGGTTCAAATTCAGAATAACAACACTTAATGATCAATTGTCTTATGTCCAGTATTTACACTCAATCAATTTCATTTCACTGCCCTGTAGCAAGATTCATCTGAATAGGTATTTATCACTTCAATAGGATTATTATCTGACATTATGCATGAATGATATATGGACCTGTGTATCTTAATTGTTCCTGGATAGATACAGATTCAATGCACAGACAAACTGTAAATATTAATAACTATTAATCCAAAACCAATCCTAATCCAATTACAAAAATTATCAATGTCATTCACAAGTCTAAGGATACACTAAAAATCATTACCATAAAATACACTATTAGAAGACAGACTAATATAAATCATTTCTTGAAACTTCATACTAAATGACTAAATTATGCATATAAAGTGAATACTTGAGTTATAACAGAGATAAATATCATGTATTCCAGACAATCTTTAACATCTGTTTTAATAATATAATAAATCTCACCAAATGACTGGGTAGGAATCACACAACTACCTGACATTAGTGGTTGAGAACTTATAAACTAAATGGTAGAAATATGCAGCTACCTGATAAATAATAATAATAATTTGCCAAGTGCAAAAGTCAGGAAGCACATCTGCTTTACACTCATTTCTGGACAATCAAAATTACATAACACACAATCTGTGGTAGGAATGAGAAGTCTACCTAAATAATATTCAGAGTATTAATAATGGATTTTGGTAATGCATTGGTATTACTCTGATCTCCACATATCTAAAACAACCGCACATAAGCCTAAGAAAGTACTTAAAATAATTTAATACTTGGCTAATCTGACACACAAATATTCTCCCCCATGACTCAAGTGCATTTTGATTAAAAGTATAGGCTTTTATCATGATGAAGACAGGCTTTTTTAATTTACTTAATTTGTCTAGGCCATTAATATCAACATTATTTATGTTAAAGGTTAAATTATTAACATTTTTAGATCCCTCTTCTAACACATAATACATTCCAGACTAGTGGAAATAATCATTATTTATACCCATCTTTTATAATAATTACAAAATACAAGAGAAACCTATAGCAAATGGTGAGGGTTGCAATAATTTGATAATTGTTTTATTGTATATGTTTTCTTTTATGTTGTGATGTCTGAATGGTTGATGCATCTAATAAACCAGAAATAATAAGATTAGGCAATCCATCACTATTCTGCTCTCTAAAACATATATCTACACCAAATAAACCATAATATTCTATACAAAATTTCCAATACAAATTACACACACATATAAGGGATTAAATATATTAATATTAGTAAAACAAAACCATAAGAGCAAATATCTAAAGTTCATACAAATTAACTTCTTTAATCTTCAACAGTTTGTTATGAATTCAGGTACTATCCAACTCCATGCAGCCTTATTAATATAAACATAGCTATGTTTTCTAATATTCATTGAAGTTTCTCTGAAATTATTCTTGCTGATTTAGACAGCAATCTTTGATGTATGCTTCTATTGATAATGCCCATTTCAGTTTATTTAGTGTATCAGTTATTTAATATGTAGTTAGAATTTAAAGGTATTTACATTACTGAGTGGCATTTATTCCTTGTGGCATTATGGCTGGTCTCTTTTCCAAAGTTATAGGACACTTTTAAATTTCAGCAGTATACAGTCTGTTTTTAATGGACACAATGAACAATGGAATGGCTTTACAATGCATCATGGTAGCCTCTTTGCACTTCATGACAGAACTAAGTCTGCAGTCAATGGGCTTGGCTAGAATGGAGTGGACAGTGTGCTTCTCTACTCTTCCATTATATATGCTTTCAGAAATACTATTATTTCTTTCTTCTAATCTATCAATCTTCTGAGAGACCACTTTTTATATTTCACAGAGTTGCCTCATCTATCCAATCAGTTTTCATTGTGGTTCAAGTTCATTCACCCTCCACTGGCTGGATATTAGGTCTAACTCTGTGATTCAGGGCTTATCACTAACTTCACAAGAATTAGCTTTAAAAGGGATTACAATAAAAATAAGAGATAATCTTTTGGCTAGCAAACATATGATAGCAATCTCTTAATTAGCCAATCCGATTATCAACAAATTGATTAATTCACTCATTTCCATCCACCTAATTGTTAAATAACTCTGCAACAGATAATTATTAAAATATTTCTAAAGATTTTATAAACTTTGTTTAAATTATATATTTATTCTAAATCAATTTTGAACTAATGAGGTTTAATATGTTTGATCTGTGGAAATACCTACATATACATTACACCTAGTAAAAAGAATGTTTTGACAACTTTGGATTAAACATTTTAATTCTTAAATGATGTAATCTGAAAGTATTGTACCATTTATTTATATATAAAGTACAAATTACTTTTTGATATTAGGTATTATAAAAAAAAGAAAGAAAGCGAACACGATCTTTATTTTTTTTTAGCATAATGTTTTGAAAAGAGAAAAAAAAAACGTACAGTGAAAGTTTAGTTTTTTTTTGAAATAAGTTAACTAAAATAAATTCAATGTTGGAAAGTGCATATTGAATCATTGATTAAAATAGCGAAAGGAAATTTCAAAAGGCGAAAGATTGTTATCAGAAACAATTTTCTGATGGTAATTAAAAATGGCCGAAATTCTTAGCGGAAAACAGACTTTGTAAAAAAGAAAAAGAGAAGAATGTAGAAGTTTATAAAGTAGAACAAAGAAAAAAAAAGAACATGCGCAGAGCTTCTAAAAAGAATCGAAGAGTATAAAAGGAGCGGACAGATTTGAAAAGGGGTCTTTTTTACCTGGGTGTTCCAATAGTGCTGAGCATTTGGAAGTGTTTCATATTTCTTTTAATAAAATGTGTTCACTTAGATACCAGCTGAAATCGCTCGCCATGAGTGAGTAGAACGATATCGTTTGCCGACACTTTCTCTCGGAAAAAGTCACCTAGATCGTCCCCGTGCTACCTAAATTAGATCGGAGATTCGGAAATAAAACTAAAAGAAAAAAAACAGCTACTGCGGACTACTCACTAACTGAATTGTACGTCGGGAAGATCGATGACCTACTTAATGTTAACTTACCGGTAAGTAAATGTACATAAATATTTTTTTTTTACATAAAGCTTTATGAATAATGAATTGAATTGAAATGTTATTCCATAAAATTTTCTTGGATCAGAAGATTTACGAACTGAGAAATGAACCAAAATGTTGCTACAGAAAATTAGACTAAATAATTAATACTCCAATATTCGACGTAGATTAATGAATTCATATGCACAATCCTTTCCAACGTTGTAATGTCTGTCTTAATCATAATGATTGAATGTTTGACGAGTTATAATAAATCTTTATTATTAACTTCACTTTCATTGTACGTGTCAAAAATTAATACTATTCTATGTGATTTTTTTTTATCTTTAGTTATTTAAATTAGATCGTATAATTATTACCTTACGGGCTACAATATTTGACGCAGTCTCAGTGGGTCTAACGACCCTGGCGCCCTCAAGTAGAAATTAAAAACTGGTTCTGCTCACGATTGTACCCGGTAATCATTCTAGGCCGAAGTTGATCAGGAAAAATAGCTGTGTTAAGAATTAAAATACAATTTTTTTTTATGTTGATACAGTTTGATCAACTCATGCTCAAATATACATTTGAGGCGTATAAGGGCTAGTAATACGAGAAACGTTACAATGGCGACCCAACTCGAGGCTTACGAAAAAAAAAAAAAAACCACGACCTGAGAAAATTTAAAAACGGCATAAAATTGAGAATTTAATGTTCGTAGCCGGAAAATAAATATGACCACAAATAGTGCGCAAGTCTAAAAAGTTATTGCGTACGATTACAAAAGTTTTTTTTAGAGTAGGATTTTAAATAAGGACTATATTGAAAGAAAATAATAGCTTATAAATTATTAAATAATAAATAAAACTGATCAAAGGTAAGAAATGACGGTAAAGGTAGAGGGGGACGGGAGATTATAGGGTGATAAAAGAGAGGGGTGTCGGTGAACGAATTTATTAGCAAAGCAAAATAAAATATTATATTTATATCGTAAAAATTGATAGCGTTAAGATTTTGTTTACTGTAGCAAAAATAAGCAACACGGCCATATATGAAATTGAGAAGTAATAAAAATACACAAAATATGGCAGAAGGCGCGGAAGAATTAAAAGAGGGCTCGGAACCCTTAATAAAAAAACTATTATACGAATGCATGACAGAATTCAAAGAAGAAATAAAAAAAGAAATGACAGAGATGGTCAGAGGATTAAAAGAAGAAATAAAAGAACCAGTAAAAAAAAAAAGGAAAAGAAATAAAGTGATCAGTAGAACAACAGAAGAAAAGAGGATAGATAATCTTATTTGTGAATGGGATGGCGAATCGATTAAGTACACATCTCAAGAATGCCCAAAGGTTGTTTTGCAAATAAACGATGTCAAAGTAGAGACATTGTGGGATTCTGGCAGCCAGATATCGGTAATGTCAGAAACAACATATGAGCGCATGCGGAGCCAACCCATAGAGATACCAACTCTACCAGTGAAAAGCACGCTAATAACATTAGCAAATAACAAAAAGGCACAATTGGGATCAAAACAGGTTTGGGTGCAAATTAAGATAGAGGATAAAATTATGCCCCACACGCTATTAATTCTAAAAGGGTTGGTACATGAAGCCATATTGGGGTCAGATTTTATGCACAAAACTGGGTGTGTGATCAATTATAAAGATGAAAAGATTATCTGTGATGGGGAAGAAGTGGAGTTTGGGTCGCGGATGAGAATGAACCATCAAAACGTATGTAATATGGAGGTTGAGACAGAACAGCCTTCAATAGAGGCACGGATTGATGAAGTAATAAAGGGAGTGAAGGAAGGATGGAAAGAGGACTTAAAAGAAGTCTTAAATGAATATAAATCGAATTTTTCAGATAAACCCGGGGTTATTAAAGGGTATGAGCACAGGATCAAGATCGCTGACAGTACACCATACCAGGCAAGATCATACCCAGTGCCACACCACTATAGAGCTGAGGTAGAGAGAGAATTAGCTAAAATGGAGGAGTGGGATATTATCACTAAGGATTCGTCAGCATATAATAACCCATTGGTGGTTGTAAAAAAAAAGATGGAACCATACGACTGTGTTTGGATGCCAGGCAATTGAACAAGATTACATGGCCAGATCAAAATGTTCCACCTCCAATAAATGAGTTGGTAAATAAATTCCGGGGGAAAAAGATATTTTCCACGTTAGATCTGACTGCCAGCTATTGGCAGATCAGGTTACACCCTGCTGACCGGAAGTACACAGCATTTCGATATAATGGTATATCGTACCAATTTAACAGAATGCCTTTTGGTCTCAAGAATAGTGGAGCAGGCCTGCTAAAATGTCTCGATCGTGTGCTGTGCCCGGAAATAAAAAAGTTAATCACTGTTTACATGGATGATGTGATTTATTGCATCCAATAACGCCCAGGAACACTTACAACACCTCAAGTTGTTTCTACAAGAGTGCAATATGAAGGATATTCGCATTAATCTGCAAAAAAGCTGTTTAGGAGCAGAAGAAGTGAATTTCTTAGGGCACTTAATTAATGCCAATGGGATTAGACCCCACCCGGACAAAATCCAGGCAATACGAGATTTCCCAGCCCCTCGAACACCAAAACAGGTGAGATCGTTTTTGGGGATGTGTAATTTCTACAATAAATTTTACAAAAACTTTGCTTCAGACATGGAGCCTCTGCTGCAATTATTACGTAAGGGAACGTCATGGAAATGGACGGAAGAGCATGAGACCAATTTTAGGGTTATTAAAGAGAAATTCCTTAGTCAAGTGATGCTGGTTTACCCTGACTTAAGGAAACCGTTTATTGTTCAGGTAGATAGTAGCGGGTATGGGTTAGGTGCTGCTCTTATGCAAGCTCAAGAGGATGGTACCTGGGGTGTAATTTATTTTGTCAGCAGACCACTGAGAGGTGCAGAGATTAATTACTGTGTAACAGAGAAAGAGGCCTTGGCTGTGGTGTGGGCATTTCAGAAGTTCTGCCAATTCTTGATAGGATCGGAAACGATTGTTAGGACAGATCATAAGAGCCTAGAGTTCTTAAATCACAGTTATTTAACAAATAGTAGGCTAATCCGATGGAGCCTTTTTCTCCAGGAGTTCAATTATTCCATCCAGTATTGTAAGGGCACTGAAAATGTGGTAGCCGACACATTGAGCCGGAATATTGTTCCTGATACCCAGGACCATTTGCAGATGGAAGATATCTGTTTGGCAAGTGTAGAAGTAGAAACAGACGCTGTAGTAGAAGAAGGATTGAGACACTTAGGAAAGGTACAACGGCAAAGCCCGACCTACAAGAAAATTATTGATCAACTAGAAGACAAAGATGAAGCGAGAGAGACAGCAGATGCTAACACTGATGAGAGATACCGCCTGAAAGAAGGGATCCTATGGTATATCACCGATCCTCAAAAGGATCAATGGAAAATGATCATACCAGAAAGTTTACAGGAAGGACTTATTGACTACACACATCATTTGTATGGGCACTATGGTGTAAATAAAGTGGAAGCCTTATTGAGGACATGGTTCCACTGGCCGAATATGAGAGCACAGGTCACCAGGATAGTAAGCTCATGTGAAATGTGTCAGAAGACAAAACCAGCAAACAAGTCATATCAAGGTCCATTGAATTCTATCATCCCTAAAGAACCCAATGACCTGGTGGCTATTGATTTCTATGGACCATTGCCGGCTTTTGGGAAAATGAAATATCTACTAGTAGTATATGACCTTTTTTCAAAATGGGTGTCAGCATATCCAGTGACCCAAGCCAATACCAAGAATGCCATACGAGCCCTTGAGGTACGATATTTTAAAAGGGTAGGCAAACCAAAAGCTATTTTGTCGGACCACGGTACGCCGTTCACATCTTATGATTGGCAACAGTGGATAGAGAGGATGGAGGTAAAACACATATTGTCATCCATACGAAATCCACAATCAAACCCTTGTGAGCGGGTGATGAGAGAGTTAGGACGCCTCTTCAGGGTATATACTGCATCCAACCATAGAGGATGGGTGAAACAACTCCCAAGGGTGTTAAATTTCATAAATTGGTCTCATAATGAATCTACCGGATTTGCACCTGTAAGACTTCACTTTGGACAAGCAATACCTAGGTTGTACCAATCCAAGTTACCCGCTGGTCCAGAAAACATTGATAAAGGGAGAGATCATGAAGAAGCAAGAAAAAAATTGGAACACTGTGCCAAGCTCCGAACCCAGCGGAAAGGAGGCCTGACTGATAAGTTTAAAACAGGGGATACAGTATGGGTAAAAACGAACCCTGTGAGTCAAACTGGGAAGCATATTTTTAAGAAGTTCCAAAATTTGTATGAGGGACCTTACCAAATCAGCCGACAGGATGGTCCAAATGCTTTCACTTTAAAGAATGGTGAAGGAGAAAGGGGTACCTATAACGCTAGGTCACTGAAACCATATAAGACTAGGACGTGGGTTAGAAGTACTCCATAAAGACTTATTAAGAATAAAATTAGTTCAAGCCCATATTTTATTCTCATTCCCCTGCCCCGGTGGTATTGTACCATTTATTTATATATAAAGCACAAATTACTTTTTGATATTAGGTATTATAAAAAAAAAGAAAGAAAGCGAACACAATCTTTATTTTTTTTTTAGCATAATGTTTTGAAAAGAGAAAAAAAAAACGTACAGTGAAAGTTTAGTTTTTTTTTGAAATAAGTTAATTAAAATAAATTCAATGTTGGAAAGTGCATACTGAATCATTGATTAAAATAGCGAAAGGAAATTTTAAAAGGCGAAAGATTGTTATCAGAAACAATTTTCTGATGATAATTAAAAATGGCCGAAATTCTTAGCGGAAAACAGACTTTGTAAAAAAGAAAAGGAGAAGAATGTAGAAGTTTATAAAGTAGAACAAAGAAAAAGAAAGAACGTGCGCAGAGCTTCTAAAAAGAATCGAAGAGTATAAAAGGAGCGGACAGATTTGAAAAGGGGTCTTTTTTACCTGGGTGTTCCAATAGTGCTGAGCATTTGGAAGTGTTTCATATTTCTTTTAATAAAATGTGTTCACTTAGATACCAGCTGAAATCGCTCGCCATGAGTGAGTAGAACGATATCGTTTGCCGACACTTTCTCTCGGAAAAAGTCACCTAGATCGTCCCCGTGCTACCTAAATTAGATCGGAGATTCGGAAATAAAACTAAAAGAAAAAAAACAGCTACTGCGGACTACTCACTAACTGAATTGTACGTCGGGAAGATCGATGACCTACTTAATGTTAACTTACCGGTAAGTAAATGTACATAAATATTTTTTTTTTACATAAAGCTTTATGAATAATGAATTGAATTGAAATGTTATCCCATAAAATTTTCTTGGATCAGAAGATTTACGAACTGAGAAATGAACCAAAATATTGCTACAGAAAATCAGACTAAATAATTAATACTCCAATATTCGACGTAGATTAATGAATTCATATGCACAATCCTTTCCAACATTGTAATGTCTGTCTTAATCATAATGATTGAATGTTTGACGAGTTATAATAAATCTTTATTATTAACTTCACTTTCATTGTATGTGTCAAAAATTAATACTATTCTATGTGATTTTTTTTTATCTTTAGTTATTTAAATTAGATCGTATAATTATTACCTTACGGGCTACAATATTTGACGCAGTCTCAGTGGGTCTAACGACCCTGGCGCCCTCAAGTAGAAATTAAAAACTGGTTCTGCTCACGATTGTACCCGGTAATCATTCTAGGCCGAAGTTGATCAGGAAAAATAGCTGTGTTAAGAATTAAAATACAATTTTTTTTTATGTTGATACAGTTTGATCAACTCATGCTCAAATATACATTTGAGGCGTATAAGGGCTAGTAATACGAGAAACGTTACAGTATATATGTGAAATGCATATAATATATCACTTCAATATATATATATGAATGTGTGTGTGTGTGCGTGCGTGCGTGCACGTGTGCTTATATGAATAATTTTTAATAAATACGCATACATGTTATTGTATTATACATGTATAAATATTGCAGTTTCAACTGATGAGTGCTGATTCAGCATAAAATGTGCATTGGGAGAATTATACATTTTTTTCACATATCTTATGTCATATGTTAATGATTACACTCTTCCACAAGGGGTATTAAAAGTTGATAGAAACCAGTCCTTATCTTGTGTAAGAGTATTATTCATTAAATGGATAATCCCTAGTCTAATGAATGATAAATAAAAATTATTAATATACTTCTGTCAACCTTATTGATAATTCAGAGTGAATTTAATTCATCAGCGAGATGAAATATGGCACTTAAGATTTATGAAATTCATAATCAATTATACAAGGATAGAGACAGTATCTCTCTTTTAACATTTTGATTGTAATAATTAAATAAGATTTAATATGTAAACTTTAAATTGAACATAGCTCAATGTATATGTAAATAAAGAGAATAAATCATCTTCCCTTAGACCAGTGGTCTTCAACCCTTGGTCCGGTGCCAGGCCGTGGAACTTTTCTGATGGTCCACCAGCTAGAGAAAGTTTATAATAACAAAATAATGAGTTTAAATTTTTAATTAATATAACCAATTTTTATTTATTTTTTTCATCTCATTTTTACCCAATTAAAAAAAAAGAAAACAGAATGAAAACAAAATCTAATCAATCATACATAAATTAATTTGTTTTTCTAGTTATCACAGATGTTTATTGGGGGGGGGGGGTAGAATTAAATTTTTTATTACTTTTCTAAAAAAATTCAAAATTAAAAAAAAAGTTTTTTATTGTACAAACTCCATATATATAAAACTTTATCTTATATATTTAACATTGTTGTTTTGATCAGTTATAACAATTATGCTCATCTTTAAGAAAATTTATCTATAGACTTCTGCAGGTCCGCGAAACCTTATCCTTATTTTTACTGGTCCGCAGGTGTGAAAAGGTTGAAGACCACTGCCTTAGACTATGACTTAAAAGAACTCTATATATGGGAGCAATTCCTATGCTACTAAACAGACATAGGTTTAACTAAATTTCCTGGTAAAATAATAATACTGCAGCAACTTGGGATTATGATTTAAAACATAAATAATCAACAAGAATATTCATATTATATACACCTTTTATTAAAATTGTCAAATCTGTATTGATATATATGTAATCCTCAAATATTTTATGCTAATATTTCACACAATTAGTTATTATAACATGCCAATAATTCTCAAATAAAATATTTATATTTTAACAAATTATTTACAGCTTAAATGTTTACAGACTTGAAGGCATACACAAATAATAATAAAGGCCAGTATGACATATTCAAGTCCTTAGACTTGCTTTGGCACATCCAGGGCCAAGTCTCTCTCCAGTATTATCTATAAAAGTCAACACACAGTGATTTCCAGCACTATGACATTGCAAGCAAACTGCACACATGTAATTTCCTTGAGCAAGTACCTCTTAAGTATATGATTACATACTCTTATACTTAAAAAAATTTGATAAACTAAAATGTTATTAGATTTTAGGAATTGTTTACCATGTTTAAATAATTTTATTTTTTATTTATTGGCTTTATATTTTTGTTTATACATATTGAACCAGGTGGGATGTGGTAGATCACTTGGGAAACAAAAACTAGCATAAATTTTTTATTCTTTAATAGAAATATAAATTATGATAACAATATTGTAAGACTTACTTTTATACATACAATATATGATACCATTATTTATTATTATAAAATTATACATTTGATCTACATCAATGCAATTTAAATATTGCTCCACACTGGTCCCTTAGGCAGAGAAGCATAATACCCAGAGGTTACCCATGCCCAAGCCAGCTATAGATATATAACTGTGGTTACATTTCAAGGACATGATCTTCTCAGCTGCAAAATTCAACACCTCTCATTCAAAGCATTTTTGTTGTTTTGAAGTAAAACTTCAGGCACCAGTTAATTACCCCAAAAGAGTAAATAATGCACTTTGAACAATGACAAATTAATTCAGCACCTAAGAAATCCCCACTAGCTCAATCAAAAGAATAATATAATACAATATTGCTTTAATTATTGGTAAAAGAATTGACCAACAAAATATTAAGTTTTAAAGATAATTTATTTTAACTAAATGCTTATTATAATTTTTTAAACTACTTTTATAAATTCTCTATTAGTCTAACTATGATATTTTTATATAATAACCATACATACATTCTTAATACATACAATAGAATACATTATAACATAAGGCATTAAATAAAGACACAGCATTGTAAAACATGCACATCAATAGTTCATTTTATGCATGCTATAGAGTTCATTTGTTTTACTGACTCTGGAGGCTTCAAATTATTGCAATGGCTACATTAATCTCAGAAATGGAATAAAAAATGTTATTTATTACCTATAGGATTTTTGGACATTGACTTCTTGCTGTTTGCTGCTTCATGTGAATTTTTATCAACTGGTTGAATTTTAGGCTTTTGTGGAGGTTCCTATGATTGCTATTTCATGTTACTATTATTTAAGACAGTTAGATATTTCTGGTGGTTTCAAATTAGTAGGCAGGCATTACTTCTATTGGGCAGGTTGCTGATGTTCCATTGGACTGAGGATGGAATCTGTTAACACTGCGTTGTTATGAAAAAATACTGACAGGATACATGACAAGACTGACTGAAGACTGATTGTAAAACTGATTGAATGATGAAAAACAGACTATTTATGTGATGACTTGTTGTCATTTTTTCATTAGTTTCCATTGTTGAAAATTCATCCACTGCTTTTGATTAAAATTTTGATAAGATTTTAATTAATTAATTGTTTATGGATTCTTTAATTAGTAGTCATTGCTAATTCTGTTTTTATATAGATTATGAGTGTATACAATCCTTGAGGGAAATTCCAATTATACGCTTTCATTTGTTTTTTAATATTCAACTTTCATATTCCATTTTATTAACATGCACACATTTTACTATTCCTTTATGTTTACATCTCACTATTAATGGACATATATATTTTATTTCTTTTAAATAACAGGAAGAGACTTTTTTTCTTTAAATTAAATGAAAAGAGATATTTTTAATTTTATGTAAAAGATTCATTTTTAAACAGCTATAGTTTTAACTTTTAATTACTTGAAATTCAACTACTTTTAACTTTTCTTACTAATTCTCGCCCACTTCCAATTACTCTTTAATATGTGAAACTATGAATTAATTAACTTTTAGCAAACTGTATTTTGTTTTAAACTAATAATAATAAAAAACACTCTTCAGACTTCTATAAGTTTATTTATTTTCAAACGAGATATTTTTCTCCTTTTTTTTCTAATGAGATACTTTATTCAATTATTTACAGACAGCTTAGTGATTCTATTATTTATTAATCAATTCTTAAAACTTTTGCATTATTTATAAAAATTTTACTTTTAATAATTGTGACCAGCAATTTCACTTGGAGCGCTCTTCACAAGCGGTATATATGTGTGTGTGTGTGAAAACCTGTTTATAGCATTTCTTTAACATATTTGCTGTTTCTGAAGAAATGAAAATTAATTTGGAGATATTTTTTAAAAAAAATTATATTATATTTTTAATTTTGTTTTCCTGAATCATTTGAGTTTCTTTCACATTTATATAGTTGTCCAGATGGCCTAGTGGATGAATGAATTTGAAATTCACTAACCTACCACAAATTTTTTTTAACAGATAATCAAGACAACTGCTATATTATACTCACATATTAATCACATATTATTAACCTTTTTCTCTTTATACAATTCAGAGAATTTTTCTTTATTTTGCAAAAAACATGGTATATTTGTAATAATCTTGGCAACCCAAATATTTAACATCCCTTTTTTTTTTTCATCACCAAACAAACAATAGTGGATTGGCTCTAAACACAATGAATAAATAAATCTTGTGTATGCACTGGTAACATAAATTGCAAATAAACTTTAAATGGTTGAAATAAATTACATCATTATAATGTGATGTCTTTCCAAACAATCATATGCCTGCTTACTTTTGCTGTATTTACCATTCTTTATATATATATAATTTAAAATTGCCTAACATTATACTAGTAATAAATAAAATACAAAACCATAAAACAATACAATATTAAATAATAAACAAAACTTCCCATAATTCATTTCAAAAACCAACTTCCCTTTATATCAAAAGATGTCTTCATAAGATTGATAGCCTCATATTCAAGAAGTTTTATCATTAAAGTTTCCTTTACTCTTCTCTTTAATTCATTCTTTTCATAAAAAATAACTTGCATTGTCAAACAATATTTTATGATCTGTATTCAATTCATGAATATATAAAGCTGAGTTATGATACCTATGTTTAACTCTACTTATATGAGCTTTAATCCTTTCATATAAATTTAGTCTGACCTATATAAATCTTACTACAACTACAAGGAATCTTATAAATAATACCAGGAATAATTTACTATCAATCGACTGTTTTGAACTATTCACTAAAGAATTCAAATCAGAATCTTTCTTCCATACCACATTCATTCCCCCCAAACAATTGACTATTATTACAAACCAAATTATAAATTGATGATTTAAATGGTAAAGACATAAACTCTTTATCCCTACCAACCATAAAATTTTTCCTATTAGTGTCATGACTATAAATATTATTAAATACAACATTTCTAATAAATTCATGATTATAACTCACTTCTACATAATCATCAGCAAATTGACCTTTTTAAATATCAGAATTATTACTAAAGTTATTAAGCCTTCTATTCCTACAACAAAAATTCAAGAAAGATATTTTTTATGCATAAAAGGCTGATAACTATCAGGCCTAATCATAATTCTCAAATTCTTAGGTTTTATAAAATGACTACAAAATAAAACATCAACCTTCTCAACACTTAAATCCAAAAATTTTAATTTTACAAAATCAAAACTACCCCCCTCAATAGTAAAATTAATATTAGAATCAAAAGCATTCAATCCATATAAAACTCCTCTAATTTTTTTTTCTGAATAAGAAACAAACAATCATCAACATACCTAACAAATAATTTTAAAGAAACAGAAAATTGATTAATAATACTACATTCCAAAAAATCAATATAGGTAAAACATGTTAAAGGAGAAATAACATAACCAATAACTCAACACTCTTTAATTTTATAAAATACATCATTACACATAAAATACATTGAATCTTCTAATAGCAAAAGCAAATCATAAATAATCTTAATCTTATCTGCAGAAAAACATTCAACCTTTTTTAAAATTGAAAGAAAAAACCATACAACAGATTGATACATATTTTCAAAGTCTAAACTACCAGAAACACAATTATTATCTAAAACAAAACCATTTATTTTATTTTGATATTAAGGGGAAGTTGGCTTTTGAAATGAATTATGGGAAGTTTTGTTTGTTCTGTATATATATGTTGTTTCTTTATTTTGATTTTCACTTGAGAAGGTCTATTTGTTTAGTAGATGAAACCATGGTTGTGTAAGGATTTTGATAAAATTTGGATTTTCATCTAATATTGTATTGTTTTATGGTTTTGTATTATTTATATATATATATATAAAAGTAATGTAATTTAGAAGAAATTTGAACTCAGACTTTCAAACTGCCTACACCTATCTACTTCATCTTATAAAATTGATACATATGACCACATACATATGAAAAAGATAAATGATCTCCAAAATACATATTTTGTACTGAACTAGCACTCATCAGTTGGTTCAGATCATCATCTCCAACATGTATATAATCAATGCTCAGTTGACATTAAGATAGCAAATCTTCATACTTTAATAGACAAACTTCAATCTAGTCTGAGTTCAAATCCCTTCCAAAATATACATATATATATATATATTATATTTAATGTTTTCACGGTTACTATTTGAGATCTAACATGCTATTTTGTCAAAACATTGGGAAGTAATCAAAAATAGCATACAGATTAACCTAAAAAATACTTTAGGTATATATATTGTAGTAGAAGAAAGTATAAGGGATATACATATGTTTTCTTGTTGATTATTATTTAGATACTGATTTTGAAAAAGGATGATATAGAAATGTATGTGTGGAAACACTACCATACATTGATACAGCCATCTATGACACAATAAAAAAAAGTTCTTAATATTTTTTAAAACATAGATCAAGAACTCAATTCTCAATTAATGATTAAGATGATAATAATCAAACAAAGTATTAACATTTTGGAAAAATCATATAGAATTCTAAAAAAAAAAGTAGTATATTTCAGGATTATCATCATATTACTATCATTTATGTGAAGGTTGAACTTTGAATTGCATTATTTAATAGCTTCACTTGTAATCAGGATATATCAATTAGGTTTCTGTAATTCCCCTTTATTGTGGAAGATTATATAGGATATCTAATTCCTTCCTCGTGAGCATTCTGACATTCTCATTCTAGAGCAGTGTTTCCCAACCTGTGGTACGTGTACCACTGGTGGTACGCGAGTTGCTGGTAAACGAAAAATAATCAGTAATGGCGGACATAAAAAAAAAATTAAATCATAAAAATATAGAAACGTTTTTTCCTATAATTCATAAAAATTATTTTAATTAATAATATTATACAGTAAAGTTGTTAATATGTACAGTCGATAACGATCTTTAATGTTAATGATAAAATTGAAAGTATGATTAAGAAATTAGATTTTTGGAAACAGTAATATATATATATGTAAGTATCGAGAACAATCAACTGGAAGTATTCGAATCTCTACATATTTTTTTGTTTGAAAATAAGGTTAGTCTGTCTCAAGATATACAAGAAAATATAATAGCACATTTAACAGGATTAAAATGGTCTTTCATGGAATATTTTCCAAAACCCGAAAACACAAATGATAATTGGATTTCAAACCCCTTCTGTGCAGAAAATTTAGAAAAAGCTACATCATTATCAATAAAGGATAAAAAAAATTTAATAGAATTATCATGTGACAGAACTTTACAAGTAGAATTCAAATGACACAATCTAATTAATTTTTGGTTAAACATTAAAGAATATGAACAACTTTCTGAGAAAGCTCTCAAATTATTATTACCATTTACTAGTACAGAATTAATAGGAAGAGCTTTTTCTTCATTTATTTTTTTAAAAAATAAGTATCGAAACAGATTGAACCAAATTTCAAAAAATTATGTTCGAAACAAGCACAAAGATCACATTAAATTTATTTTATAAAAATATTTGATTATGATAAGAAAATATATTAATTGGTTTTTTATAATTTTGTGTTTTTATTAAAACCATTTATTAGTAAATGAAATATGACAAAATAGTTGATAAATAATGAGTCGGATCATGGCAAATCAATCTAAATTATTTAATTTGAAAGAATGTATCAGAAAAGGATCATACCCAGAAATTAGACTCTCATTAATTCTTGATCATCTATTGTGGATTACTAGATGTAAGCTAGTATTTAATCATCAAAATTTTAATCCTATTAACTTCATGCTGAACAATATAAAGAAAACAAGAACAAGAGATAGCCTGATAACCCCTGAGGTTATTTTTACCATGACTTGGGACATGCTGAATTTATCCTCTCCATGGCCCAACTAATAGCAAGATGCTCCGAAAAAGAGAAAACAGACTCAAATTCGGGAAAACCAAATGAAGGAATGAGAAAACACTTTGAACAAAATATGTACCAAATAACCTTTAATGTAATCTTTAATAAATTATTTTGGGAAAAAATATGAAACTTTGAACAAACACATACATATAAATATGTTACAGTGAGTTTATAATTTCAGTGAGTTTATAATCTGGCATGATGTTTAGGCATGTTTCAATGTAATTTGTCTCATTATGAGATGTGAATACATACATGGTCACCCTATAATATTTATAATGCAAATAAAATAACACACTCGCAATAACAAATTTCACGAAATACAATCATTTTTCAAAGTGGTACAATTTAGCGTGATGTACTACCAAGTGGTACGCGAGCTAAAAAAGATTGGGAAACACTGTTCTAGAGCATAAATATATCCTGAATATAAACTGTTTAATATGCAAGGGAAATAATGCAACTTAAACGAGAATGATATGGACACTAAATTTAATTTTAAATAAAAAATAATTTATTAAAATGATTTGATTAATTAAAAATTATCTTTAGTTGTATGTATGGATATAGACCTAATATAACAATGAATTGATATATGTTTCAACTAATGAGAGAGAAAAAAAAACTAATTTATAAAGATTGCTCTATCTAATCTTCATAAACCAATTTAATCCCCATATTTTGCTAATACATAAAATTCTTTAAATGCCAACATTATTGTCATATATATATATATATATATATCAACAGATGGCGTTCTACCAAAAACACCATCAAGCGTATGTTTGCACAAACATCAGAGCATGCATTCACTATCTCTAACTTTAATTCCACTTTCAGATCATGATTTCAAGCTATTTGCTATCATCAGTGAAAGGCAGGAATTTTAGAAACTAGATCTAAACACAAACTCTGAGAGTTTATGAAACAGTTTCTATTCAGCTTGCAAGCGTGAATCTTTTAGACACGTAATGTCTTCAAACTCAGCATAGCAAGCCAGATAGCTTGACGGTGTTTTTGGTAGAACGCCATCTGTTGATATAAATACAAGCATTAGCAAGTTTTTAACTTGTTTTTTGTTTTTCATAAATGTACCTTTGAGGTCTTTCTAGCAATGGTATATATTGCAGAGGCTTCTACTATGTGGTGATGCTGAACTGAGATCAGACCCATGTAGCTATCTGGCTTGCTATGCTGAGTTTGAAGACGTTACGTGTCTAAAAGATTCACGCTTGCAAGCTGAATAGAAACTGTTTCATAAACGCTCAGAGTTTGTGTTTAGATCTAGTTTCTAAAATTCCTGTCTTTCACTGATGATAGCAAATAGCTTGAAATCATGATCTGAAAGTGGAATTAAAGTTAGAGATAGTGAATGCATGCTCTGACGTTTGTGTAAACATACACTTGACGGTGTTTTTGGTAGAACGCCATCTGTTGATATAAATACAAGCATTAGCAAGTTTTTAACTTGTTTTTTGTTTTTCATAAATGTACCTTTGAGGTCTTTCTAGCAATGATATATATTGCAGAGGCTTCTACTATGTGGTGATGCTGATCTGAGATCAGACCCATGTAGCTATCTGGCTTGCTATGATGAGTTTGAAGACATTACGTGTCTAAAAGATTCACGCTTGCAAGCTGAATAGAAACTGTTTCATAAACGCTCAGAGTTTGTGTTTAGATCTAGTTTCTAAAATTCCTGTTTTTCACTGACGATAGCAAATAGCTTGAGATCATGATCTGAAAGTGGAATTAAAGTTAGAGATAGTGAATGCATGCTCTGACGTTTGTGTAAACATACGCTTGATGGTAACTTGTTTTTTGTTTTTCATATATATATATTGTGCCAGGCATGTTTGATGTGGCCAAGCACAAGATAATGTTAAATAAATTAATGGCCGAAAATATGTAAAAAGTCATTAAATGTGGAGGGGTGTGTATACAATTTATATAATCAAACTTGTTATAAATTAAGAGAGAGAGAACTGTGGCTATAATATAAACTCACACACATATATGATTAAAGCCAATATTTAAAGGCTTAGAATTATGTAATTGAAATTTTGATTTTTGTTTTTTTTTTTAAAAAAAAAAGAAACGCCAAAATGTATTTATAATTTTAAATATTTTTGTTTGTTAAAGAAACAGCATTTATTTAACAAATTGTTATTCTGTATTTATATTTTTTGAGTGTTTACAACAGATGTAAAAAAGAAAATTTGAAATATTACTATTTAAAAATAAGTTAAAAATAATTCAAAATCAAAAGTTTTAATGGTTGTTTTTCTCCTCAGTTGCATTTGAACAAGAGGGTCATTGTCTTAAATTTAAGAAAAGCCTAAAGACATTCTGATTTTCTATCCATTCTAAAATAATTTCAACTGGACAAAAAGAACTTGATTAAACTTGTGATAATGCAGGGAGAGATGAATGCCCAATCTAAGTGAAATATTTTTGTTAAAACTTCGATTGTAATAATGTAATTACTAAAGAAAAAAAAATGAAAAAGATGTTATCATTCATTAAAATTTTCATTAGTGATATTGTGATCTGAATGAAGATATAAAAAAGATTTAATTAATTGATTTTTCTTTTTTGGAGGGGATACCTGAATTGAGGAGGTATTGAGGTGATATAGTTCTGTTTTGAAGTTGAGAGAAGGCAGTTCATTTTTGTTCTTCAAAGGAAAATCTTATTAGGAGCCTAAGTCTAATTTTTATTGTTAAGCTAATGCTGTTAATGGAACCACGTGAAGTCTTGCAACCTTTTGAGCAAGCATACTGATTCTAATTCACCCTAATCTGTGGCATGTACTCTAATTAAAAATTTATTCAGTCATTCAAATAACCATTCGAGCAATTAACCCAGTCAGTAATTGATGGTTTAAACATCGGACAATTAAGTGGTGTAGAGTAATGTCAGTTATCTAGCCAACTAATGGAAAGCTAAATGATGGACAGATGTTTATTCCACCATATACTCAGTTGATGCCGATGGAAGTTTAATTGCAACACGCCACTGAAACTAGAATTCATAAACAAGAAAAGACTTTATAGTGTGTAATATCCGTTGTTCAGCCTAAAGATGCAAATCAAGAACTTTCCTGCACATAGAATGATTATGAAGTAGAAGCCCACTTCAGTGCATCCATCCAGCTTCGCTCTTGCTGTCCAAACAGAATGTAAATGCCAAGAGTCAAACACCAAAGTGATGATGATCAATTCTATGAACTTGTGCCACAGTCAAGTCCAGCCCTTGTTGCAGTAGATTTATAGACTTTATCAGGTATACTATTTTTTTTTGTGAATGTATTTATTCTATTCAAATTTAATACGCATTTCCTAAATATATGTCTTATGTACATACATACATAAACACATCTTTTAATGTAATTTGTTAATTTTTTCTTATTTGCTTAATGCACATGTGTAAGTTTATAATCCACAGATCACTATTTCTCATGTATAATTATTTAATTCATTTTTCTTATTAAGAAAGAAATTTTCCTTTAGTTAGTTTAATGATTGCTTTGATGAGTATTTCTTTACAATTATAGTTTTGTTTGTTAAAATGATTTATATAGTGTGTAATATTTGTTTTGTATATTTAATCAAGCTGGGAATATTAATTTTGTATTCATATTATAAATGGTATGGGGTAATGGGTTAATAAAATATTTATATTATAATTTTAAAGTGACCACCGCCATATATTTTTTTATTATTCTCTTTGTCATTTACTTTCTCTAACTATATTAGTAATTAATTGTGCGAGTTTTCCAATCCCCATTCTTTAACTGAGAATAGAGTACACTGAGCTAACAAATGGGAAATCATCTTACCGGGTCTTAGATCTTTATTTGTCATGAGAATACTTGTTTATTAGTTTTGTTTGAATAATTATTTACCTGCATATATGCCCCATAATATTTGAACTTGCATATCCTTCCAGGAGGAGAATTAATTTTCCTACTGGGAGTGGCGTGAGGGGTTGGTTTAGAGTCATCCCCCAAAGATATGTAAGAATCAATCTTTTTATAGGTATTTTTTGTGTCCGTAATAATATTACAGTAAAATATTTAAATTTCTCCTTATTCCGGCATGCCACCATATTTCTTTTCATGTTTGATTTGTGCACATGCTTATATTAACGGAGTAAGTATATATATATATATTATCACAATCCAAAGTAGCTTGACATTCACAATCACAGTCTTTAAACTATAATATTTTTTTTTAAAAATCCAATAAATCAAATTAATATATATATAATAAAAATAAAATGAATATTTTTTTTTACAAATGTAATATGAAAATAATATCACTTTAGTAATATGTACTCCTACATTTACGTACAATAAAACTGTTTCTGTAGGTTTATCTTAAAAACACTATAGATTTGTCTTCACCATAAAAATGTTTGAATATTTCCATATGCTACTCTTTGGTTTTTTTACACTTATATTTGGAATTTATTTTTAGCTTTGGATCTCTCTAAATTCTTTAAGAGTTATACTGCTTCAATCTAAAACAACTTTTGGGCAACAGAAATAAACTTCTATCAGAACAGGAAAAAGTTTAGCTTTTAATCCATCTATTAAGCAGGGCATAGAAACATTTCACTATTAAGAAATTACCTTTTGTATGTGTGGACAGTGAACATTTCTCAACAAATATTGTTGAAAATAATTTTTATAAAGCAGTTTTTCACCAAGAATAGAACAGATACTAAAAAGTAATTTCTAGCTATATGACTTCTTTATATAAATATCAAGTTATGGTGACTACTTCTACTGATATTTATTTCTTTTTTTTGTATCCCTGCTTTACACTGTGATATGATTCCAATCAGACAATGAATATGTGAATACTGAATGAATGTGAATGAATTAAACTTCTGTTTTACATATTAAGCCAATAAACATCACATGATCAGCATTTCTTATGCTTTCTTATAACTGTTATTAAAACAGGCAAAAACTCACTATAAGTATTGCCACACAGCAAGCTAGAGTAATCAATGGATGCCAGAAGGCTTATGCATAAAATCCCCATCAGATACAAGGCTCCTCACTGACGAAGGTCACAAACCAGAAATTACTCTGGGGATATTGGATGAGTAGGCTCTAGATAGGGATTTTATGCACAAGCCTTCTGGCGTCCATTGATTACTCTAGCTTGCTGTGTGGCAATACGTATAGTATGTTTTTGCCTGTTTTACATATTCTTAATTCTATATATACAGCCTTTTTGATATATGTCAAAAATATGTCTATCTAACTGTAAACCACCCCTTTTACTTATGAAAAGTTGTTTCCTTTAATACTATGATAGTTTTTTTTTTCCTGTTTCTTATAGACTATTTTTAAACTTATTACCAAATAATTCATAAATATAAGACTATAATTAAGTATAATTAATTATAGTTCTTTTTTAAACTTTATTTAATTATAATAAAATGAACTTGTCATAAAATCTATTTGGATTTTTTTAAAAAAAAAATACATGCCACAATGTAGAAATTTATTTATAAATTTTTGAATTTTATATTTAAAATTTATGCCAAAGTTAATTTTTTTGAATATAGATTTACTTTTTTTCTACTCTATCCAAAAATATATAAATTTTTAAGAATCATATTTACGGGTTAAGAAATTAAAAGTACACCATTATGGTATCCCGCAGAATGTGAAATACAACAATTCTATATATTTACATAAAATAATTTCTATTTTTATTATTATCAATGGGATAACATTTATTTAATTTTAGAATTCCAATTATTTAATTTTATAATTTTTTAATTATTTAATAAAAAGGTTTTCATTATTTAAAATTTGACTGAGCACTTTGAGATTTTGAATGGGTCCATCACTGGATACACATATATATTATCACAATATATTGTACCAGTAACCTGAAGAGACTACCTTTAAATATGACTAATCAATATAACTTTCATAGAGTCATATATAAATTAGATAATAATGGAGATGATTAAACCTAAAACAGATATTTCTCAATTACTTCTTCAAAATCAATAGTAATTTGAAATAGTTTTACTACTTAGAAGTAATTTAATTTAAATAAAAGGCATGCATTTTCAGCCTAATAGGATGCCAAGCTGAAAGGATCAATTTCCTCAATTCACAATAACATTTGGCATTTATATAGGGATTAAACATTCTCTCTATTTTTTTTTTTTTGACAAACACAATACTGATCAGTGCTATTATGAAATGCAAGCTAACAAATAAAATGGCACTAATAACTTGAATTTTGAAAACTAATAATAATTTATTTACTGTTACAATTAACTAATGCATACTCAAGCACACATAAAGTTAGAATATCTATTTACGAATACATTCATACACTAGCTAAGCATATAAAAAATTAATAGATAAAAGTAATTTAGCAACTAATATAAAATACATTTGGTTGTCATCTGATCCTTCGTGTCAACCACTAGAGGTGCTATTTCTAGCTAAATTTCTAGAAATATGCCGTTTCTGCAGCTGCACCCAAGCCTTTAAGCATTCTTTCTAAAATAAATCCTAGAAAGATTGTTAACTCAGAGTTAAGTCTACTTTCTATGCTAAAAGGTAGAGTGTTAACTCGGAGTTAAGTCTTCTTTCTATGATAAAAGGCTTAGCGTCTAACAGTGTGGCTTTTTCCGATGCTAAAAGCAGAGGAAAATGCCGTAGTTGTTTGTTTCATGCACTATATCGTAATGCTGCATTATGTATTTTTTGTAACAATATCATACGAGGGTGTGTTAATGTGATCGTGTCAAAATTATTTAAATTTTCATTGGTGCCTTTTTTTTAAGATGAATTGATGTACTGTTACATTTTATCAATTTTAACAGTAGTGATTGTTCCTCATAAATTTGTATTCCTCCTAAATTTTCGATTAGGGTGGGGTAGTGTAAAATTTTAAAAATCACGCTTTGAGTCACGTTTTAGCGAGAAATTTTCTGAGACAAAAAGTATGGCTAATTCCCACAACAGAAAACTTGAAAAGATGGGAATTGCCAGACACGGACGCCAGCGCTGGAATATTTCTGCAGCAGAAAAAAAGAAAAAAACATCCTGCTGCTGAAAGAAAAGATTGGATTGTGTGGCAAATATATGCAGATTTGAGGTCCAAAAACATCTGCCGAGACGGAAATGTTCACTTCGTAAAGGCAAGGTTGTTTGAGGGATTTTAAATGGCCTTTGTCAAATGTCAAAAATAAAAAGTAACTTCAATTTTTATTTAAACGTACATCCCTTCTTCTCCCGATAATTGTTGTCATCGGCAATCAAATGTAAAATAAAAGAAGTAACTAAAATTTTTATTTAAACATAGCCCCAAAAACCCCTCTTCTCCCAATAATTGTTGTCATCGGCAATCAAACGGTCAAATAAAAGGAACGTCAATTATTCTTTAATAGTATAGAAAAAAACAAAAAACTCTCCCACTAATTGTCATCGGCAATCAAATGTAAACCAATCAAAGTAAGACAATAAATTATTAGTTAAACATAACCCAAATTACTATTTGAATGTACACCGAAAAAGACCCGCTCTTGTCAATCAAAATTAAAGAAACCTAGACAATTATTGTCCCATTGTCAAATCAAATATTATTTGGGAAAACCTAAATAATTTATAAATGAAAAAGAAAAGAAAGTCAAATCGGTTTTCAATCAAATGGTAACCAATAAAAGTCACTTAAATTTTGATTTAAACATACACACAAACAAAAAAAAAATGCAAAACCCTTTCTCCCAATAATTGTTGTTGGCAATCAAAGGTGAAAAATAAAAGGAACGTACAATTATTCTTTAATCGTAAACAAAAACACCCCTCCCACTAATTGTTGTCGGCAATCAAATATAAAGCACTAAAAATAAAGTAAACCGATTATTTTTTAAATGTAACCCAAATTACTATTTGAACATACACCAAAAAAAGACTCGCTCTTGTCAATAAAAATGAAAGAAAACCACAACAACTATTATTATCCCATTGTCAAAAATATTAGGTTTTGGGCAAACCAAAACCATAATTTATAAACGAAAAAAAAAAAAAAGTCAAAACCATTGTCAATCAAATATAACCGATAAAAGTAACTTCAATTTTGATTTAAACATATACAAAAAACAACCTCTTTAGCTCCCAATAATTGTTGTCAGCAATCAAATGTAAAATAAAAGGAAGGTAAATTGGTATTTAATCATCACCCAAAAACACCCACCCCTCTCACTAATTATTGTCAGCAATCAAATGTACACCACTACTAAAAGTAATGTAAACTACTATTCTTTAAATGGTTACACCCCTTCTCCCAATAATTGTTGTCTACAATCGTACACACAAAAAAACACCCCTTCTCCCAATAACTAGTGTCGGCAATCAAATGTAAACCAATCAAAGTAAGACCACAACTTATTATTTAAACGTAACCCAAATTACTATTTGAATCTACACCAAAAAAACACCCACTCTTGTCAATAAAAATTAAACAAACAACAACTATTATTGTCCCATTGTCAAAAATATTTATTTGTAGAACCAAAACCATAATTTATAAACGAAAGGAAGTCAAATGTAAACCAATAAAAGTAAAGGTTTTAATTTTTATTTAAACATACACTCACACGCGTGAAAAAAATAAAACAACACTTCTCCCAATAATTGTTGTCGGCAATCAAATGTAAACCTATCAAAGTAACGTAAATTATTATTTAAAGATCCATCAAAAAATCCCGTTCTTTCTTGAATTTTGTCAATCCAATTTTACAAAAACAGTAATACTATTTTAAAAAAACACAAATAACTATTTGAACACACACCAAAAAAGACCCTTTGGTAAAAAAATTTTTTTAAAAAAACAACTATTATTATCCTATTGTCAAAAATATTATTTGGGAAAAATAATTCAGAAACGAAAGAAAGTAAACTTTGTAAACAAACAAAAAAAAAGTCAATATTAATAGAGAATCGCTAGCCCAGGAACATTATATTAATGTGTTTTTTTGTTAGAAATCGCGCCTCTAGCGACTGACACGAAGGATCAGATGACAACCATACATTCTAATATAGTAATCAGATAGTACTGACTTATTAAGACTTTTATATATATTGTTTTTTAAAGTTTCAAAATGAAAAGTATTGTTATATTTTTATTTTTAGAATTTCTATTACTAAAGAGAATGGGGTGAAAACACATTTTAAATGTTCTGTTTTTTTTAAAAATATATACATTCTTCTATCAGAGTTATATTCAATCCGGAGTTATTGCATTAAATTTGAGCTCAGGCAGTTTTCAGAAGATGGCTACATGATTTATGGCAAGTTGGCACATTTTAAATTAATTAGCATTACATATTCGCTGGCTATATTAACAAATAATACTTGTAATTCATAAAGCAAATGTTTTGTTTCTAAAAAGGATGACTAATATTTCATAAATCACAGCAATATATTTTTCAGCCACATTATAGTTCACAAAGTAAAAAAACATTTTTACTGCTTTTTTTAAGAATCAGAGTTACCATGTTTCCCTGAATTTAAGACTGGATCTTATATTAATTTTTGCTCCAAAAGATACCTTAGAGCTTATTACCAGGGGATGTCTTATTTTTTCATATACAAAAATTGGTGTCTACATTTATTTATGTATAAAAATATACATTTATTCAAAATCTCAAATCAATTTTCCAAACATGTTTGTTCAACAGTCCTGTGAATATCTGAATTTTCAGTTTAGAGATATTCACTGGGATATGTACATTTATTTAAGTCAAAAACTTGTCTGAAATCAAAATATTATTTCATTTAAATCTACTATTTAATCAAATGTTATCTGAAAACTTACAAAATAGAAATGGTAACAAAAATGATTACAGTTAAGAATGATTATCCATACAAAAGTGATGGAAAAAATGTAAGCACAAAAATTCAGAAAACATTTCTGTATTATACACCACATTAAGTATGACTGTTACAACATTGTGGCATATTGAATTATGAAGATTTATATAAGACACAAACAACCACATCCATTCATTATCAAGGGTACATTTAAACTCTTTTAGAAGATAAAAAATATTTAAGAAACAAAGTGTATTTTTCTTTTATCTTGAATATTTAAAAGCTATCAAGATCAAATTATAAAATTAAATCAAGCATTTTAAATCTAAGTATTAAATATAAATAAAATAAGTATCTAATATACATAAATGAAATTATAAATTGTTCGATATACTGGCCTATGGAATGTAAAATTTTAAGTTTGTTAAATCATTCATAAAGTCAGTACATTGGTTATTTTAAGTTTAAGATTTAGCTGATAAAAAATTGTTTTTCTATGCACATAGAATTATGTTTGTTGAAAATTACCATTATAATTTATATTATCCTTTATTTAAAGCATTAATGTCAATAATATTATTTATACATTCATTACTTTATAATTCAATACATGTCATGTGCTTCAACAAACAAAAAGAAATCTTGTCATCTGATTGACAATCTTAACCAGGGCTTATATTTGGAGTAGGGCTTATATTACAAATATCCTGAAAAATCATGCTAGGGTTTATTTTTTGGTTAGGCCTTATTTTTAGGGAAACAAGATACACTGATTTCTTTTTTAATCCTTAGTCCAGAGCTAATGAAAAACTGTACTATCTACTTTTAATCTCTCTTTTATGAATTTTTTTATAATTTTTAAAATTAAAAATATGCAATTGATTGGTAATTAAAAGTACATAATAAATTGTAGAATTTTTCTTATTTTTTAATTACTAATACTAACCAGATTTGTAGATGCATTTTTTTCTGTTATCTACAAATCGATCAAATTAATTATTATTTTCTCATCTAAAAAAAAAAAAAAATTTCAAGCTCTTTTGCTTTAATTTAAGCAATCTTACATGGTTTAAACCTATTTTAATAAATGTTGTTTTTGCTCTATCTTTATTTGTTTATTGAATTCAAGTAAAGATGCATTTATATATATCTTACTCATGCACACACATACATGCACATTCAAAAAAATACTTAAAATTTAAAAGAATTTTAAATATGTTTAACAATTCAATTCATGCTTATTATATATCAATCATGTATGCTGGATGACCACTATAATATATATACACAGTCTTTTACAGTTTAGCATAGAGATGCGAATGGTATACTCAACAATTAAAGATATTCAATTAATTGTTAGCTTAGAAATAAAAAAAAGTCCAGTTCATATAAAGCAAATTTGTTTTCAAAATTTTTCATTTTTTGTTATATTTCTTTAAACTACACAGTTCCCCCTCTTCCTTTTAAGATTATTAACTTCTGTCTTCACCTACTTTATTTATTGTACTTTCTTTAATCTGTTTGAATTGTTGTTATAATTCTTCTACCTAATAATTATGTGCTCAATTCTGTTCATTTTTTTTCTTCATAACTTCCTCAAAATAGGGATTAATGCATTTACCTATCATGATTTGTCCTAGAACTTGAGCCTTTTCAAGTGAACTTTGAGATTTTTTTGCATTGAAAGCAGTCTTGGATTTTTTCTTCAAGCTAGTTTATTCATGGCTAGTTACTTTTTCAGTAATGTTGATAAATAAGTAATTAGCTGTTATTAATTGAATGTAAAAGTTCAGATCATTTTGATTTTATCTTGTTTCTATCTCATTGCTTTCAACTCTTTCACAATTTACTGATTCTTGAGATATTTATTAACATTGCAAATTGTCCATTAGCTTTATTTTTTTTTATTATGTCATAAGATTACTTTTTCTTTTATCATTTCTTTATTGCTAATCTTATTATTCCAACATTTCTATTCCAAATCTATATTTTCAAAACCTTATTTTTCCTCTTTACTTTTCCTTACTGCCATGTTTCTACTCTATAAAATTTATGCTCCAAAAACATTTAAGAAGCTTCTTTATCAGATCTAATTTCAATAGTTGACAGAATAATAATTTTATAATTTGATCATCAAAAATTCCACTTTAATATCTTAACTTATACAAATACTTAAAAGCTTTAAATAATTTTATCATTTCTGTCAAATATTTATTTTTAGTGTGTTTTCTGTTACTTGTTTTAATTTTATTGGATTTATTTTAACCTAAACTATCTACATACCAATTTATTAAATACTTCATTACTATTCATAACTACTGCAGTATCATCAGTCCTGTCTTTCAATGCTAATTTCATCTTTATCAAACAACTTTTATTTGATTTGTAAGTAAATATTTGTCTGTTTAATTAAAAGATAAAGCAGCTTTTAAGTAGCCAACTAAAAAGAAAAATATTTCCAACAGCCCCTTTGGACTTGGTAATTTTTACAGGGTAAAGTTTGAGAGGTTTTTATATTTGTTTTATTTTGTTAAGAATGGCTAGCTATTCATTTACTGATTAATATTGGATGGTTAACTAAATTGGTTGAGCCACCTAGAAAAAAAATCAAATTTATATTGCTCACATTTGAAGCTAAGTCATGAGGTATATCAGGTAGACGCATTGCTATTACACTGAATTTCTGTAAGAATATCATTTAAACTAGAAAATGCATGCAGGCTAATATATCTAACAAAAGAACAAAGTTCATTCTATAAAATGTCTCTATATTAATAAAGCAAATAATAATACCTTGTTTTTCTTTCCGTACATATAATGAAAATGTCAAATGAATAATATTAATTTAACTTGGATCATATACTAAAATTTCATAATCTTTTAAATAGCAATCTTTAATGAAAAAATCAATAAATATATTTTATGTCATCAGGATTAATTCTCAGCTAATATTTTTAATTTTTCCAAAAATAATCTATTTTAAAATCTGCAGCAGCATTTTAATTGCATGGGGGATTAAACTATTTGTTTTAAAATTCTATATTTCTCTAAATTAAGCTTATTCTCTAGTGGAATTATAGTTATTAAAAGAAAATTTATAGACACTGCAGTACATAATCATAAATTATTTTTCGTAATTCAATATACCTACTTTTTTCCAATTTTTATCTCAATAAATTGAATTAATTGCATTTTAAATAAAAATATTTTTCTCATAATTTTTGTTTTACTAATAATTTACACTTCTCTATAATCATGGTTTCATTTTTCTGTTTCCAATTTTTATATACAAACTGTTTTATTTGTCTATAAAATCAACTTTTTTCTTTGTAATTTCTCATTTTTCTAATATTTATTCACTGATAAATATTTCACATATAATTAAACTTTTTATATATTCATATTCTTTTATTTTCTTCTCTTTACTATTTTTATTTATCATTTTCAGTAGCTAAAGACTTTTTTTTTTGCATTATTATTTTTTTATAAACATTACTGCATATTTTGATCTTTTTTTTTTAAATTCTTATTTTATTCAAATTTATTTTATTGAATCTTTTAATTTATAATTAATTTTTTGTTTTGCTTTTCTTTTATATTGATTTAGAAGACAATCTCTATTCTATAATTAATAAATTACCTCAGATTTATATCTGGATATGCAAATGAACTCTTATTATTGCTTTTATAATTACTTTATTTAAGATTAATTGAAATTTGATTTTACCATAAGGAGGTTTCTACATGGTATTTTATACAATAAATTATGTATTATTACTTTCACAAAATTTTCTCTGCACTAATCTTTTTTAAATGCTTTTATATTAACTTATTCTGCCTGTGTTTCTGTCAGGATGTCCCCATTTTTGAATTTTGAACAATTAAAAAAATATGGTCTCTGATTAGAACTTGAATCTTACTTTTCCCAGGAAAGGTCTTTAACAACTGAGCTAACAGTGATATTACATTTGTAGATTGATTAACATTAATTTACTTAATTAAAATTATATAGAAAACAATCATCTCTCCTCACTAGGGTCATTAAGCAATGATGTTAAACTGCAAAAATACTCTTGGCCCAGTAACAAGAAAGACTTTGAGAAAATAAGAGTTACTATCTTATTTTCAAACTCAAATGCACTTATATGAGCCAATCTTAAGTGCCTAGAAGTGAAAGCATAAATATATAAATCATTCACTTTAAATTCATTTATTTTTTAATATTATTAACACTTTTGAAATATTATAATTTACTTTGTGCTAATATTAGATGTTCAATTATGTAATAATCAATAAATTTTACAAGAAATGTTTACATTATAATTATATAGAAGTGCATTTGAGTTTGGAAATAAGACAGTCATTTTTACTTTCTCAAAGTTTAGCTTATGGCTGGGGTAAGAGTATCATTGCAGTTGTAATATTACTGTTTAATGGTGCACTGTGCTTGTAAAATTTATTGATTATTACGTAATTTAACAACTAATATTAGCACAAAGTAAATTATATTTTGGAAGTGCTAATAAAATTATTTTAAAAAATGGATTTAAAGTGAATGATTTATATATTCATACTCTCACTTTTATATACTTAAGATTGGCTCATATAACTGCATTTGAGTTTGAAAATAAACAAGAATTCTTATTTTCTCAAAGTCTCTATCTTGTGACTGGGGAAAGAGTATCCTTGCAGTTTTAACATCACTGTTTAATGGCATTGATAAGTTTGTATATAATTACAATCTAAACACTGCAATTGTAAAATTTATTATTACGTAATTAATTAAAAGTAAATATTTCTTTCTAGAATCTGAATTATTCTTCTGAAATAATTAATATTTCATAAATATTTTGTAAAAAAAAAAAAGTGTAAAAAAAGGTTAGAAAAATATCTGTTTTTATTTATTTTCAAATTTAAAATATTTTCAACTGTCAAAATCATTGACTGCATGAAAAAAACAAGAAATAATAAAAAAAGACTCATGAAGAAAATTATTTTATTTAAATTGAAATTATGTTTTATTTATACCTAAAAAATAAAATATGTAAAGAAAGATTTAAAATAATGAATACTTTTATGTAAATAGGCCACTAAAAAGTAAAACATAAAGTACTAATCCATTTCATATGCTTTTATGAAAGATTATTACTTTGTTATTTTTTACTTTTTAGTGGGCTATTTACATGAAAGCATTATTTTTTAAAAAATCTTTTTTTAAATAATTTATTTTTTACCTCTTTAGTTTTTTTATACACTTTACCCAAAATCTCCAACAATATCTTCTACTTTCTGGTTTAACATAGCATGCCAACTTCCCTTATTACATCACATGATCATCATTTCTTATGCTTGCTCATAACTGTTATTAAAACAGGAAAAACTCTGTATGGAGAGTTTTGCCTATTTTTTAACTTCCATTATTATTATATTTTTGTAAAATAATTTTTTTTTTACATTTTCTACTTTTTCATAATCATGATTACTATGTGGCATGTATATCTGACCAATATCCAGATTTCTTGGAAATGTTTACAGTCAAATTACTAATTATAATATTTTTATTTATATTCTTGGATAATTTTTGTCTCTGAAATACAGAATTCTTTATTTTTTTCATAGCTACATTCTCTAGCCTGTCTTATGATATGAAACATTTTCCTTTTATTTTAAAATATAAACTTACTATCTTTTCTAATGTGTTTATAATTTTAACATATTATGTATCTATACTTATGATTTCAATATGCTTTTAAATCCAACTTACTAATAAAAATCCAATGATATATATATATATAACTTAAATTTCAAATGTTTTTAACCTGATACTATTTACAGATCTATTATTTTTAAAATCTGTGAAATCCAATGGATTAATTAAATTATTAAAAAAATTATATATTTTGAACTATTTTCATTAATTAGTTGAAGTATGAAATGTTTTTTTAAACCTATATATTTTCAATACAACACAGAATTCTTTGAACATAATTAAGACATGACTATGGGTTCACACCAATGACACTTTTGATTAGTCTCCTTTATAAATACTACTTTATTTCCAACAAAAGTTTGATTTGGCTACATCAATAATATATTTGTTGTATGCAATATGATGAAATAGTAATAACAACTTTCTGGACACACATCAACAACATATCTCTTTCAATTAAACTCACAATAGAAATAGAACAACAAAGATTAATAATCTTAGATACTGATGTGACAAGATTATTTCATAACTAAATCATAAAACAATTGTTGAAAGAAAACCATATATATATCCAATCATGGGAGAAACAAAAAAGTGAAAATATGCTATCACTATGCAATAAAGTAAAAGAATTTTATTCAGAAGTTATTACCAATAAACTCAGTTATTTACATTACATTTTATGTTTAGAGATTCTTTAATTAAACACAGCAAGTCAACATAACTAAAGAATACTGGGATAATATTCAATAAATTTAAATTCTTTTTCTTTGGAAAAGAGATTTCTAAAATATTGACTTACAAATTAATTCATTACTAATTCAATGTATGTTTTAAAACCTCTTATTACTTATCATTGCCAGGTTTGTTTTTGATTTTTTTAGTATTATTTGTCTTTTCAAGTCTATTTGATTTCAGAGAGAAAAAGGGATGGGGGGAAGAGAAAGAAAAAAGGCAAAAATAAATTGTCAATTATAAGTTTTCTTTTGAAAATTGATTTCTTTTACAAAAATTAAAAAATATAGAAATGAACAACTCACATTTTAGGATTTAGATTTCTTTCTCAAAAATACTTTAATGATATAAATAAAAAAGACAAAAATGGTTTTTTTTATATTAATTTATTAAAACTACAAAAAAAAAAAAAAAAAAGGATTTCTTGTAAAGCATGAAATGTTTTATTTTTATCTTTTTTTTATTTTTAACTATTTATATCTCTATCTTTGATATATGCCAAGTAAGATGAATCTTGAATTTATTGATTATTTATTTATTGCAGATAGTGTTTTATAATATCAACTGTTGGTATTTTACAGAATCAGCTAAATGATAAATGGAATGTATGTACCTGAGTCCATTGGTACACAGAAGTTAGTTACTTAAAAAAAGTTCTACATAGAACAAACAACCATAAAAAATCTTAAAGAGACAACAAAAAAAAGCATGATAAGATAAAAAATAACAATAGCAATACAGTAGATCTACACATATCAGGAATATCAGATGAACTTAAAAAAAAATCTGCAATCAATATAATATTAGAACAACTTTCCAAAATCATGACATTCTTTAAGAAATTTTAAACCTTTAAAAAGTCTTCATTTGAAATTCTGGAAAACAAGAATGGCAACTAAATTAATATGATAGAATGCAATAAAACTATTGAAAAATAATTAATGGTCTACACTAATAAGAAAAGAATAGACAGTTGTGATTAAAGTAGCAGATCATGCATGTATAAAAGAACATAAGAATGGTAAAATATAAAAATATCATTCAGAGAGAAACAAGTTCAAAGAAGAAAATTTAAAGAAGTTGTTCACATGGCAATGGCAAATGACTCTGTAAGTCAATCTGGTGTAATAATTCATGATATCTGGAAAAAACTAATATTTAGTTCTTTAAAAAATGGAGTAAATCAGGAAAGTCTTTATTGATAAGTAAAATTTTAATTTAAAAGCTTAATTGGTTAGAATACCATTTCAATTTTAGAATTTAAATGACACCAGATATTGCCATTTGGTTAGACCAGTAAAGATGAAGAATGGTGAGAAGAAAAATATCTCTATAAACATTGTGTTCTAAACTAATATGTGTGTTATTATAGTTTAATGTATTTGTAAAATTATAAATAAAGTTTTCATTTAAAAAACATTTAGCATTTCAACTAGATAATATAAATAGTCCAATAGATAACTGCAAATAAAATCATCACCAATCATTAGATAAATAAAACAATAAATAAATGTAAGAGATAAGGTTATTTGTATCCTGCATATTTATGTAAATCAACTTGAACAAACGAATGTAATTTGATATGTTCATTATGTTACTTTGATACTTAACCATTACTTGACATCTCTAGCTTCTAATTATATAATTATTATTTTTTATTTCATATCTGTATATGTATGTTAAATAATTTACTAAATTTGACTTCTTTTTTTTTCCAGAAAGAGAGAACAATATTTGGTCATCATGGATTAGGTGGTCAAATTGTAGCACTTGATCAAAAACATCAACTTGCTTTTGCTATAGTAACAAATTATATTTCTAATGATTTTCAAGGACGAGATCCTCGTTATTTAAATCTACGAGATGCAATTTATGAATCTATTGGCATTATTTAAATATATGTAATTTTTTTTTTATAATAATGTAAAAAGATGGAAAGCTATTTTTGTAATTGTTACATGCATTACTTTTAATGGTGAAAATTATAATAAAAATTACATCATACTTTGCATTATTGTTCATCTAAGGATAGACAACAGAGTTAAAAGATTAATTCTAAAACTGTATTAACTGACATTCATTCAATATTTTATATATATATATATAAATAGTTCTATTACCAAAAATTACAATAAGATTCTCAATTATTGTATTATCTAAAAATTACAACAAGAATTCTCTAAGATGATTGTTTTTGTTCAAATTTATGGTAATGTTAAATAAATTCAACAAATATATAAAGATGGTTAACTGAAACTAACTTTTTAAAATTTTACACAAAAGGAAAAAAAGTAATTGTTAATGATATGTAACTATTAAGTGTATACTTATTAATATTCAATATGAATACCTGAAGGTTAAACAAGTCTGTTTTAAGGCTAATTGGCTTATCTCCTCAAATATTTTTATCTCATAATTGATCAATTGTATCAGGCCATAATCATATTTTAAGATCTGATATGCTATGAAGTGACTGTTTAAATTCACACTTCTTACAAATAACCAATATTTATTATTATTTTAAGCGAAGACTAGATTGCACTAGTACATTTTGTATCTGCAGATAATTTTTTCTCTTCTCTCAGTATATATTTCAAGTTTATATCTATACATTCATGATAATCTT
Organism: Epiperipatus broadwayi; assembly: GCA_028023455.1. Classification (NCBI taxonomy): domain Eukaryota; kingdom Metazoa; phylum Onychophora; class Udeonychophora; order Euonychophora; family Peripatidae; genus Epiperipatus; species Epiperipatus broadwayi. The sequence goes on from JAQFVV010006216.1 coordinate 4,180,196, forward strand.
TAAATTAATTTATATATATAACTCTTTGTGGGAAAGGTTTGATTGTTTATGAAAATTCAAATAGTTGTTACATTTCTTATTTTTACATATACAAAATATGTTCTGGCTTACGACTTTTATATCGTCTAAAGTATTATCCTAAAAATGTTTCAATTTTGACTTAACATGGATCTGCATATACTATTACGAGGTGCTTCAGTTTTAGCTTGTATCACCAATTTTGTTTGTTGCCTGACCACATTATAACTGAAATTTTATTTATATTATATAGAGAAATCATTGTTTATATATAAAAATTAAATACTGCCTAATACTATACTAGTAATTATAAATAAAATAGAAATTCATATGACATTACATTGTAATGTTATATGAATTTCTATTATATATATATGTGTGTGTGTAATTTAGATAGAAGAAAATTATTCTTCCACATATATGCTATAATTAGACAGCACTCCATGCCAATAAATGTTTTTTTTTAAAAAAAAAACATAACCATTTTTAATTAAAAGCTTACTATTGAATAAACCAAAATTCATTGACAGTACTGAAAATAGAATATGATCTAATTTAAAAGTCAAATTACGAGTAATAAGCTGGATTTAAATTTTAAATTAGATCATGCTCTATTTCCACCACTATCAATAAATTTTGATTTATTCAATGCTGTCTATTCATAACGCAGTTTTCTTCCATCACAAGTACATACACATATATATATATATCGAAATATGTTATTTAATAATTACATACATATATATGTAAGAATAAATTATAATACATGTATATTTTGTAGATGATAAGTAATAAAATAAATTCTACAAGAGTGTGTAGATAATTATCAACTATTATGGTAATATATTTAGTATAAAACAATATTTATTACTTTGCCAAGCCAGGCTTTCACGCTTTGACGAAGATACACCCTATCGCGCTGCTGGCTTAGTAAAATAATAAATATTGTTTTATTTATTACTGTAATAGTTGATAATTATTCACATACTCTTGTAAAATTTATTTTATTATATATATTGTAATGGTTTGTTAAATTAAAAAGTTAATAATGAATAGGTTCTGTTAGAATCATATATAATAATTGGACAAAAAATAATTAAAAAAAAAAAATTACTGATAGTTTAACAAGTTTCTTGCCAATTTTCTCATCAAAAAATAAAAGAAACAAGAGCATATATATATATGCTGTTAAAATCACCACAACACTCTTGAACACATTAGTTCTGAGGAAAGTTCAGCGATGCTTCAATGAAATGTCAGACTACTTCCTCTGTAATAAATTTTTCATTATTTTATTACTCTTTTTAAAGAATTGTAACAAGCTGGTCCATTTTAGGTTAATATCAGTAAGTAAAATCTGATTCTTAATATTCCCACACTAGACGATTTATTTCTGTTCTTAGAAAACTGCTTTTTTAAAAACTCATGTTTTATTCAACTTAACAAAATAAGCTATGCAATATTTTATTTAACTAGAATTACTATATATTATTTCTCAAAGCCTATTTTAGTATGTATATATATATATGGGACATGGTTGTCCTTAACTATGAACTTTATTTTAATAATGAATTTAACACGACACATATTTGGAGTGCAACAATCTTTTTAAATTTGCACTATTGTGCATGTGTGTTTAAATGCATTTTAAAAGTTTAATGAAATATTAGAAGTTTGAAGATTAAAAACTATATATATCCTAGTGCTTTTAACTATAAAATGTGATATCAGAATTTTTGCATACTATTGTATAAAATAATCATTAAAAATATTTTAAAAATTGGAAGTTTTATTTCGAAGTTAATTGTTTGATTTCACATAGAATATACACATTCATGCACCATACACATTATTAAATGTGTATAAGGTAAATTCCATGAAATAACATAAAATATAATCAATGAAATAAACTTTTAACTTAAATATTCTCTGATATTTAGTGCATTGCCCTTCAATGTCAAAGTTGTGATGAGATAAACATTCATTGCATTACAACTTTGACATTGGAAAACATTGAACTTTATGCATTCAAATTAGGAGTTCATATCTCTGACTATATTTTATATTATTTGATACTGTTTAATTTTTGGATATATGATAGTTTATTGATTTACAAAAATACTGAAATAAGTCACAATTAACTCTGCCTTTGTAAATTAGATGTAAGCTGATTTGAGTCAGGCTATCTTTTCTGATTTCAATTTTGTGTTTATTAGTGTTGGAATTTGCTTTGGCATCCATATAAAAAAGTGGAAATAAATAGACAGGATTTCATTTTCATTGATTGCATAACAACATTGACATTTAAAATTGTTGTGATAAATGTCACATTGCATAAAAGTTAGGAGTTTATCTTTCCAATCAGGTTTTATATATGTGCTAATAAAAACATATTTGAATAGTTTATTTTTTGGAAGTGATAGAGCTCTAGATTCTGCCATTGTAACAAAACATTCCAAAGAACATATTATAACGTCCAAAAGAAAGAAAGGAGTCTTAATGTATCTGTACTATGAGGGTGCCACTAGGCTACTTAGAACCTAGAAAATTTATATAGTAGGCAGATATGTAAGTTTAAAAAAAAAAAAATTATTTTATATTTTGATTCAGACCGTTAGCCCATTGTCACTAGCTCAGTGGAATAGCAGAGATTTATATTTTATAAATTCTTATCTAAGAATTATTTTTTTTTAAAAAAAAAGAATAAAATAAGCCACTGCCAGTAATTAACACACAAACATTTATTTATGCACATATATATAAAATTTAACATTATTATTTTAGTATGTTTATTTTAGCATTTAACTACATTTTTAACTTTTATTTTGAAGTTCGCACAGATGAATTTAATAGTTTATTTTTTTAAGTGTTGAGTATGAATAAACTATATAGACTGCATTTGAAAATAAAAATATTTTATCCCTGATTTAACCTTAGTCAAAAGTTTGCAGCCAAACCAACGTCAATCCATCTGATATATCGATGTATTCAATGCAGTATGAATACGACAGCACAAATACCACAGTGTCAGGAATGCACATCTGAACAGCGTGGTTAAGAAGACATTGTTTCTTGTCCAGTACAGGAATATCACATCTGTCTGGCAAGAAGAACAATAAAAAAAAGAAAACTCCATAGGAAGGGATTGCAGTTCTTTTGCCGACTTACGATCCCATTCCATAAGCAAAAAGGGAGTGTGCGGCGTAATATGCGATCCTGCATGTAGCGAACCTCATACTACATCTACTAATTACACCAATATACCCAATCCATTGACCCAATTTAACTATGAAACAAATAACCTAAGATTACCCTCCCTTAAACTAACATATATAATTTTACAAATCTATGCAGACATTCACGCCCGACTTAAGTTTAGTTTAATGAAAAACAAAAATCATAAAACTTAAAAGAACAAAAAAAATAAATGGAAATGATTTTAAATTAAAAAAAATACATCAAATAACATTATTAATATTAATTTACGTTAGTCAGATAGGATTCTATTTGTATTATTTATTGAAAGGTTTAGAATTTGGAGTTCTTATTGTTTCCAAATTAATATTTATTAGAGTTCATAAAGTGCTTATGGTTTTAGAAATGTTCATTAGTTATATACTTCTTACTGTTTTAGAAAAGTTCATCCTTTACAGTTGCTTGCCATTTGGAATCCAGCATTAAATTCCCCGATGATCCTGTGGTCCTCAGTATAGGAAAAGCAATGTTTATTTTTTTTTATATAACAATTATAGGAATTGAAAGTGCATCTTTCAATCCCTTCACCTCCGACTTTGATGAAATAAGCAATTCTTTTCAAGATTGGTATATTTTTAAATATAAATGAATCATTATCAATCCACTGCAAGATGAAGATCTCTTCAAGTTCAATCTACTCTGATTTCTAGCATCTGTTCTCCACATTACCTCAGCACACTTCATTATTTCACTCATTCATCATACATGTGGTCTTTTCCTAGGTCTTTTACAATCTCTTGGAATGCAGTTTAAGATTTCAACTGTTCCTCTATTATCATCTCTTTTATCCAATATGTCCAGCATAACTTGTACACAGAAATACTTATACACATAAATATTTGCCTCTATATATTTGAAAGTCATTTTTATAATAACTTGCAAATAAATAGAATTTGTTGCATCATAACAATTTCATTTCTATCTGACTTTTTTTATTTATTAGGCAAATAAAAGATAGTTGGGTGTAATAAATAAGCTTGGAAAAAATAGAAATTAAATCACTTTTTGAAAATACGTGAGTTAATTTATATATGTATATAGCTTTACAATAAATTTGTAATTTATTTCATTATGCTAGAAATCTGAATTAAGACAGAAAATATTCCCCAGAAATCCACTGAATTGGTTAATTTTGATTTACTGAAAAATTTCAGTATACTTCTAGATCATAATACAGATTCCATTAAAGATGGGGATAAATTTTATAAGACATGAAAAAAAAATAACATCTATTACTTTAAATATTTTGGAGAAGTTTCTGATTTTATTGTAATAGTATTCTTTTAAAAAATAACATAAGTTTTGATAACTATTGGTTACAAAAAGTCCTACTTTACTTAAAAAATTATAAAATAGCTAAGTCATGGTGCAATTGCTTTCATAAAATATACTCAAAGAAATGACATCAATGTATTTAAGAAAGCTGATTTTCTTGTTAAAATTTTATCTGAAATATAAAAAGAATCTGAAAATATAATTTAAAACTTCTATTATAAAAAAAAAAGTGCATCTTTCTAACTCTATGAAGATTTGCTTCTTTTCTTTTACTGTGTAATTCTATTAATAGCATTCATTATTATTTAATTTGTATAAATCTAATCTTTTCTTTGGTAGCTAATAAATGCTATTAATAGAAAAAATCTTTAAAATAGCAGATTATGTTAAGGTTAATAGAAAGAAAAGCTCTAATGAGAGATGCTGTCTTTTTCTTCAAAGATGAACCTTATTAGATTCCAAGATTAATTGAAATGATTAACAGATTAAGATGATAATAATAATCCAATTATGTCATACAGGAGTTGGCAGCCTTTTAGTGATGTCATACAAAGTTATTCCATGTGCTGACAATTCTACCAATTATTGTATATAGAAGGCATGGCCAAGATGTTGCCTGTGGTCTACTGGTATCTTGCAAGGACTTTGAAAGTAGATTGTGAAGCTTTCATGAACACTGACAAATTATAGTGATAAATCCAGGGCTGATTTAAATAAAAAACAATTAAAATAAACTGGCTTGTATTTTCTAATTAGCAATTCTCTGCTTCAACTTATGATAACATGAAACCATACACACTACATGTGTATTTTGTATCATTCAGTTCAGCATCCATGTTACTTTTAGACAATGTACGTTTCATTTCTCTAATGATCAAAAGTCAAGATTTTATGATGATTTTTCTAAATAGTACTTTTTTTTTTCATTTTTGCTATTCTGATTCAAGCGTTATTCATGATTTCTCATCATAGTGCTGACAAACTATGCTTCTCTCATAATTTTTGCTAATGATTTCTTAAAAGTAAAAGTAATTATAATGTCTAAAAAAAGAATTAACAAGCCATCTTTCCTCATAAATATAGAGATTATCTTTACCGCTAGATCTTTTTTCTGATGAATTAGACTTTTGATGATTGAACATTATTATTAGATTTTCAGTCACACCTAAGCATTTTTTTTTAGTTATTATTTTATAGAAATTGGAAAAAATCATGATATTCCTTTTATATGTTTTCTTGTCTAAATTTTAACAATAAAAAAAGCCAAATATTAAAAATAAAAATTGCAATAAAATTTAGCCAATTAGATATATATATATATATATGACCACAGTTATATGCATAAACATGACCTTAGAAAAGTATAGTTGATAAAACTATTAAGAAATTTATCAATTACAATTAACATTTAATAACATCATTAAAAACCAGTAAAGATATTTCAAATGATGGTTCTGTGGTAGATAGCTATTAGGAATTGGGTTCAAATTATGGATCTGTACAATAGCCATAATGTCCATGTGTACCATATAATTTTTCATAGACAAAAATACAACTTCTGATATCTGGTTATCCAAATTGCACTCTTAGTAGTTTCATAATATTCCAAAAAGAAAGTACTGTGTTGCCTGCCTAGAAAAAAAGGCATGAAAGTTTTATTTATTGACTAGAGTGTTAATTTTAGATGCAAACCAGTGTTCAGAGAGACTGCTTTATTGTTTATTAACTGAATAGGTAATTTACTCTACAAATTTCACCTCACTTATCTTTATTTAGGAGTGTTATCTGATGTGCCAGTTTCTTCGACATCTTTCTACATTGTTGCTTTGATTTTGTAATCAGATAAGAAGAAACAATAATGATGTACCTAGTTTTATGGATTATCATTGTATTATACATCAGCATGCCTTGTGTTCAAAAGTATTGAAATTTAATCATGTTCAGTATTGCCTTCAAAATAGTTAATAAAATAAGATCAAAAAGATTGTTATGTCATCAATTCTGGGATTTGCTAAAGGAATGTGAGAGTCACAGTGAATTGTTATTACATACTGACATAAGGTGGCTAAGTCAAACAAATTTTTTAATCAGATTCAGAGAACTTCTATCACAAATAAAATCAGTTTGAAAATTAAAGGTGATTCATATCCAGAACTGAATGACAAAGAATGGCTTCTTGATCTCGTCTTTCGGTGATATTACAGAAAAACTAAATAACTTAAATGTAGAACTACAAGGAAAAGATAAAACAATAATAATTATGATAAGCACTTTGAAATCATTCAAGGAAAAATGAAATATGTCTGTAATGCAACTGAATCATTATGAATTAAAAATTTCAAAAATATGGCTGATGAGTCTAAAGATAGAAAGAATCTAATCCACAACAAATATGTTGAAAATATAATACTTCTCATAAAGAAATTTGAAGAATGATTCATGGAATTTGACAAACTTGAATATATCATGTTTTTTGTCATCCATTTAAAGTTAACATCAATATTGAAGAGTTCACTATGAAATTGAGTAAATTTATACATACAGATTGAGTGGACCTGGAAGAAAAAATATTAAATGTGATATACATTTAAAATCAATGTCTTCAGATGAGAACTTCTGGACATTAATAAGCAAGGATAAATATCCAAATATTTGGAGAGTTGCTGCATATTTCAATGCATTTTTTGGTTTAACGTATTTGTATAAATCAGCATTTTCCTGCAAGAATACGATAAAAACTAAACATAGGTCACAGTAATCATGTTTAAAAATTAGTTTAAATTCAATGAGCCAAATTTTGACAAACTTGCCAAAATTATGCAATGCCAAATTTCATCAAAATAATAATAAAAAATATATTGTTTTTACTTTGTAATTTTTTTTGTTTGCAAAATTTGCATCTGATTTATTTTAATAAAATTCTAAAACAATTTTCTTTTTTTTCTTTATATTTTTTTGAATTTTTTTTAAAATCTAGAACCAGCTCTAGAAAATAATTATTTATAAATAATTCAATAATTGTAATTTAATAAATATTTTATAAAAAACATGGACACTGAGGTAATTTAATAATAGTCTTAGTAAAATATCATTGGCAGTTCGTATCTTGTAGAAAAAAATTCATCAGTTCATAAGTATCTTCCAAAAATGTCACCAATATTTGTGAGTACCTAAAAAGCCCTTACAAAAAAAAAGAAACACCAATTTATAAGTACATTTAAAAAAACCAGGACTTTTAACCGTGATTTTTTTTTTGTTTGGCAAAGTTGCTTTTCCCGGTTTTTGGTTTGAAGCCCTGGAAAAAATGCAGTAGCCCTCAGGTACACATTCACCAAAAAAATAGCTCACCCTCCTCTCCAACATCTAAAAGTTTGGTCACCCCTGATATATAATATAAAAATTGGTCCAGTTGGAGCTTTCAAAGTCATTAAAATTGGATCATTTATTATCGATCATTTTAAAATAAATAGGATTATATGTGAAAAGTATGTTTTGTTACATTATATTGGTTCAAAAAGCATGCTTAAAATTTCCTTTGGCATAAAAAAATTTATCCTGTTGGTGCTTAAAAAATGTGTAATGTTTAAAAAACGGCTGATTAATGTGTAGTAATTCTGCAGTATCCAAGGTCAAGCAAGAAATATACATGTGTGTGCAACAATAAATGTATAATTGTGTAGAATAAAAATAACAGTGCAATAATTATGTACGATTGTGTGAAATATAAATGTGTAACAATATTGTTAGGTCATAGAGTTGCATACATGGCCTTATAAGGCCAAAGAACTATAAAAATGCCATATATGGGGAGGTATGTTAAAAAAAATATGTGTATGTAAAAAATGTCATATGTGATATATAAAAACCACCATATTTAGTAAAGTTTGTAAAGACTCCAGGAGTCTTGAAGGATATATAAATTCCCAGAACCTGGTATATGGATTCTGGCAATAATATAATTCAGAGACTCCTACCTCTATAGATCCAAAAGCAGGACTAGTGTTTATTATGTGCAGGTCGTGACTATTATTGTTATGTGCCTTAAATTAGCTATGTATATTTGTAAATATTTTCATATTTTAATTAAACTATTAGTTTACCATCTCAATTCTGCTAATGTCAGTTATTTACTTGGTGCTCATGGATGCAGCAAATTGGTGCTGTCATCATAGGAGTCAAATCTTAAGTTATTGCCTGAACAGCAAACTGGGACAGGTCATGACTGGATTTGAGCTAATAGGGGAAATGGCTGGCATATCAGTGATTGGCTTCTGTATGTTCAGAAGATAAAAAATTACTTTTGGTAATACTATTTAGTGTAGAATCCTGTAAAAATAGCCTCTTTAATTTGCTTCTCAGGCCAAAGGGTAATGGAGATAACAAACTGTGTGAAAATTCACTGGAGACACAGAAATACAATGAGCTTGTTACAAAGTTAAATGATTATTTCAACCCCCAATCATCCAAGTTTATTGCTTGATTACTTTTTAGGGACAGAAAGCAAAGAAAAATGAAAAAATAAAATACTATGACATGGGCCTATGTTAAATATTTAGAGGAAGCTCTCCTCAAGCAACTTTTATATTGACTAAAAGATGATCAGGGTTAGACAAATATTAACAATAAAAGACCTAGCCTACAAGGAAGCAGTCTGATTTGGAACATAGTCAGGAGCTGAATGTTAAGCAGACAATCATTAAATGTTTCAGATGTGGAAAAATAGGTCACAATGCCCATGATTGCAATAAGCAAAACAATGAAAGTTGTACTGATACCCCTGAAAGAGGGCACTACTATACAAAGTGAGTAGAAAATTTATCTGTGGCATGATGAAAACTACATAAAAAATGCTACCATAGATGAATTGGATCAAATTATGTCAAATATAAAAATAATTGGCAAACCAAATAACCATGAAAATTGACAGGGGCAAGGGTATCACTGATAAAAAGCAGTCTAATGTTTCAGGTTTTTTACCAGAAGAGGAGCACCCATCTCACTAAAGTTGGACCTAGGATCTTCAGGTAGGATGCTATGAATGATGCGATGAAGTACCTAACCAATGATTATATCTACCTCCAATGAGCTATCTCTAACTTTACACATTAAATTTAGATACAATTTAGGCTGGTCCACCCATACCTCACCCTCTTTCAGATTCCATTACACCTCAGTATTCAAACTCAAGGAGAATCTTGCCTTTGGCTCTCTTCAGAGGTGAATTTATTTTAGATAGCAACTACCACATGTGTATATAGGTTTCAATTGAGTGAAGGGCTCATCTAATCATATTACTATATTATTATGTAATAAAAAAGTGTCTGTACATGCATGTATATCTGGTTATGAATTGATGAACAAATGGATAAATAATTTTGACAAACTAGAGACCATTTTAATGAAAATCAAGTTAACATTTATTGACTAACAAAATGAAAATTCAAAACTCTTTTAACATGATTGAAAAAAATATATATTTTGGTGTGTGTGTCAAGTATGTATCTTTATCATATTGTGCCGGGTGGAGCATTTTAAGAATTGTGTTTACTTATGGGGAGTAAACAAAACTATGTATCATTTTAAACTCTTTAATACAATAAATTTATGAAGGCAAAATTATAAGACTTCTATACAAAATGTGATACAATATTTATTATTAATCCAATGCAATTTACGCATTGCTCCACCATGGTCCCTTAGGTAGAGAAAAATAATGCCTAAAAGGCACCTGTAACCAAGCCAGCAAATATATATATATTGTAACGAGCACAGACGTTCATTACATTGTTTTTTTTTATATTTATTAAACATGAAAGTAAATTAAAAAGTTCGCATTTAAAAATTTTCTTTAAGAATTAAAAATTGAAACTAAATATCATCTTAAACTCATATATATTAAATTGCACAGATAAAAAAATTATTAAAATAAAACTGTATTAAAAATAGAAAAATTATTTTAAAAACAAAAACTTAAAAAGATTTAGAGATAAAAATATATCTTTAATCTTGAAAAACACAGAAATTAATCAGAAATGGAAATGATTGTTAATTAGTTAAATGTAAACCAGCCTTGGGCATTTAAATGTAAAAACATCGGTCAGATAGGAAAACAATAGAAACAAATAGCCAATGAAAGAAATCCATCGGGAAATCGGACCTCAGCGAAAGGATCATCACATCGATGACATAATGCCAAGTCAATCCTTCGAATACGTATAAAAGGAAAATTTGGAAATTATTAATCAGTGAGTGATTGATTATTACGATGTGAGAGATATGTGTTAGTGCGGCAGTGAAGGAGAAGAGATTGAAAAAAGACGCACGATTCAATCCTTTCAGCTTTGCTAAGAAAGAAAAAGGAATGAACTATCGTTTTTCTACATTGAGGACCAGTTAAAGCAAAAAACCTCCAGATGGATAAATAAATCGGCCAACAGAATACCAATTTTAGGACGGCATGGGAATTCACGTTCATGGCAAGCAACGAATAAAGATGAACTGTTTAAAACCGTAAGAACTTTACAATTAATGAACATTAAGTTAAAAACTTTTCGTATTTAAAATAATTGCATTAGTTTCCTATCTGACTAAAGTAGTTAAAATGTTATTTGATGTATTTTTTATTTATTTGTTTAAAATCATTTCCATTTATTTAATTTTGTTCTTTAAGTTTATTTATAATTTCTGTTTTCCGTTAAGTTAAATTATATAAATGTTAAACTTAAGTCGGGCGTGAATGGCTGTATAGATTTGTAAAGTTATATTAGGGGAGGGTAATCTTAGGTTATTTGTTTCGTGGTTAAATTGGGTCAATGGATTGGATATATTGGTGTGATTAGTAGATGTAATATTGATTCGCTACGGGCAGAATCGCTTCATACGCCGCACACTTCCGTTTGCCTATGGAAGGAATTATAAGTCGGATACCGCAGTTCCTTTCTATGGAGTTTTTGTTTTATTGCTCTTCTTTGCAGATAGATGTAATATTCCTATCTCATAAGAGGCAATTTCTTCTCTTAACCTTTTGTGCTGCCGTATTTTATTACATTGAATACATCGATATATCAGATGAATTGATGCCAGTTTGACTATAAATTTTAGCCTAAGGTTAAATAGGGATAGAATGTTTATTTTCAAAAGCAAATTTATGTGGTCTATTCATACTCGACCCTAAATAAAAATGCAGTAAATTTAAGTTGTTTATAGACGCTTGCATGGATTGGTTATCGGTTAAGTATGTTTTGGGTTTTCATATTTGATCAAAATATATAGACATTCGATAAATAATGATACCTTACGGTGAGTATCTAAAATGTATTTATTCGGATGTCTTTTAAGTTATTGGTGACAATGCAAGTATCTTATGGTGAATACTATTGGGTTACGTATAAATTTCCCTCCGCAATTGTCAGTAATCAATAATTTTGTATTTTGATCGTTTATGTTTATTTTGAAATGTTTTTGACCGTGAAATCTATGTAACCGATCTATATTCAACATTATAAACAAGCTTTCATAAATTTATCTGTGCGAACTTATTTAAAAATGTAAAATTAGAATATAATAGTAAGTAAATGTAAATTAAAGTCAAAAATCAAAGTTAAAAATGTAGGTTAAATTTTGAAATGTAAAACTAATACTAAAATAATTTTAAATCTTATATTTATGTGAAATAAATAAATGTTTGTATGTTAATTACTGGCAGTGGCTTATTTTATTCTTTTTTATATATATACTCTTAGATTATCTTATTAAATCTCTGCTATTCCACTGAGCTAGTGACATGGGCTAATGACCGGAATCAAAATTTAAAAAAAAAAAATTTTTTTTTTTTGACTGACGTATCTGCCTACTTTATAAATTTTTCTAGGTTCAAATGCCTAGATGGCGCCCTGTAGTGCAGATTATGTTAAGTGCTAATTCTCCGGATCGTTACAATATATATAAAATATATCTAACTGACCACATTTGAAGGAAACAGATTTTCTCGGCTGCCGAATTTAAACACCTATCATTCAAAGCACTTGTTTCAGAGTAAACTTCGGGTGCCAGTCAATTACCAGGGCAATTAACATGCTTTGAACAATACCCACTAATTCGGCACTTAAGATATCCCAGCTAGCTCAGTCTAAAAGTACTACAATAACAAAATTATTTCTTTAACTAGTGGTAAAAAGAATTGACTGACAAGCTCTAAGTTTAACGGTAATTTATTTAACTAACATTATTCTAATTTTAACTATTTCTATAAGAACTTAATTAAATTATACAATGGTAATTACATATAATGACCACATACTCTGAATTCATATAAACTATAACAAGCATTAAATAATACATGGCATTTAAATACACAGAAAATCAATATAATATAAGTATTTTCATACACAACATTTCAAAACACACATATCAATAGTTCATTTATACATGCTATAGTGTTCATTATTACTTGACTCTGGGAAGCTTCAAACTATTGTGATGGCTACTTTAATTATAAGTGGAAATAAGAAAAATGTTACTTGTTACCTAGGATTTTAATGTGAACTTCTTGCTATTTGCTGCTTCAAATTGAAATCTTTCCAACTGGTTGGATGTGAGGTTTTTCTTGAGGAGGTTTATTGCTTATTATTCCAAGGCATTTTCTTCAAGACAATTAGATATTGACAGCGGATTTTCAAGTTGTTATGCAGGCATTATTTTCACGGGCGGGTGGGCTGTTTCATCGGACACAGGCTAGAGCAAAGTCGTATGTTTCCAATGATGATTAACAATGCATGATGAATTCTGGATACACACTAAGCTGATCTGATTAATTGACTGAACTGAACTGACAGCAATCTGAACTCTTTAATTAATTGAACTGATTGTCCGATGAAAAAACTGGACTATTTATTAGGATGACCTGTTGTCACTTTGGTATCTGCCAGCTATAGTTGTTGTTCAAATACCTTCCTTGTATTTAATTGCATTCCTCTGATAAGCTTTTAATCCTATTGTTGGAGATGTTAATTAGCAGCCATTTCAAACTTATTGTTGTTGATTTTTGTTTAACTTAGTAGCCATCGCAAAACTTGTTGTTTTGTAGATTTTTAACTTAGTAGCCATCGCAAATTCTGTATTTTAATTTTCTATATCATTTTTAATGTTTAACATGCAAATATTTATTTTATCAATACACACACATTTATTATATTTACAATCATTCATGATTAACACACATATATATTTTAAAGTCAACTCACTATTTAGTTTTAAGATTACTTTCCTTTTTTTAACTTAAATGAAAAAGTATATTTTTAATTATTTGAAAATCAACCTGCCCCCAAAGAAATTGTATGGCAACATATTATGGAGAGACTAAAACTAACATTGCCACCAGAGTAGCTCAACACAGATACCTTTATAACAGAATTAAAATAAAGCTTGAAGGTATCGGTTTTCATTGAGGATGGGAGAGCCATTGGCCATGCTTTTCTACCCACCTCAGCCAGTGTCATTTGCTCTGAAACAAACGATATCAAATGCAAAATCAGGGAAGCTTACTACATTGTAAGTGACCCAGCAGCAATCAACAGAAGAGAGACCTGCTTTTCTCTGTTTTGAAAATGGTCCACATAACATCTGCATATGAATTTGCATAAAATTTGCATTAATATTATAGTTATTAATCAAATACAAGTCGTCATGAATATGGGACTATAAATTGTCCCAAAAGCACTTGGTGATAAATTTTGATAATTTTACGTACATTGAATAGCTTCATTATCTATGAGCAGAGCACATATATATATTAATTCTTTTCTTTAATATTTTTAAATGAAGAGAGAGATATTTTTATTTTATGTAAAAGATTCATTTAAACTGCTGTAGTTTTAACCTTCTCTAAGCCATATTCTCTCCCCCGAATTAAATTAATTAATTGTAACTTTTATTTCAACTACTAATAATAGAAAAACAACACTTTAGACTTTTATTCTGACTATTTTCTTTGAATGAAAGGTTTTTATTTCGATCATTTTTTAGACAAAATTGTTATAGTGCAATACTTTATTATTTATTTATTAACCCTCATGTTATTTCTGATAATTTTATTTTAATAATTTTTTAGCCAAAAATTATATATATATATGTACTGATACGATATTGGTACAATATTAATGATTAAATGTGTTTATTATTCCAACCCTTATCCATGGTAGATATACATGACAAGCACTATTTACAAAGCAGATAAAATTAACAAAAAAAAATCATTAATTCATTATTACAATGATTGCGAAGCTGACTATTTTATAATATATCAATGTATGTACAGTAGCTTCATTGTTTTAATTCCAGCTGTAGAAGTTTCATCTTCTTTGGGGACCCCTAACTATGTACAAGGTTCCTATGGTTGATAGAAAAAAAACATTCATGCTAGAAGATTAGTCATTCATATTGAATGAACAAATATAAATGATCATTAGTTAAACAAAAAAATAAATATCAACATGAACTCTGTCGTGTACCAAGTGTATGTTCTTAATATAAAATATCAAATATAATCTTACCTTATTCCATATGACAGTGGTGATGATGATGACTAAGGTCAAGTTATGGAGGGAGAGCTGACTAAAGGTTATTTAACAAAAAATTTTTTTTGTCTAACTTAACCTTCCCCCACCCCCTGTTTTTTCTCGATTTCATTTGCAGTGGACTCTTCCAAGTTATAGACATTTATGTTTTCAAGTGTGGAAGTGAAATAAAAATAGATTTCTACAAACATATGTATTGTAACAGTTTTGGTTATATTTAATTTCTCAATTTCTACTGTTACATCAAGTAAGAAGCAAGTACAAACCTAATTAGCTTTTAAGTTTATATTCCTGACCGAACACTGAAAAAATATGCACATATTATTCCAACGTTATATTTCCTGGTCAGATGCCCTCGGCTGCTGGACAAAAGTATTCATAAGGAATGTTTTATTAGGCATCCAGAGCTCAAAATATTTATATTTTTTTTCAGAAATTATCACAGTAACAGAAGAATATGAGTATATAGCCCTCTCCTTTATTTATTCCACCTTTCTTCTCTTTAGAATAAAAAGAGAATTTTATTTATTTGTCCCCTTATTTTGTTTAAATCTAAAGTTAACCACATAAGTTTTAATGACCAAGATTTAATTTGCTACTGTTATTCGTTCGCTTGACAAAAAAAGAATTAAGCAAGACAACTATTTTTTAGCAGTAATAATGTTTAATCAAAAGAAAAAAATTATCAAGTTAAATGGTATAATGAATTTAAATATGTAAAATAACAAACAAACATCTGAAATAACAAATCTATAAACATTGAAATAATATAATTATATGGCAGAATTGCTAATTAGCAAAAGTCCAGTATAAAGTAATTGTTCTTTTATCTAACAAAAAAAAACTTCTCTAGTAATAGTTCTTTGTCTTTTCCATATTGCACAATTTTAAACTAGTCTGTTTCTTTTTGATATAAAAGAAATCAATACATGCATGCTCGATAGAAAAATGTTTACCTAGGTTATTAGACATCCAGCATTCTGTGGGAAGCATGCACTTTTGCAGAGATGGTTGATTCTTCACTAGACCCTCCGGCTGGCTGAGTTATTCTTGGTGTGGTTTGTGGCAGTTGGTTTAGTCTCCTTCTTTCTTACTTTCATATTTCTTAGCAGTATTCATTCCTTTCTACAGGCATAGCACAGTTAATAATGGCAATCTATTTAGCAGGCAATACAACTCAAGTTCTTCCATGAGTGAGTGAGAATTAAGACAGGCAAAGACCAAGAAAATGCCCATTTAGGGCCACTAGCCATGCATATTAACAGACATAAGCCCACTAATATTGCTCATAAAAGCTCATCTCTACATTTTAGTTCTTTAGACAAATCTGATAAACAGAAAAATCCAAAAATCTGATTAATAATCTCGATCTGCCTTATTTATAGATTAGCCAGCTAATGTTTACCAGAATGCCACTAATTAAAAAATACATCCTTCCACACATTTATTTTTTATCTTATAGATCTACAATGAAAATTTTGTACAAGTTTCACATTTAATAAAATTTACATTTAAACTTACTTTTTTTCACAAAGTTTTAAATATCATAAATCTCTAATACCTTTTATTTGTTTATACATTTCTAATAACTTTTATTTACCTTTTTTTCTTCAAATAAGTGATGTTGAAGAGAAAAAAAGATGTATTTTCTTATACATCCCCTTTCCCTTCTTTTTTGTCTTTCAATCTTTATTCATTATTACCTTTCTTTTATAATTTTTCTTTTTTAAAAATAAAAGTCTTTAAAGCCTTTTAACTAATTTTCAACTAATTATTAACCCTTTCACAAGTTTTATATACATTTTTTCTTCTTTATTTTTTGAAAAAAAATATCGATGATCTAATTCTTTTAATTTCTTTGTTTGTTTCACTTTTACCCTTTAACTAATTTCTTTTTTATTATTATTATTATTATTATTATTATTATTATTATTATTATTATTATTATTATTATTATTATTATTATTATTATTATTATTATTATTATTATTATTATTATTATTATTATTATTATTATTATTATTATTATTATTATTATTATTATTATTATTATTATTATTATTATTATTATTATTATTATTATTATTATTATTATTATTATTATTATTATTATTATTAATGATAATAATAATACATACGTGTGTGATTACAACTGTATATAATCAGCACATTACACCGCTCCCTGTTTTTAAGAATTAAAATCGAGGGAAATCCACTTCTGAGGTAAATGCAATTTTAATTCTTAATCTTTAGATATCTACTTTTGTGGTAAAAGAAAAATATTACTTGCAGTAATGTTCATGGTACAAATGTATTTTATATATTTTTTCTCTTTTTTAATGATGGTGAGATAGTTATGAGAAACAACTAGGCAAAAGCTACCCCTATTCACTCCAATCGATTTTGCACTGATCAAACCATTTTAATCTCTTCACAAGTCTAGACTACAGTATGAGTTGACTTTAATACTAACCAACATTAATATAGGGTTCAAACTCTGTGAATAGCAGATTTCTACTGTCCGTTCAACTTAATAAAAAAACACAAAATTCTTAATTCTTTATATTTTTATTCTCAACATAATTCTTATTAAAATTCTTAATAAGCTGGGAATTTTCATCAAGCAAAGATAATGAGCCCAGGATTCTTACTGATGGTACATTATTAAAAGAGAAAGCTTAATGCGCATAATCACATGCAGATTTACATCCTATGAAGAGATGGCTTAATCAAACTCAAAATGCAATCCATATACAATGCCATATACACACACATATGCCTTGATCCATAACCTCATCCATCCATCCTTGACACTTACCATTTAATCATTACTACTATTATTCATTGATTTTATTTTATTATGTATTATTTATCCATTTAATAAGCTTGAATGATGCTTATTCCATCCTCTTTGTTTTTTTTATTATTATTTCTAGCTGCATTTGCAGACTTACAGATCATTACATTTAAATTTAATTATTTCAGCTATTATAATGGCAGTCTTATGAGAAGGGTTTTATTATACTAATGGTGGATATAGTTAATGCACTTTAATCATGATTTCTATTTTATTCAATGTCATGCACACGTGTGTTTGACAGACTTACAAGCTAGGAGTTCACCATAACAGATTAGAACTTGGATTTGTTTCACATGACTTCATTTTGCCAAATGCATTACACATTTATTAATTTCTTATCATTTCCATTGCTTTCTCCCTCTTTAAATTTCTTTTATTTACATTAACCTTTTATGTAAATAATATTTATTTTTAAAGTGCAGATGATATTGAAATTAAACTAAGAGACTGCAAATCTCTCAAGCGCTTGTAACTATCAATAGCCAATCAGATCGTAAATACTGGGACAGAGAATTAACAAGAAAAGGGTGGTAACCACTCTCTTCTTTACTTGTCTTTCTATATATTCAAGCCAGTCCAAAGTACTTATATCTGAAAGTGTGAATGGACTGGCTTGGATATATAGAAAGACAAGTACAGAAGAGAGTGGTTACCACCCTTTTCTTGTTAATTCTCTGTCCCAGTATTTATGATATGATTGGCTATTGATAGTTACAAGTGCTTGAGAGATTTGCAGTCTCTTAGTTTAATTAACCTTTTATATAGTTTTCTATATTCAAAATCCAAGACCATTATCATTTGATTGATCCAACAGATCTGTCTGATTGTATTTCCTTTTAAGTTAGTTTTTTATCCAGAGGCTATTTTCCCCTCTTCACTAATTTTAGTGAACAAGCATTATACATTCACCTTTCCTCTGCCCCCTGTGCTATTACAAATGCATTATTCCCATACATTTATTTAATTACACATGGGTCCTCAGAAATCAGTTGTAATTTCTTATATGTATTTTTCAGGATGACTTACAGGCTGCACTTTCACTATGATCTCATCTCCTATCCTAAAGGTGGTTTTAGATCCTTTTTGTCTCTGTTTTCTTAACTTCCCCATTCTTTTCAACTGGTTAAGCACTTGCTCAGCATCCTTTCTTCTGTTTACTGAACTCATTCCTACTGGTATCCTGGTCTTGAATGGGCATGGAACATTTCTCCAATAATGCAATCTAACAGGTTCGAATCCAGTGGATTTGTTTTTTGCCCAGTTTATCATGTTTACTATTCATGGGATTTCTTTCACCCACTTGCAATGCTCATCATGTATATAAATGTGAAATAAATGCCCAACTCCCTCACGATCCGCTCACACCGATTTGACTGAAAATTACGAATTAACATTAGTATGTGTTTTATTCCATGTTTCTGGATCCATTTCTTTCATTCACCTGATATAAATGGCATTCCATGATCCGATAGGATTTTGTCTGGAACTCCCATAGCTCTAAAATTCTGCTGCTCTAATACCTTATTAGTTTGCTTTGCATTTGCTTTGGTTACTGGGTATGCCACTACTAGCTTTGAAAATACATCACAAGCAACTAGGAGGTATTTCATTTTATTGAATGGAGGTAGCAGCCTGTAAAAGTCTATTGTTATTAAGCTATTTGGTTGTTGGGCATATATGGGTTGCATTTGTTCTACTCCAGATCTATTGGGTGGCTTACTTTTTGCACACACAGTGCATGTGCTAATGATGTTGACAATACTGGCATATATTCCTGGCCAATGAAACCAATGATTGAGCCAGCCTTCCACTTTACTTGCTCCATAATAATCAAATGTTTCATGTAGTATTCGATGATTTGTTTTGTCATAGCGGCTGGAAGTATGATGCATGTGTTTCTTTCTCTTGAACGTCCACTGAAAAAGACCCCCCTTTAAGCAGAAGTAATTCCTATCCTTCCATAATGGGTTCCCTTTAAATTCCACAAAGCGCTGATGCCATAGATTATTATTTGTTTGCAATCACTGTCCTTTCCTTGAGCCTCCTTTAATTTGAACAAGTTATATTCTATTGTCCCTTGTTTTCATATTTCAGCTGCTGCTATGTATTACAGTTTATGTGTTGATTCTGAGTTATTGGATATCAGTTTAAAGTGTCTGCTACAATATTGTCTTTTCCATGGCAGTATACCACTTTATAATTAAACTCTTACAGGAACAAACTCCATCTGATTAACCTGCTATTAGCCAAGAAGCTGTGATTGAGAAACTTGAGGCTCTTATGATCAGTTAGTACGATTATTTCAGAGTCCATCAAAAACTCAACATTTCTTAAATGCCCACACAACCACTAGGGTCTCTTTCTCTGTTACAGTGTGATTAACTTCAAGTCATTCAATAGGTGGCTAACAAAAGAAAGAACTCCATGCTGGCCTCCTTCTCATATCTGGATTAGCATAGCTCCCAATCCAAGCCCACTGCTATCCATTTGTATAAAGAATGGTTTGCCAAAATCAGGATATGACACCATGACCTCATCCAAGAATCCTTCCTTCACTCATTGGAAGCTGCACTCATGCTGTTTGTCCCATGTCCATGGCCTTTCCTGTCTTAGCAACTGTAACAATGGCTCCATGTCTAGTGAAAACTCTCTATAAGATCCATTATAAAAGTTATATAGCCCAAGAAAAGATTTAACATGTTGTTTACTCTGAGGCATAGGAAACTCCTGAATCACTTGTATTTTTTCAGGATTGGGTAATATTCCCTTTTCACTGATAATATGACCAAGAAATTTGACTTCAGTAGTCATCATATGGCTTTTATTTAAGTTAATTCTTATCCCCTTTTACTTACATTCCTCCAGCAAGTGCTCTACATGTCCAAAGTGTCCCTCTATGCTCTCTGAGGCCATGATAATGTCATCCACATACATTACAACAAAATTTTTTACATCTTCTGACAACACCTAATCCAGACATTGAATAAATCCCATCCCACTATTTTTTAACTCAAAAGGAATTGAATTAAAATTATATGCATGTCCGTTATATCTAACCACAGTATATTTCCAATCCTTCGGATGAAGCTTAGTCTGCCAATAACCGGCGGTTAAATCGAATGTTGTAAATATTTTGTTTTTAAACTTAGTTAGCAATTCATTCATAGGTGGTGGGGCATTAGTATCGGGATCATTATTTTATTTAACTGCCTTGTGTCTAAACATAACCAAATCGATCCATCCTTATTCTTTATTGTTACGATTGAGTTATTGAATGGGCACAAGCATTTAGATATGACTCCCCATTTAAGAATTTTGTCTATCTGTTCCTCTACATCTCATCTATATCTATAGGATGAAGGACGATCCTCCATGAGCCTTATCCTGTGTTCATACTCTCATATCACCCCAGGAATCTCAGAGAACACCATCTCATATTTATTTAATAATTTTCTCAACCCAACTTTTTGGTTATTATTTATAAATCTGGATTCATTCACCATTTTTCCTATTTCTATTGCTGCACATTGAGTGTACCTTTTTTATTATCATTTTCCTTTTGATTATTTGTGAATGGAATTAGTGTATTATTTATTTTTACCAAACTTTGTTCGTAATCTACCACACAGCCTGTTTTATGCATGAAATCTGAGCCTAATATGACCTCATGAATAAGTCCCTCCAGGATCACAAAAACCTGCTCATATTCCATCTCTGCTAAGTGTAATTTTACACATACCTGCCTCAACACCAGTTTTACCCTTCTCCAATTAGCCATCACAACATAACTTCCAGGTCAACATAATTTATCTTATCCAACATTTCTTGTGATATTACCAATATCTGACTTCCCGAGTCAAATAATGCATTAGTTACAATCTCACTTATTTTTATTCCTATCTTTGGACATATCTGAGGTGCTATTGTTGGCATCCTATCTTCTCCATTACACACTAGTTTTGCTACTGGTATATATCAATTGTTTCACTTCTGTCCCTATCCTGATCTATTTTCATTCTACTATTATCCAACATCATTAAGACTTCAACCATCTATTCCACTGTATCCTTGCCTATCATCATCTGTTCTATTTCCCTAGGCAAACCACTCCAAGCTATTCGCATAATCTGTTCTTCTGACAATGGATATGCTGTGAATGCTCTCATCTTCACTACTTGTCTATGAAGGAATATGCTAAACAATTGCCCTGGCTGCCATTTATTCTGCACTACCTGCAGTTTAACCCTTTCATGGAGCTCCTTTCCCAGTAATTTGTCAACATCAAATGTTTATATTCCTCAAATGTTGATTTTATTTGTAATGAATTCCACCAGATCTGAGCTTCTCCTTGTATGTGGCTGTGAGCTATAGTGATCATTGCCTCCTTGTTTAGCCTATTCATTGTTTAATATTGTTCTAGGCTCTCCAAATGCTCATTAGGATTTTCCCGTGTGGCCCAAGAAAATGCGAATTTTCAAAAATTGGTTAACTGTAGCGAAGTTGTTACTCATAATATTATTATTTTCATTACTTGCTTGCATGCATTTACTTGTGCTTTTTTGTTATTGACTATTAGCTTTGGTAATCTCTATTATATTTTCCACCTTATTCTCACTTCTACCATTAACCCAATTTTCTCTATTGCTACCACTAACTGATTTACATCCATTTGTAGATTTTCTATAACCCTTTCATTTTCATTTTTTGTCACCTCAATTTTGTTCTCTTGCTCTAATTTAAATTTCTCTACTTCATGGCACATTGTTTCCAGTTTATCTTCTACATTGACTACCCTTTAATTTACTTTCATTCTGGCCTACTGGTGCTACATTATCCCATTTTCCTATAATTTGTTGCTCGAATTTCTCAAGTATCTCAGCCTGGCTATCCAACCTTTTATTTGTGATTGCCATTTGACATGAAGTTTGTTTAAAATTTTCATTTAATTCTGCAATTTTCTGATTGAAGCTTTTAGTTAGTTGTTCATGTAACTCTTCCATCATTTTCTTATTTGATTCCTCCCTTTGCTTCTCTCTTTCATTTAATTCTTTGGCAAATTGTTGCTGATGTTTCATTATTTTCTTCAACATACACATTAAGTCACTGCTTTATACACTACCTTCTTCTTTGTGTTTGTCATTATCTTCCATCTCCTTTCATTAAAAAAGTGTTTGACTTGTTCAGCTTGTTCTTCACTACTAACCCTGTACTCTCCATCACTTTGAGCATCCATTTTATGCCTTTGCTCTCATGCACATTAAATTTATTTTATAAAATGAATATTATCTAGTACTTTGTTTGCTATGACTATTTACTGATATTATCTTCCAATTTATAATGCTATTTTATTCTCTTTTAATTTATAATTATTATATTCGGTACCTTTGCTCATCTCCCCATCCCCATTCACTAAAAATCACCTGAGCCTGCCTTAAAGATCCCCACAATTTATAAAAACAAGCAATTTTTTGTACTATGGCTTAGTTCCCAAAAATCATACACTTTCTCTTTCTCTCTTTCATCGAATTATGTTGTTTCTTGCTTTTCTCTCTCACCAACTACTTATTTTATGTTTAATTTATATCAAATGCATTTTAACTGTGCTGCAGACTCACCTTCGACTGGATTATTACTTTTAAATGTGATGATATCCCAGACTAGACCCCATTTTGTAACAGTTTTGGTTATATTTAATTTCTCAATTTCTACTGTTACATCAAACAAGAAGCAAATACAAACCTAATTAGGTTGTAAGTTTATATTCCTGACCGACCACTGAAAAAATATGCACATATTATTCCAACATTATATTTCCCGGTCCGATGCCCCTTGTCTGCTGGACAAAAGTATTCATAAGGAATGTTATATTAGGCATCCAGCACTTGAAATATTTATAAATTTTTTCAGAAATTATCACGGTAACAGAAAAATATGAGCATATAACCCCCCTCCTTTTTCTTTGTTTATTCCACTCTTCTTCTCTTTAGAATAAAAAGATAATTTTATTTATTTGTCCTCTTATTTTGTTTAAATCTAAAGTTAACCACAAAAGTTTTAATGACCTAGATTTAATTTGCTACTGTTATTTGTTTGCTTGGAGAAAAAAGAATTAAGCAAAAAAACTATTTTTAGCAGTAATAATGTTTAATCAAAAAAAAAAAAAAAATTATCAAGTTAAATGGTATAATGAATTTAAATAACAAACAAACATCTAAAATAACAAATCTATAAACATTGAAATAATATAATTATATGACAGAATAGCTAATTAGCAAAAGTCCAGTGTAAAGTAATTGTTCTTTTATCTAACAAAAAATAACTTCTCTAGTAATAGTACTTTTTCTTTTACATGTTGTGCAATTTTAAACTAGTCTGTTTCTTTTTGATATAAAATAAATCAATACATGCATGTTTGATAGAAAAATGTTTACCTAGGTTATCAGACATTCGGCATTCAATAGACCATCCTGTGGGAAGCACCCACTTCTTTTGCAGAGATGGTTAATTCTTCACTAGACACTCCGGCTGGCTGGGTTATGCTTGGTATGATCCATGGTAGTTGGTTTAGTCTCCTTCTTACTTGCTTTCCTGTTTCTTAGCAGCAATCATTCCTTTCTTCAGGCATAGCACAGTTAATAATGGCAATCTATTTAGCAGGTAAGACAGTTGATGTTCTTCCATGAGTGAGTGAGAATTCAGACAGGCAAAGACCAAGAAAACGCCCATTTAGGGCCACTAGCCATGCATATTAACAGACATAGGTCTGCTAATATTGCTCAGAAAAGCTCGTCTCTACAGTTTAGTACTTTAGACAAATCTGATAACAGAAAAATCCAAAAATCAACTGATTAATAATCTTGATCTGCCTTATTTATAGATTTGCCAGCTATTGTTTACTGGAATGCCACTAATTAAAAAATATGTCCTTTCACATTTTTATTTTTTATCTTATACAGATCTACGATGAAAATTTTGTACAAGTTTCACATTTAATAAAATTTACATTTAAACTTACTTTCTTCACAAAGTTTTAAATATCATAACTCTGTAATACCTTTTATTTGTTTATATGTTTCTAATAACTTTTATTTACTTTTTTTTTTTCAAATAAGTGATTTTGAAGAGAAAAAGAGGCATATTTTGTTTACACCCCCTTCACCTTCTTTTTTGTCTTTCAATTTTTATTCATTATTACCTTTCTTTCATAATTTTTGTTTTTGTAAAATAAAAGTCTTTACAGCCTTTTAATTAATGTTCAACTAATTATTAACTTTTTTACGAGTTATATATATATTTTTTCTTCTTTATCTTTTAATTTCTTTGTTTCGCTTTTACTTTTTACTAGCTTCTTTTTTTATTATTATTATTAATACATATATGTGTGATTACAACTGTATATAATCGTTATATTTAATTATTTAATTTCTACTGTTATGTCAAGCAAGAAGCAAATACAAACCTGACTGGACACTAAAAAAATATGCACATATTATTCCAACATTATATTTTCCAGTCAGATGCCCCTTGGTTGCTGGACAAAAGTATTCATAAGGAATGCTTTATTAGGCATCTGGCACTTGAAATTTTTATAATTTTTTTCAGAAATTATCATGGTAACAGAAGAATATGAGCATATAGCCCCCTCCTCCTCCTTTGTTTATTCCACCTTTCTTCACTTTAGAATAAAAAAAGAGAATTTTATTTATTTGTCCCCTTATTTTGTTTAAATCTAAAGTTAACCACATAAGTTTTAATGGTGTAGATTTAATTTGCTACTGTTATTTGTTTGCTTGGTGAAAAAAGAATTAAGCAAGACAACTATTTTTTAGCAGTAATAATGTTTAATCAAAAGAAAAAAAATATCAAGTTAAATGGTATAATGAATTTAAATATCTAAAATAACAAGCAAACATCTAAAATAACAAATCTATAAACATTGAAATAATATAATTATATGGCAGAATAGCGAATTAGCAAAAGTCCAGTCTTTTATCTAACAAAAAATAACTTCTCTAGTAATAGTTCTTTTTATTTTCTTTTAAATATTGCGCAATTTTAAATTAGACGGTTTCTTTTTGATATAAAATAAATCAATACATGCATATTTGATAGAAAAATGTTTACCTAGGTTATTAGACATCCAGCACTTTATAGACTGTCCTGTAGGAAGGGCCCACTTCTTTTGCAGAGATGGTTGATTCTTCACTCGATGCTCTGGCTGGCTGGGTTATTCTTGGTGTGGTCCATTGAAGTGGGTTTAGTCTTTTTTCTGGCTTTATGTTTTTTAGCAGCATTCATTTCTTTCTTCAGCCATAGCACAATTAATGATGGCAATCTATTTTAGCAGGCAAGGCAACAGATGTTCTTTCATGTGTGAGTTCAAATTCAGATGGGTAAAGCCGAGAAACTGCCCATTTAGGGCCACTAGCCACGCATATTAGCAGACATTAGCCCACTAATATTGCTCATAAATGCTAGGGGTACATTTAGCTCTTTAGACAAAATCTGATAACAGAAAAATCTGAAAATCAACTGATTAATAATCTCGATCTACCTTATTTATAGATTTGCTGGCTATTGTTTACTGGAATGCCATGGATTAAAAATATATTATAGCAGTCAGGGAGGATCTGAAATTTACAGTCTTACCATATCTGCTTCACAGGGCACCACCAGATTACTCGAACCTAAAAAATTTATAGAGTAGACAGATACACACTATTGAGATCACGACCGCCAGCCCTAGTGAAACAGTAAGATTCGTATTCGAATCGTAAGTTTCACCTTTTTCTGTCGTCTCTCACTGACCGGTCTATCCCACCCAAATTTAAACTTTTGATATCAAGTTGTGTGTGTAACAATATTAAAAATGTATAAATATATGTAGAATTCAGCATAAACATGCACACATTTCGATCTCAAATTAAACGCAATAAATAGGGATAAAATAATATAATTTAGATTTCTTTTAGTTATATAATTTTGTATAATTTTAATCATTTATTTTGGATTATAAAGTTCGTATTTATTGCTTTGTTTAAATTTCATTTAATAATAATTCTAAAAATATCTGATGTAATATTTAATTAAAAGTTAAAATAATCTTATGTTCCCTTTTTGTTTTTGAAATTTAAAAGCATCGGTCAGTGATAGATAATAGATTAATTAAAGAAAAATTCCCCAAAATGTAAGTAGTAAATGTAAAATGTAAACAA
The DNA here is from genome assembly GCA_028023455.1 of Epiperipatus broadwayi. NCBI lineage: Eukaryota > Metazoa > Onychophora > Udeonychophora > Euonychophora > Peripatidae > Epiperipatus > Epiperipatus broadwayi. Next base: position 4,207,393 of record JAQFVV010006216.1, read on the forward strand.
TAGAATGGCAGCTTTCTTTAATTAAAAAAACCGACTAAATGCATTGATTATCCTCAGGGCAGATTAAATAGAACCTAAAAATACCTTAACAAAAACGTGAAAGATCAAGATAAAAAAAGAGGCCATCTTAGACTTGCTGGAGACATTCACTTAAACTTTAGCTTTGCTCTCGATCACTGAGAGTCTCCAAAAATATAAAAATAATTTGTTCCTGCCAAGGTATGACTGAGTAAAGCACCTAGATTATTCTCCACCGGGAGGTGGCCTATCGGATGCTGAACTTTCATTGCCCGTCATAAATTCACCATGAAGATCTGCTGCCTGAAATGAATGAGAAAGCTGCTGCTGCCATGAAATTAAATGAATATCTAAATACAAGAAAGACTTGCCACTCGTGAACTTATTGCTGCTAAATTAATGGAATCAGAAAACTTCTTATAAAACAGGTACCTGTCTGTGTTCAAACTCTAGAGTACTCTAATAATATGCTATAGCTCTTCTTCATACTACTTATCTAAATTATAAAATGTAAAAACTACCCTTTGTATAACTAAATTGAATAATTAATTTAGTATGTAAATTTCTCTAATAATCCAGCTTACCTCACTCTATCTGGGTGCGTATTTCTAAAATCTACATTTTATCTATATTTATTATCTAATTATTGCATGCTCACAATTGTCTCTATTTTCAAAGTTTAAATCTATGATCGTTACTTTCTTTAATAACTTTCATATAAATCGACACGCATTCAATGCTTCATTTATTGTAATGCAGGGGTCTACAACTTCGCAAATGGCTGACGTATTAGTTATAATAATTCCCAATTTATATATGTTTTGTATATATTAAATCATCATGAATTTTCCATAGAATTACATTTCTTTGAGAGTCACCAACGTTCTTTAGTAAATGTTGATAATGTCGGGCCGAATTAGAAATCCATTTAAATCTTATCATAATCGTTTATAAGTATACATGTGTTACGTTTTAGAGACGCAATGATCTATTCCGCCGTAAATATTCCGGATTCTTCAGGGTTGAAATTAACCCCCATCGTCCTACACAAGCGGACATAATAAATGCTCCCGTAGGATTTGACCTGTCATGCAGCCAGCGGCAAATTGCGACACATACCGCTTGTCCCTGGTTATGCTTATGTGACACCTTACTTTGTCAGGCTGTGGCAGAGACCAGCCTGACAGTTTTATAAATTCATTCGCAGCATTGCAGTTTCAATATACTGCCATTCCATATCGCCTTTCTAAAGCGTACCACGTGTTCCTTCACTTAATCTTATTATTCTATATATCACTCCGCCTCTGCATTATCTGCATAATTCACTCTCAAATAAATGTTTGCCCTTAGTTATAAATAAATATTTTAATTAAATAAATATATGTCTGCCATTACTCTTATAACCCATACTTTAGACTCTTGCATTGCAAAGGTATAAATCCCTCAAGGCATGCATTAGGAATACTTACTCGAGAATTTTAGGTAGCTAGATTATGCCTTCAAATAAATGTATTCCTTTTGTAAACATTACAGTATCGGAAATACCGCTACTGAAATCCTCAATATAAAATAATGTCTAAATAAATAAATGTATTCTTTAAAATATAATCATGTCGCAAATCCCGCTACTGAAGCTGTTAGTCCATAAAATATTATTAGATTGTATTATTAAAATGTATTAATAAATAATTTTAAACTATACGTCTGCAGTTACGTTTCATTTATTCGATACCCATTCTATATAATATTTCCTCGATTATGTAAATATGAATGTTTAATTAATATTAGTTTGGTGATTGGCTAACTCGAGAAAATCATGAGTCTCTTGCATATCCCTGACCACCGTGCCTAAGGAAATATTTACTAATGTCGCATCAGATGCGTTGTTTCGTGGATTGTAGTGTGGAACCGATAAACTATGTTCGAACTCAGTACCATGGGTGGCTTCGCTACTCGATGGTGCTGCTGTTCTGTATGGTGGTCGAATTCTGCACTATGTTTACGAGTCACACGTTTTCTGACCGTTACACTAGTCACTAGCTCATGAAGTAGCAGTTGTTTAAAACATTTATTAAATATATTTCTTTTAATAAAGAATAAAAAAACAATCACTGTCAGTATTAATAACACAAAAGATTTTATTTACGTATATATAAATAATAACATCCAAACTTAAAAAAAAAATTATTATAAAAAAAATTATGTTTTATTTTGTTTCATTATCATTATTTTATTTACTTTTAACTTTAATTTTTACTCTTAGAATGTCAAGCATAGGTAGATTATCCAGATGATGCCTTTAAAAGATCTTCAAGGCACTTGACTCCAGGCTAAAGGTCCACAACAATGCCAATGCTTGCTTCCAGATATATATCCACAATCAATGCGATGTGAACATGTTAGCATCAAACCACGCTGACAGGAATGTGCATCTGAACAGCGTGATATTATTTGAAATAACATGACCTTCACCAGTACAGGAATATACATCTGTCCGGCTAAGAAATCATGCATGTAATATATAAACAGAATAACGCTACATATGGATGGGAGAATGGTCTATCTTGCTGGTTTATCATCCCAATCCATAGAGCTGGAATGGGTCAATGGCACAGGAAATACATCTGCATCCATTGCAATGGTATGACTACCTCTTTGGGGTCATGCATTCAGTTGGACTCGTCGCCCTTATGTGCTAACACACTTCACATTACATTGATGTAAATGTCCATATATCTCTCCACCAAAATTGACACAACTATGAAACAAATAGTCCGAAGTCAAAACCCTTAATTCAAACGAGGCTAAAGGGCTACCCACCCTCAACTTACATTTAAATTAATTTATTAATTTAATTCTAAAAAAAATCTTTAGTTTAAGATTTTAAAATCATTTTATGATAACACATTATATTTAATTTATTTTTACTACAAATACTATTTAACCTACTTTTCCTTTCTTTTAAATTCTATAATGCATAAATAATGATAAGTATTTTCATCTTTAAATTTAAGTTTGCAATCGCAAATCCCTACCCTATTACAAACAGATCTTATTAATTATAAAAAAACAATACATATTTTAAGAGATTACATTTAAACTTTAGATAAGAATTTAAAATTGTGAAGTTTATAAAAAATAAAGTTCTGGTTTGATTTGGAAAGAAAGTCTATAGTTCATATTTAAATAAAATTAAAGTTCAGAGATTTTAAATTGAAGAGTTTATATTTCATATTTATAACTTATAGTTTCCTTTTCCATGCTTGTTCCTTTGTGATGAAGATCTGAGTTTATGCAAGGGCCATTTCTTGCAGACGATGATGATTTTATGAAGATTTTCAAAGATGTTACTAGTGGTTCGATGCTGGGATTCATGGAGATAAAAGCTGCCTTCAGTCGACCGAACCAAAGGAAGCACGATGAAGCTGATTACATTCTTGGTGACGGTGATAATAGCCTTTTTAAATTTTTTATTTTTACTTTCAGCAAAAACAAATGAATTTAAAACTTTAATTTTCTAATTCTCCCCAATTAATTATTGCTTTTGGATTTTTCTTTTTATAGTTCCCAGGCACCTTATCTCTGGAATGCATGGATCCATCAAACATATGCCATATCTATATTTCATTGGTTCATTGAGTTTGTTGCCAAGTAGATTTTGGGTTTCTGGCTAAGTAGATTTTGGGTTTTCCACTGAGGTCTGTGTCTATATCTTTGGGCAGGAAAAGCAAGTCTTTTGTTTCTATTCCTCAACTCTTATCTCTTTCGTATTCATCTTTTCAATGGTCATTTTGCCCTAAGGATCTGTTTGTAATTTTTATTTTTAAGATTAAAAACTCTTCATTATTTTTAAAAGCTTTTTTATTATATTTTATTTAAAGATTAGAATCTTTGCTTCGATTCTATAATTTTTTTAAAACTTATCTTATTTTAATATTTAAATCAAACATATTAATAAATTAATAATTCATTATTTGTGCATTTTGAACGTTTGTGATTTTAATTCAGTTTTAGATATTTATAAAAACATTAAGTATTAGAATTTAAATGTAATGCATATATATATATCCCGTTACAATATCTTTTCACACACAATTTTTTATCTTATACAGATTTATGATGAAAAATTTGTAGATGTTTCACATTTTAATAAAATTTACATTTAAACTTATTTTCTTACAATGTTTTAAATATCATAACTCTGTAATACTTTTTATTTGTTATATGTTTCTAATATCTTTTATTTACTTTTTTTTTTCAAATAAGTGATTTTAAAAAGAAAAAGACATATTTTGTTATACACCCCCTTCCCCTTCTTTTTTGACTTCCAATCATTATTACCTTTCTTTTATATTTTTCCCTTTTTTAAAAAATAAATGTCTTTAAAGCTTTTTAACTAATTTTTGACTAATTGTTAACCCTTTAATGAGTTTTATATATATTTTTTTTCTTTTATTTTTGAAAAATATCAATGACCTAATTCTTCTACTTTGTTTGTTTCACTTTTACCTTTTAACTACTATTTTTTTTTTTTTATTATTAATAAATATATACATGTGTGACCATATGTAATTGGCACATTACACCACTCCCTGTTTTTGAGAATTAAAATTGAGGGAAATCTTCTTCTGAAGTGAAGGCCATTTTAATTCTTAATCTTTAGATTTCTACCATTGTAGTTACAGAAAGATATTACTAGCAGTAATCCCCATGGAACAAATGTATTTTACATATTTTTTCTTTTTAAATAGTGGTGAGATAGACACAGAGACAACTAGACAAAAGCTATTTATATTCAATCTGATAATCTCTTTGCAAGTCTAGATTACAGTGTGAGTTGACTTTAATACTAACCAACATTAATATAGGGTTCGAACTCTGTGAATGGCAGAACATTTCTACTGCCTGTTCAACTTAATAAAAAAAACATAAAATTCTTAATACTTTATATTTTTATTCTCAACTGGGAATTTTTGTCCAGCAAAGATGAGCCCAGGATTCTTACTAATGCTACATTATTAAAAGAGAAAGCTTAACACACATACTCACATGCAGATTTACATCCTATGAAGAGATGGCTTAATTAAACTCAAAATTCGATCCATATACAATGCCATATACACACACATATGCCTCGATCCATAACCTCATCTATCCACACTTGACACTTATCATTTAATAATTACTATTATTCATTTGTTTTATTTTATTATGTATTACTTATATATTTAATAAGCTTGAATGATGATTATTCCATCCTCTTTCTGTTTTTATTTATTTATTATTTCTAGCTACATTTGCAGACTTACAGATCATTACATTTAAATGTAATTATTTTGGCTATCACAAAGGCAGTCTTATGAGAAGGGTTTTATTATACTAATGGTGGTGGTTTCTATTTTATTCAATGTCATGCACAGCTGTGTTTGACAGACTTACAAGCTAGGAATTCACCATAACAGATTACAACATGATTTGTTTCACATCTTCATTTTGCTTCATGCATTACACATTTATTAATTTCTTACCATTTTCATTAGTTTCTCCCTCTTAAAATTTCTTTTATTTACATTAACCTTTTATATAGTTTTTTCTATTCAAAATTTAAGGCTGTTATTATGTGGTCAATCCAACAGATCTGTTCGATTATATTTCCTTTTAAGTTAGTTTTTATCCAGAGGCTGTTTTTCCCTCTTCACTAATTTTAGTGAACGAGCAGTATACGTTCACCTTTCCTCCACCCCCTGTGTTATTACAAATGCATTATTCTCATACATTTGCTTAATTACATATAGGCCATCATAAGTTGGTTAAAATTCTTATATATGTGTTTTTCAGGATCACTTACAGGCTGCACTCTCACCATGACTTCATCTCCTATCCTAAAGGTGGTTTTAGATCCCCTTTTTCTCTGTTTTCTTAACTCCCCCATTCTTTTCAACAGGTTAAGCACTTGCTCAGGGTCCATTCTTTTATTTATTGATCTTGTTCCTACTGGTATCCTGGTCTCACATGGGCATGGAACATTTCTCTCATAATATAATCTTACAGGTTTGAATCTGGTGGATTCATTTTTCGATCAGTTTATCATGTTTACTATTTGTGAGATTTCTTTCAGCCCCTTGCGATGGTCATCATGTATATAAACATGAAATAAGTGCCCCAACTCTCTCATGACTCATTCACATGGATTTAACTGATGGTTATGAATTGATGTCAGTATGTGTTTTATTCCATGTTTCTGGGTCCATTTCTTCGATTCTCCGGATATAAATGGCATTTATCCATGACTCCCATGGCTCTAAAATGCTGCTGCTCTAACACCTTAATGGTTTGCTTGCATTCATTTGGGTTTCTGGGTATGCCACTACTAGCTTCGAAATATGTCATAAGCAACTAAAAGGTGTTTCATTTTATTAAATGGAGGTAGCAGCCTGTAGAAGTCTATTGCTAGTAAGCTATTTGGTTGTTGCGCATATATATGTTGCATTTGTCCTACTCCAGGTGTATTGGGCGGTTTAGTTTTTGCACACATGGTACATGTGGTAATGATATTGATAATAGTGGCATACATTCCTGGCCAATGAAACCAATGATTGAGCCAACCTTCCACTTTACTTGCTCCATAATGGCCAAATATTTCATGTACATATTCGATTATTTGTTTCCTCATGGCAGCTTGAAAAATGATGTGTGTGTGCTTCTTTCTCTTGAACATCTGCTGTAAGAGACCCCCCTTTAAGCAGAAGTGATTCCTGTCCTTCCATAATGGGTTCCCTTTAAATTCCATGATGGGCTGATGCTGTAGATAGTTTATTATTTGTTTGTAATCACTGTCCTTTCCTTGAGCCTCATTTAATGTGCACAAGGTATATTCTATCATCTTTTGATTGCATATTTCAGCCACACTATGTATACTCCATCACAGTTTAAGTGTTGACCTGGGCTTAAAGTGTCTGTTACAATATTTTCTTTCCCATGGCAGTATACCACTTTATAATTACACTCCTGCAGGAACAAGCTCCACTTTATTAACCTGCTATTAGCCAAGAAGCTGTGATTGAGAAACTCGAGGCTCTTATGATCAGTCAGTACTATTATTTTAGAACCCACCAAATATTCTCAGAATTTATTAAATGTCCACACAACCACTAGGGCCTCTTTCTCTGTTACAGTATAATTAACTTCTGGTCCTTTCAATAGGTAGCTAATGAAACAAAGAACCCCATGCTGATCTCCTTCTCATATCTGGAACAGCATAGCTCCCAATCCAAACTCACTGCTATCTGTTTGTATAAAGAATGGCTTGCCAAAATCAGGATATGGCAATATGACCTTGTCCAAGAATCCCTCCTTCACTAGAAAATAATAGGGACAAGGTTAAAGGAAACATTTGTGTTCATTATAAATGTAGATTTTAAAAAAGAAAGAGTAGAAAATTTTTTTCTCATATTAAAGAAATACACAGTTTTGCTAAGTATAAAGGTTTTCTAATTTACAAGGCAGAAAATAGAACAGAATGGAAAAAAGATAAAGTAACAGTTTTCGTTATCTTTAATTACTTCATTTCTACTGTTACATCAAGCAAGACGAAAATACAAACCTAATTAGTTTTTAAGTTTATATTCCTGACCAAATACTGAAAAAATATGCACATATTATTCCGTTATATTTTCCGGTCCGATGCCCCTTGGATGCTGGACAAAAGTATTCATAAGGAATGCTTTATTAGACATCCAGCATTTGAAATATTTATAATTTTTTTCCGGAAATTATCATGGTAACAGAAGAATATGAGTATACAGCCCCCATCCTCCTTCTTTGTTTATTCCACCTTTCTTCTCTTTAGAATAAAAAGAGAATTTTATTTATTTGTACTCTTATTTTGTTTAAATCTAAAGTTAACCACATAAGATTTAGTGACCTAGATTTAATTTGCTATTGTTATTCATTTGCTTGGTGAAAAAAGAATTAAGCAAGACAACTATTTTTTAGCAGTAATAATGTTTAATTAAGAAAGAAAAATTATCAAGTTAAATGACATAATAAATTAAAATATCTAAAATAATAAACAAATCTATAAGTATGGAAATAATATAATTATATTACAGAATAGCTAATATAGTAAAAGTCCAATGTATAATTGCTACTTTATCTAACAAAAATATACTTCTTTAGTAATAGTTCTTTCTTTTCCTTTTCTTTTTAAATATTGTGCAATTTTAACTAGTCTATTTTTTTGATATGAAATAAATCAATACAGGAATGTTTGATAGAAAAATGTTTACCTAGCTTATTAGACACCCAGCACTTTATAGACCATCCTGTGGGAAAGCACCCACTTCTTTTGCAGAGATGGTTGATTCTTCACTCGATGCTTTGGCTGGCTGGGTTATTCTTGGTGTGGTCCATTGCAGTGGGGTTAGTCTTCTTTCTGGATTTATGTTTCTTAGCAGCATTCATTCCTTTCTTCAGGAAAAGCATGGTTAAAAATGGCACTCTATTTTAGCAGGCAAGACAGCAGATGTCCTTTCATGTGTGAGTTTGAATTCAGATAGGTAATGACCATGCAAACGCCTGTTTAGAGCCACTAGCCATGCATTTTAACAGACATAGCCCACTAATATTGCTCAGAGAGGCTCATTTCTACATTTTAGTTCTTTAGACAAATCTAATAACAGGAAAATCCAAAAATCAACTGATTAATAATCTCGATCTGTCTTATTTATAGATTTGTCGGCTATTGTTTACTGGAATGCCAATAATTAAAAAATATGTCCGTTCACACATTTATTTTTTATCTTATACAGATCTACTATGAAAAATTTGTAGATGTTTCACATTTAATAAAATTTACATTTAAACTTACTTTTTTTTACAACATTTTTAATATCATAATTTTCTAATACCTTTTTATTTGCCTATATGTTTTTAATAACTTTTATTTATCTTTTTTTTTCAAATAAGTGATTTTAAAAAGAAAAAGATATGTATTTTGTTATACACCCCCTTTCCCTTATTTCTTTCAATCTTCATTCATTATTAACTTTCTTTTATATTTTTTCTTTTTTTAAAAAAAATAAAATCTTTACAGCTTTTTAACTAATTTTCGACTAATTATTAACCCTTTCACTCGTTATATTTTCGTATATTTTCTCTTTCATTTTGAAAAATATCAATGACCTAATTCTTCTGCTTTCTTTGTTTGTTTCACTTTTACCCTTTAATCAACTTCTTTTATTATTATTATTAATAGTAAATATATACATGTGTGACTGTATTTAATCGGCACATTACACCGCTCCCTGTTTTTGAGAATTAAAATCGAGAGAAATCTTCTGAAGTGAAGACCATTTTAATTCTTAATCTTTAGATTTCTACCATTGTAGTTAAAGAAATATATTACTAGCATTAATGTCTGTGGTACAAATGCATTTTATGCATTTTTCATTTTAAATGATGATGATAGACACAGAGAGACAGCTAGGCAAAAGCTATCCATATTCAATCGATCAATTTTGCACTGATTAAACCATTTTAATCTCTTCATAAATCAAAACTACAGCATGAGTAGACATTAATACACACCAACATTAATACATGGTTTAAAGTCTTTGAACATCAGAACATTTCTATTGTCCAGTTCAACTTAATAAAAAACACGCAATTCTTAATTCTTTATATTTTTATTCTCAATGTAATTCTTAATATGGAGTTCCTAATAAACTGGGAATTTTCATCCAGCAAAGATAATGAACCTAGGATTCTTACTGATGCTACATTATTAAAAAAGAAGGTTTAACACACATACCCACCTGCAGATTTACATCCTACAAAGATATGGATTAATCAACACAGAATGCAATCCAATACAATACTATATACACACACATATGCATCGATCCATAACCTCATCTATGCACCCTCTACAGTTTCTATTTAATCATTACTATTATTTGTTTATTTTATTTATTATGTGTGAATTGACCATTTAGTAAACTTTTTTTTTCCTGCCTTGTTTTTTTTTTTAAATACATTTTATAAATCATTCTCTGTTCTCGAAATCCAGGGCTGGTAATATTCAGTCAAGTCAACAGATCCATCGTGTTAGATTTCTTTTAAACTAGTTTTTATCTGGAGGCTCTTCATTATTCTTTCTACCCAATATGTAGCCACTTGAGCTGGGGAATTGAGCATCACCCTGATGCTCACTAAAGTCTGTGTGCTCATACGGATAATTTAGATCTGAATCTCTTTCCATCTGGTGAACCCTTCAGCTCTTTCCAAACTACCAGAAAATCTCTCCTTATTTCCTCCCCAGTAACTCTGATGAGGGTTAGATTGAATCACATTAACAATCGGATCTTTAGCAGGGGTTTTAAATCCCTGATTTTCAGCCTTGTAATTCGGTCTAGTGCTGTCAAATGCATTAAATAATTTGGCGACTTGTTCGACTGTTTTTCTTTCAGTGCCTATAAGCATTTGCTCCACATTATTATTTTCACTACTTGCTTTCATGCATTCACTTGTGCTTTTTTGTCCTTTACTGTTAGCTTTGGTCATCTCTATTATATTTTCTACCTTATTCTCCCTCTCATCTACTTTTGACTCTATTTTCTCTATTGCTATTGCAAACTGATTGACATCCAATCATAGATTTTCTATAACTTTCTCATTTTCATCTTTAATCACTTCAATTTTCTCCCTTTGCTCTAATTTAAATTGCAATACTTCATGGCACATTGTTTCCAGTTTAACTTCTACATTGGCTACCTTTTTATTTACTTCCATTCTGACCTCCTGGGCTACATTATCCCACTCCCCTATAATTCATTGCTCAAATTTCTCAAGTATCTCAGCCTGGCTATCCAACCTTTTATTTGCGATCAAAATTTGACATGAGGTTTGTTTAAAATTTTCATTTACTTCTTCAATTTTTTGATTGAAGCTTCTAATTAGTTGTTCATGTAACTCTTCCATCATTTTCTTATCTGATTCCTCCCTTTGCTTCTCTCTTTCTTTAAATTCTTTGGCAAATTGTTGCTGATTTTTCATTATTTCCTTAAATATAACCATCACATCACTGCCTTCTATACTACCCTTCTCTTCATGTTCATTATCTTCACTCTCCTTTTTATTATTAATCCTTTTGGATTGCTCAGTTTATTCTTCATTAATAACCATTTCCTCTCTATTACTTTGGGCATCAATTTTTGTCTTTGGTCTCCTGTGCATTAAATTTATTTTATGAAACGAATATTATCTAGTACTTTGTTTGCTATGACTATTTACTGATATTATCTTCAAATTTATAATGCTATTTTATTCTCTTTTAATTTATAATTAGTGTATTCAGTACATTTTCTCATCTCTTCTATCCTACTCATTAAAACTCACTCATCTGGGCCTGCCTTAGAGATCCCCACAATTAAAAAAAAAGAATTTTTTTGTACTACGGCCTAGTTACCAAAATCATACACTGCCTCTTTTTTTCTTTCATTGAATTTTGTTGTTTCATGCTTTTGTCTCTCACCAAGCTACTTATTTTATTTTTAATTTATATACAAATCTATTTTTAACTGTTCTGCATACTCATATTTGACTTACGAAGAGATTAAAATGGTTTGATCAGTGCAAAATCAATCGGATTGAATATGGATAGTTTTTGCCTAGTTGTCTTTCTGTGTCTATCTCCCATCATTTAAAAAGAAAAAATATATAAAATGCATTTGTACTGCAGACATTACTGATAATCGTATCTTTCTTTAACTACAATGGTAGAAATCTAATGATTAAAAATGAAAATGGCCTTCACTTCAGAAGATTTCACTCGATTTTAATTCTCAAAAACATGGAGCGGTGTAATATGCTGATTACATATGGTCACACATATATATATATATTTATTATTAATAATAATAATAAAATAAAATTAGTTAAAGGGTAAAAGTGAAACAAACAAAGAAATTAAAAGAATTAGGTCATCGATATTTTTTTTCAAAAAAAAAATAAAGGGATTAAATATATATATATAACTTGTGAAAGGGTTAATAATTAGTTGGAAATTAGTTAAAAGACTATAAGGACTTTTATTTTTTTTAAAAAAAATATATAAAAGAAAGGTAATAATGAATAAAGATTGAAAGTCAAAAAAGAAGGGTAAGAGGGTGTCTAACAAAATATGCCTCTTTTTCTCTTCAAAATCACTTATTTGAAAAAAAAGGGTAAATAAAAGTTATTAGAAACATATAGATTATCTAGAATTTACTAAACATCACTTTCAAGTGAAACTTAAACATATGTAAATAAGCATTTATTTTTATAGCACTCTGCTTTATAAATTGTAATACATTAAAGATCAGCCTTTTCAAGCTATTGTGCATGCGCTTTTTATGAGTGTTAATAATAAATGAATACTTTCACTCCCAACATGAGATATAGTATTTAAGAAAGAATAAAATGAATCCACTTATTCTTTCCAACTCAAATCCTTATATATGGGCAAATCTTAAGTACTGGAAGTGAAAGTGTGAGGATAGACCACTCATTTTAAATTACTGACTACGATGTCTGAATGAATGACGTCGATGAAATTATCTAGAATTTACTAAACATCACTCTCAAGTGAAACTTAAACATATGTAAATAAGCATTTATTTTTATAGCACTCTGCTTTTTAAATTGTAATACATTAAAGATCAGCCTTTCAAGCTATTGTGCATGCGCTTTTTATGAGTGTTAATAATAAATGAATACTTTCACTCCCAACATGAGATATAGTATTTAAGAAAGAATAAAATGAATACACTTATTCTTTCCAACCCAAATGCTTATGTATGGGCAAATCTTAAGTACTGGAAGTGAAAGCATTTCACTTGAGAGTGACATTTAGTAAATTCTAGATAATTTTGTCGATGTCATTCATTCAGACATCGTAATCAGTAATTTAAAGTGAGTGGTCTATCCTCACACTTTCACTTCCAGTACTTAAGATTTGCCCATATATAAGCATTTGGTTTGGAAAGAATAAGTGGATTCATTTTATTCTTTCTTAAATACTATATCTCGTGTTGGGAGAGGAAGTATTCATTTATTATGAATACTCGTAAAAACCGCATGCACAATAGCTTGAAAAGGCTGATCTTTAATGTATTACAATTTATAAAGCAGAGCACTATAAAAATAAATGCTTATTTATATATGTTTAAGTTTCACTTGAAAGTGATGTTTAGTAAATTCTAGATAATTTCGTCGACATCATTCATTCAGATATCGTAATCAGTAATTAAAAGTGAGGGGTCTATCCTCATGCTTTCACTTCCAGCACTTAAGATTTGCCCATATATAAGCATTTGGGTTGGAAAGAATAAGTGGATTCATTTTATTCTTTCTTAAATACTATATCTCATGTTGGGAGTGAAAGTATTCATTTATTATTAACACTCGTAAAAAGCGCAAGCACAATAGCTTGAAAAGGCTGATCTTTAAAGTATTAGAAACATATAGGGAAATAAAAAGATATTAGAAAGTTATGATATTAAAAACGTAAAAAAAAAGTAAATTTAAATGTAAATTTTGTTAAAATGTGAAACTTGTACAAATTTTTCATCAGATCTGTATAAGATAAAAAATAATTGTGTGAAAAAACATATTTTTTTAATTAGTGGGATTCCAGTAAACAATATCCAGAAAATCTATGAATAAAGCAGATCGATATTATTAATCAGTTGATTTTTGGAATTTTCTGTTATCAGATTTGTCAAAAAAACTAAAAAGTAGAGACGAGCATTTCTGAGCAATATTAGTGGGCATATGTTTCTTAATATGCATGGCAAGTGGCCCTAAATGGGTGTTTTCTCAGTCTTTACCCACCTGATTTCCAACTCACCCATGAAAGAACATCTACCTTGCCTGCTAAAATATATTGCTGTTCTTAACCATGCTATGCCTGAAGAAAGGAATGAATGCTGCTAAACAGAAAAGCAAGAAAGGAGACTAAACCAACTGCAATGGACCTCACCAAGAATAATCCAGCCAGATGGAATGTCTAGCAAAGAGTCAATCATCTCTGCAAAAGAAGTGGGTGCTCCACACAGAATGGTCTATAGAGTGCTGGATGTCTAATAACCTAGATAAACATTTTTCTATTAAACATGCATGTATTGATTTATTTCATATCAAAAAAAAAAGACTAGTTTAAAATTGTGCAATATTTAAAAAGAAAAGGAAAAGAAAGAACTATTACTAGAGAAGTATATTTTTGTTAGATAAAGTAACAATTATACGTTGGACTTTGGCCAATTAGCTATTCTGTAATATAATTATACTATTTCAATGCTTATAGATTTGTTTATTATTTTAGATATTTTAATTTATTATGCCATTTAACTTGATAATTTTTTCTTTCTTAATTAAACATTATTACTGCTAAAATTAGTTGTCTTGCTTTTTTTTTTTTTTACCAAGCAAACGAATAACAGTAGCAAATTAAATATAGATCATTAAAACTTCTGATGTTAACTTTAGATTTAAATAAAATAAGGAGACAAATAAATAAAATTCCCTTTTTATTCTAAAGAAAAGTGGAATAAATAATGAAGTAGGAGGGGGGCTATATACTTATTTTCTTTTGTTACTGTGATAATTTCTGAGAAAAATTTATAAATATTTCAAGCGCTGGATGTCTAATAAAGCATTCCCTATGAATACTTTTGTCCAACAGCCAAGGGGCATCTGACCGGGAAATATAACGTTGGAATAATGTGCATATTTTTTCAGTGTTCGGTCAGGAATATAGACTTAAAAGCTAATTAGGTTTGTATTTGCTTCTTGCTTGACATAACAGTAAAAATTAAATAATTAAAGATAATGAAAACTGTTATAATATATATAAAATAAAAATACATAATAGATTAAAACTTTCTTCAAATCATCTTGGAATAATGTTCATGAATTTGGAAAATGTCTTTTATAGATACAGTCCATCACTATTTGGATCATCCTTCTTTGGCAAGTCATGCAGCACTCACAGGAATTCCTCAGTGACATGCTTGAAATAATGTTATTTCCATCTTCTGCAGTTGCTTTTTTTTTTAATCCATCTAGACATTCAAGACAGGATCTTTGACATTTCATCAGGCATTATACAGGTGAATATTAAATTCATGCTTCATATGGTCAGGGATAATAGCACTTCGGTGCTATGGCTATGTTAAATTAGTCAGAATACATTGCTTTGCAGTTCATAAAAGATTTAGATTTCCTTAATTTGCTATTTGACATTTAATGGCTTTTATAAGAAAAGAATTATTTTATTATATATATGTGTATATGCTGGTGATGTTCTATTTCTTTATTTTATCCATATTCAAGTAATATCAAGTTTTTTTATTTTAAATGTCTATTTAAAATCAGTTGTTATTTTTATCTAACTGCATGAATCTATCAAAACTTTTCTGTTTAAATATTGGCTATAGTTTTTTTATAATTTTACACTATGAAGATTAAACGAATAATTTGGAATGTTTGAATAAGTCATGTTGGTGTTACACAGCTATTATATCCTTTTGAAAATAATAAAAGATGATGGTAATGAACTGGGTTTGCTTTTGTACTGAGCTTAGTTTGTTGTTTAGTATACTTGCATTTCTATTTCTTTTTCCATTGCTGTATGTGTCTATTGTTGCACGTATTATATTGATTGTAAGTAAAAATAAAATTACATAGTAGAATTCTGCTTTTACCTTCTGCATTTGGCTACCTAGTGACTGGCTTGACATTAGGTCATCACTTTTTTTTACCGAATTTAAGTCTTGTATCGCGACATAAAATACATTGACATTTATTTCATTATTGGTATACATATAGATTTGTATGATTTCTTTAACTAGGGTTTTTATCTTTTTATTAGATAAGGAAAATTAATCTATTGTGACATTTCTTTAATATGGTGCTTAATAAAATAAATGTTTGTTGTGTATATATATGTGTTTGTATATTATTAGTCTATAAACCACCTATTAGCTCATCTTACATTCTAAATGAGTTGATTTGGTGGTGTCAGTAATAAAGGCTGGACTCAATCAGATTATAAGTTACCCTTGCAGCATGGATCAGGAAAGTCTAATTAAGAATTTAAAATCCTTTCCCATAATAAAGAAATCACCTCAAGTCCTAGGATGCTAATAAAAATCCCATAATACTAAGAGACATAAAAGTAAAGGTGGAGTTGGAGAAGAGTAAAAAAATACTATCACTGTACATAGTAAATGGGGAAATTAACCCATCATAGACCAATGATTTGTACCCCTAGGCTAAGGATACACATGATTAAGAAAATCAATATAAAATCACAAAGTAAAAATATATCCCCTGTGGATGCATTATCTAGATGGCCAAATAAAGCTGAATTCCATAGGACAGAAACCACTGTATATTATACTGATAATAACAATGGATTAATGCGGACTGGCTACAGAATTCTTAAAAATTGGATAGGGAGCAAATGGTACACTAGATGGTGAGGAAGGTAATATGATATGCAGAAGATTTGGATAAAGATTTTATGTCAGTATATTTGTACAAAAGGTGGGATGTTTAGGAGAAGTGATAATGGCAAAGAATGAGATAGAAGAAGAGATATATTAATAAAAAATAGGGAATTGGAGAGATGAAGAATTAGTATAGAGAGTAAAAAGATTTTAAATGTTTATAGAAGTAAACAGAATATTGGGTGTGAGTTAGTTTATGATAATAGCAAGGGAAGTAATTTACTTATTAAGGATTGAACAGGATTGTTAGCAACCAGTGAATATACCCATAAATGGAGAAATGTGAGTGATTTAGTCTGCAAGTTATGCAAGGAAAGCTTGGAAAATATTAGGCATCTGCTAAATATGCTTAAAAGAAGAAAGGGTACAAATAATGAAATTGTGTGGGAGAATAAATTGAGTATAAGGAAAGTGTGTTCTTGGTTTTTATGCTGGGTTTGGAAAAAGATAAGAGAGATCTAGATATAAAGGTCATAAAGTGAACAAAGATGATGTGGAAATTGGATGAAGCCAGATAGAAAATATGGGAAAAACAGGATGAGGAATAAAAGGAAAGATAAGGTGGCTAACAGGTTTTTCTGAGAATAGTGGCTGAGAGATTCCTGACTTAGATAAAGAAAAAACCATAGAACATCACATGTAGAAGGCTGTCTGTAAATAAAGGCTGCATATTGATGGATGATAAAGTACTTGTATCCAGATATGGTCACAGAAGAGTACTTAGAATATTACATCAAGGTCATCTGGGAATAGTTAGAGCTAAAATCCTGGCATTCAACTTTGTATAGTGGCCAATAATAAATAGAAACCCGAGCTGTATATTAAAAAATGTGAAGTGTCAAAAATTCTGGCATTCAACTATGTATGGTGGCTGAGAATAGAAAGCCTCAAGCTGTATATTAAAATATGTGAAGTGTCAAACCATAGCTGATCAACTGCCAAAGAAATATATTTCATGGCTTACCCAGAAAAAATTGGGGAAAGAATCCACATTGACAATGCCAATCCATGGAAAGGACCTTATTATCTTAGTAATGATAAATTCATGTAGTCATTGGATGGAATACTGAATAATAAAAAATATTAGTTCAACTGCAACTATCGAGAAACTTTAAGAAATATTCATTACACATGGAATGGCAGAGATCCTGGCAGATAATGTTTACTGCTTTCTACTCAGATAAATTTGAGATTTTATTAATGAATGGGGATAAAACATATAAAATCACCAACCTTTTACTCAGAGTCAAATGAAATCACCGAGAAAGTGGTCCAAAATATAAATAAAAGATTAAGATTAAAACTGAAAATTTAAGTAAGCCTTATTCAAAACAGCATTTCATCAACATTGTACACTATCTAGAGCCACTGGATAAACCTCAGCTGAACTGGGTTTCAAAAAAAAATAAGGAAAAAATTGTCAATCTTGTTACATACCTGATAAAGAATTAATGAGACAATAATAATAGAGTAAAATTTGAAATAGGTGACATTTGGTCACTGAATAAACTAAAAAAGATGACAAAGTAACTATCATGAAAAAAATATTGCAAATCAACTGCCAGAAATTGAAGAGGGTGTAAAACTTCAGAAGCATAAAAACCAGCTGAGAAGATGATATCTGTCAATGGTAAATAATGGAGATAGTAAAGAAACAATTGACAACAACATTGAAGCAGGAACTACATCATCAACAAGTCTGATCTGCAACTCTGAAAAAAATTGTTGACAGATAGCTACACTGAAATAATCATTGAGGCACAGCAAAGACCACCACCATCCAATAAAACCAAAAATTCTCCTGTTATCTCAAAGACTATATTAGGTGAAGAACCATACTTTTGGAGTGGGGGATGAGTGCAATGTCCAAGGTCAAGCAAAAAATACATATGTGTGTGCAACAATAAATGTATTAATTGTGTAGAATAAAAATAATTATCTATAATGATTGTGTAAAATAATTGTATATAATGATTATATAAATAATTGTAAATGTGTAGCAATGAAACAATAAATATGTAGCAATGTTTTTAGGTCATAGAGTTGCATATCTGGCTTTATAAGGTCAGAGAACTATAAAGAACAACATATATGGTGAAGTATGTAAACAATATGTGGATGGAAAAAAAAGCCATATATGGTATGTAAAATCTCCAAATTTGGTAAAATTTGTAAAGATTCCAGAAGTCTTGATGGGTATATAAACTCCCAGAACCTGATATATGGGTTCTGCTATTAATGTAATTCAGAGATCCCTGCCTCTGCAAGTCCAAAAGAAGGGCTAGGGTTTATTATGTGCAGGTTCTCATGACCTTTTATTATTTTTTATGTGCCTTAAATAGGCTAAGGATACTTGTAAATATCATCATATATAACTTAAATCAAACTATTAGCTTACTATATCAATTCTGTCTTTGTCAATTATTTATTTGCTGCTCATGGGACACAGCAAATTTAGAATAGGCAAAGCACCTTTAATATAACTTAACCATCTGATTAATGAACTTTAACAAAATACAACAAGTATTTTTCATTAGTCAAAAGTGTTTCAAAGAAACTCATTTTTATGATATAAAAAATCAACTCAAAATTGGAAGTTTTTCACATATTCTTCTTTTCTTTAGAACTATGGACATTTGGAATTTTTTTCAATGAGAAAAATTTAATTACAAAATAGACATTTGAAAAAAACAAACATGATTTTTAATTTCTTTGAGATCCCAATGATATTATTGAGTCTCGTGTATTTGTGGACTTCATTCATGCATTAACCCGACTATCGCTAACTATCGCTAACTATAAACTTCTTTTTAAAGTGAACATGCCAAAATTTAAAATGTATTATTATATAATTATGAATAGAAGTTTTTCAAATGAATTAATCGATATAATATTCTGCCTGAATATAAATTTATTCTAAACATTTAGTAGCAAACAAAAGTCTAAAAAAAAAAAATCCAGGTAAAATTAATCCTCCCTGGTAAAATATATATATATTTCCATTCCACTTAGCTCTTATCTTTATTAAAAATAGCAGATTGAGTAAACATTTATTGTACAAAATAATTAGTAAACTAAGCTGAATCATTATTTCCATTTACATGTGAATCACATGTGTAAAATGTAGTATGATAGCGCAAACGTATGTGTTGTAATTAAAATATAATTTTATTATTATTTCAATTTAATCAGAGAGCCATTGATAATCATTCTTTTGGCACACATGCCCTAGGTTACCTACCCCTATTATAATACATTCTTGATCACCTGGCTGTTAGTGAGACTTAAAATTTCTTATGCAAGCTTGTAGAACAAATATTTTAATTAACTAAATTATTTTTAAAAATCTGACCAATGTAACAGAAACAAAATAAATAAACTCATGTTAATGCTGTTAATTTTACATTTTTATGATGACAAATGCATAGTCTTGTACGAATTTTATTTTATATTAAGTGTGTTGGGATGGAGCAATAGAGAAGTGGAATAAAGTAATATTATGATCGCTTAGCACTTTTGAGGGCTTATTGTGTCTTCATATTCATAGCAGAATCAGAATAAAAAAGATTGAATGTTTATATAGGCTTATGGTATTTAAATTTATGTAAAAAAGCATCATTTTTAGAGAGGGGGAAGTATGATTCTTTACAATTTATAATATGTGTTCTTTACTATTTACCATAATTTCCTAATTTTTCATTTTGCATCATTTCTTTTAATATATTCTATGGTGACAGACATGGGTTTAAATATATGTCCTATTACTTTCTGGTGTTCCAGGAAATATAGCTATATTCAGGCTTGTCAGATGCTCTTTTATATAAGTATTGGTGTTGTGAAAGGTGTGTGGATAGTATGCTCAGGATTCTCGATAGTATGTTGCTTGCATCCAGTTTGTGGGAATTTATTTTTACACACAGTGTTAGGAGTCAGTTCAGGTTCAGTCTATCCTTGGAATTATTAATTAGCCTATTGGTTGAGGGGAGAAGATTTCAGAAACTCAGCCAAAATATGAGGGAAAGGTTTTTTTAAACATTTTTGTTAGTGTGGGAATGTATGACCAGAGTAGCCAAGGTCTTTCATCATTGGAGAGTTTGAGTTTAGTTTGTGGTAGAATTGTTTGACTTTTCTTATTATGTAGCTATATTTCAATCCAATGGGGTCAAGTCTTTTAGGTATAGTTCTATATTGGCTTTGGCCTATTTGAACATTCCACCTTTTTCCTATTCTGATTCTGCTATGAATGAAGACACAATAAGCCTGTGAAAGCACTAGGCCATCATAGTATTACTTTACTCAACTTCTCTATCACTGCATTCTAGCACACTTAACATATATTAATTGCTGTGATATGTTAAATTACTTCATAAAATGTGAATATAATTTTATTGCACCTAGCTCTTGTAGTAATATGTCTTTCCCATAAGTGAAGATGGCCACATTCATACAATCATACTTTTTGTTGTTGTCTTTTACTAATAGTGCATCAGTATTTATATAGCAAATACAAAATAACCTGGAAATATTGACCCTCCCCCAGCTGATAAAAGTTAGGGGTCTGGCTAGGATGGTTATTGGCTGGCTACATGAAAATTATAGTATGAAAAAAAAATCCAAAGCACATTCAGTCAAATAAAGACTTCAGTCACGGTTTTTTACAATGCATTACCTTAGCTTATTTATTTGCAAATATAAATTACACACACACACACACACACACACACATATATATATATATATATTGAACTTCCCACCTTCTTTATTTGTTATGTAATAACAATAAAATATATTCCCCCTTCATTAACAAACTATTCTATTTCTGAAGGTTTCTGGTCCTCAGGTAATGAGTAATAAATATCATTGGCAGCAAGCTACCAATAATACAAACACTCAGCTACTAAACTAAAACACTGGCCAAACAAACATTTTATTTATTTTGAGGTAATCCCTTTAGGTGCCAGTTAATCACTGAGTAATTAACATGTTTGCTCAACCAGCGATGAATCTAGTACCTGAAATCCCATATAGCTCATCAAGTTGTAGCTGTCTTAAAAAAACTCTGCCCACTCTAAAAATCTATTTTTTAATAATAATAAAGATTTACTGTACGATAAAATTTTAGCATCATTAAAAAAAAATCCTTATTTTTAAAAAAATACTCCATACTCTTTTAGTTTTAATTTAATCACTTTTCAATAGTAATTAAATCTTTCAATTTCTGCTTTATTAAACATATTATCTCATCATAAATGTATATGTTCATCTATCAACATAAATATTTCAATGACAGTTTAAATCTTGCTTTTTTTTCTTTAAATGATCATTTTGTCTTATAATACAACCACACACATTTTTTCATTTGAATAAATATTTTAATACATTATAAATAACAAAATAAAATATACAGAACATATCAAATTAAAATTCA
Organism: Epiperipatus broadwayi; assembly: GCA_028023455.1. Lineage (NCBI taxonomy): Eukaryota > Metazoa > Onychophora > Udeonychophora > Euonychophora > Peripatidae > Epiperipatus > Epiperipatus broadwayi. The sequence continues at coordinate 4,229,389 of JAQFVV010006216.1, forward strand.
CACATATACACAATGAATAATTCTAAATATAAGTTGAACAATGGAGCCAATATAATTTGTACCCTAAAGATACTAGTTTATAAAGTGAAAAGTTTTTATTTATTTATCACAGCTTAAAGATCAAGAATTGGAAAATAGGAAAAATGAAACATTACCTAGGATTGAAATCTGACTTGACATGAATATGACAAAATGTAGCTTCTGTAAAATGTTGGGTCTAACCAATTAGCACTAAACTCCACGTAAACTTTTCCTTAATTTGCAATGTTATATGACACTCATGAATATCGGCATGGACACTCTGCTGTTTCTTTGACTTAACCCGAACATAGTTTTCTCTTCGAACTATCTTCTGGTGGTGCTGCAAAGAAGGCTTCAGCAGCTGCATGATATGATGAGTTCAGCAGTGCATTATTTTGTCCGAATAGTACAGTTTTCTTTTGATTCTAAATTTTTATTTTTACTAAACTTGATTAATTTTGAGTTGAATGATTTTGAATGAATCTATGAATTTTGACTCTATAAAATATTTTGAAATATTTTTTTAAAAGAATGAAAAAATAAAATATAGAAAAAAAAACGTCTTAACATTACAAAGTTTTTTTTTATCCAGCATTCTTTTATTTCACGGATCCCTTGTACATTTGACTGCACTCCGATTGGGCTTCTATTTCTTTTCTTTATTCAAAATTTTTATACACACATACATTTAATCTTTTTATTATAAGACAAAATGACTCCATCTTTTTTTATTATTATTACTTTTATTACGAACTAAATAAAAATAATATTAAATCATATTTATTTCACCCTTTTCTTTTTTTTCTAAAATATTACACTCCTTTTAAAATCGTTTATTCATTTTCTTTAACAATAAACCCCCTTACTTTAATCTTTTATTTTTTAATTTTATTTTTCTTCAACTTTTAAAACTTTTATTTTACTTTAATTTTCCCATTTTATCTTTAAAGATGAAATTTACTAAATATTTTTTACTCTTAAAAAATGCTACACATTTGGTCACAATGTACCTCAGTATATTATCTCCATCCCTCCCCTGAGACTAAAATATCATTCTGAGCATTTTAGTTTCAAAATCTAAATTCATAAATACTATTAAATCCCATTGCTTTATTTTGATTGAAGTTCGTCTTCCCTTATTCTCGTGTAGCCATGTTATTTATTAAAATTTCCTTTAGTAATTGCAGGGATCGAGCATTGAATGTTCCCTTTTTTTCTGACCCCTGGGAGACCTCAAATGCATTATTTCCATACTCTTTTATAATTTTATAGGGTCCCTCATATATTGGTTGAAATTTTTAATATATTCCCTTCTCCGGATGGCTTACTGGATTTACCCTCACCATAACTTCATCCCCCAACTTAAACACATGTTTAACCTTCCCTTGTCTTTTTTGTCTTATATTGCCCATCCTTCTAAGCTTATGGCATGCCTCATTAGCACCTCTTTTCTTGTCAGTATAAGGCATTCTAACTGGTAAAATGGTTTTGAATGGGTATGGAATATTCTTTCCTTGATGGAGTCTAATGGGCTCGAACCCTGTTGATTCTTCTTTGACTAATTTGTCATGTCAGAGACTCTTGTTGCCTCCTTCACCCATCTGCAATGATTATTCTGAAGGTACATGCAGAATAAGCATCCCAATTCCCTCATGATTTGTTTGCAGGGATTAGATTGCAGATTGTTAATTGAAGTGAGGATATGTCTTATCTTGTGATGCTCCATCCATCTTTTTCATTCTTCGGATATAAAAGGCATTCCATGATCTGACATTATTTGCTTTGGGATTCCCATGTCTCAAAAATGTTGATGTTCAAGGACCCATATAGTCTGTCTGGCATTAGCTTGCATCACCAGGTAGACAGCCACGAACTTGGAGAAAATGTCATAAGCCACAACCAGATACTTCTTTCAATTAAACTGAGATAGGGGTCCATAAAAGTCTATTGCTAAGAAACTGTTAGGCTGATATGCATATATGGGTCTCAATGGTCCCATATTTGACATGTTAGGGGGTTTGGTTTTTGTGCACATGATACACCCCTCAATGACATTTAAAACATTTCTGTACATTCTCAGCCAATAAAACCAGTTGCTTATCCATCCTTCCATTTTGCTTGTCCCATAATGTTCATACTTTTCATGTATGTACTTGATTATCTTCTCCACATGACTGTCAGAAAAATGATTCATGTATGTTCACAATCTCTCATTTTGCGCTGCAAAAGTCCATCTTTTAGACAATATCATTTCCTTTCTTTCCATAGGGTATTTATTGGTGGTGCAAATAACATTATTTGTTTACATTCTGCATCCTCTTCTTGTAATTCCCTTAGCCTTTGCAAATCGCATTCTATCTCCTCGTCTTGATGTATTTCCGCTGTTGCTATGTATGCATTATTACAATTTAAATGTTGTGCTTAATGTTATATCGGGTAGCAACTTAAAGCATCTGCCACCATATTGTCTTTGCCTGGGCAGTATTGTACACTATAATTGAATTCTTGCAAGAATAGGTTCCATTGGATCAGCCTACTATTTGTGGGAAAACTATGACTGAGGAACTCAAGATTCCTATGGTCAGTGACCACTATCACCTGCAATCCTATTATGTATTGCCTAAACTTCTTAAAGGCCCACATGATCACTAATGCTTCTCTCTTGGTTACTGTATAATTTTTCTCTGGCCCATTTAATAAACGACTTACAAAGAAAAGCATCCCATTCCTTCCATCATCTTGCACCTGGGATAATGTGGCCCCCAATTCAATTCCACTGCTGTCCATTTGTACCACAAATGTTTTACTAAAATCTGGGTATGTCAGCATGACTTCCTTTAAGAAACCTTTTTTTACATTTTCAAAACTGTGCTCTTGTTGCTCTTCCCATGCCCATTTTTTATCTTTTCTTAATAGCTGTAACAGAGGCTCCATGTCAGAGGAAATTTTTTTATAAAACCGATTAAAAAAATTACATAATCTGAAGAAAGACTTAATGTCTTTCTTCTTTGTTGCCCTTGGAAAATCTTGTATAGCTTGAATTTTCTCTAGATTTGGAGACATTCCTTGCTCACTAATAATGTGTCCCAAGAATTTTACCTCTGTGGTCATTAAATGGCTTTTGCCCAAATTTAATTTCTCTTATTTTTACATTCATCGAATAGCAGTTTCAAATGTTCGAAGTGTTCTTCCACACTTTCTGAAGCTAAAATGATATCATCCACATACATCATAATCAAACCTTTGATTTTTTCGGATAATACTTAGTCAAGGCATTGTATTAATCCTGCTCCACTGTTTTTTAAACTGAAGGGAATTCAGTTGAAATTATATGCCCATCCATTATAATGGAAAGCAGTGTATTTCTGGTCCTCAGGATGCAACCTGATCTTCCAGTAATTGGCTGTTAAACCAAAAGTTGAAAATATCCTTTTTTTATGGAATTTCTTTTATAATTCACTTATAGTTAGTGGGGCATTGGTGTCTAACACTGGTATTTTATTCAATTGCTGTGCATCTAGACACAATCAAATAGACCTTTTTCTTTACTATCACTAGCGGGTTATTTTATGGGGAGGAGCATTTAAAAATAAGTCCCCATTTTAACATATTCTCTAGTTGTTCCTCCACTGTATTTCTGTATTGGGGTGGTATAGGGTATGCTCATGCTTGATATGGTCAGTTTTCCATAAGCTTTATCCTATCCTCACATCCTTCAATAACTTCAGGAACTTCTGAAAATACACTCTCGTATGTATCCAACAACTCCACCTGTTTCCCCTCCTCACTCCCATGTTCATCTTCTATCACCTTTTCCTCTATTTCTATCCCTGCACTTTCTGCATCACACTTGGCATTATCATTATTTGCCTCACAAACATCAAATGGGATATCCGCCCTGCTAATCTTCACCTGTTGCTTTTCATAATCTAACATGCATCCTGCTTCACACATAAAGTCTGACCCCAGGATACCATCATGTATTAGTCCCTCTAAGATCAACATAACATGATTGTATTCATTTCTGGCTATATTCATACTCATCCAAACTTGTTCCAATGCCAACTTGGCTATTTTTCCATTTGCCAACATTACATATACATTCTTTAATGGCAAGGTTTTGATTTTCAAATTGCTCCAACCTATTTCATTAAAAAGATTTTCTGTGAAATCACTGATACTTGACTTCCTGAGTCAAATAGTGCATTAACAGTTTTTTTAGAGTCTTACTTCTATTTTAGGACATGACTGAGATACCATTCTCAACTCCTCCTTTTGTATTAAGTTTGCTACTTGCCCATGAGTATTCTCAGCATTCTCTTCTTTTCTCCAATTTTCCTCATATTGTCTATCATTGTCCAACATCATGAGTATCTCCGCAGTTTATTCTATGGTATCTTTTCTCATTATTATTATCTTTCAAATGTTTTCTGCAAAACCCTGCCTTACTGTATGCAGGATCTGTTGTTTAGATAGCTTGTATGCTGTGACCCATCTCAGTTTTGCCACTTGTCTGTGAAAAAACATGCTCAATAACTCCCCTGTTCACCATTTATGCTGTGTTACCTGATGCTTAACCATCTCCTGAAGTTCGTCTCCCCAATAGTTTATCAGTAATGCTTGTTTGTATTCCTCAAAGTTTATTGATTTTATTCCCATTGACCCACACCTAACTTCAGCCTCATCCTAACTACTGGCTATACTAACTTTAATCAATTCACTGAATTCATGAGAAAAAATGCACCCAGCTCTCTAAGTGTCTATTTGGTATTTTCCCTCTGTTTCCCAAAATAGTCTTTATTTTTATAACCCGGCTCGCTATTTCCATTTCCCAATTAAATTAATCTATCTGATTTTATTTAAACGGTAAAATTCCTTCTCTCTATTTTAAAATGTACATACAACCAATCTTAACCCTTTTAGTTCTACGTTTACACTTCCTGTTCATCTATCATAATTCGCCCGGAGTGTCTCCTTTTTTTTAACAATTATGCCTCCATGTTGTATATGGTCATATAAAAATCACTTTTTATTGGTTGCATAATCTAACCAGTTCTCTAAGACCATACTGTCATGCTTTCTAACTTCTTTCTCACTAACTGTCACTTGTTATTTATGGATGACTTGATCATGCCATTTGAAAACATCCAGCTACAGCATATGTTGGTCCTACCATTTGAAACATCTAGTTTCGAGCCATGTTGACGTGCCAATTGAACCGACCACCTTTTTTATTTGTTATTTTAATAACAATAAAATATATTAATATTTCTCCTTCATTAACAAACTATCCTATCTCTGAAGGTTTCTGGTCCTCAGGTAGAGTGAGTAATATCATTGGCAGCAAGCTACCAATAATATAAACCCTCGCCTACTAAACTAAAACACTGGCCAACCAAACACTTTATTTATTTCGATGTAATCCCTTTAGGTGCCAGTTAATCATGGAGTAATTAACATGTTTGCTCAACCAGCAATGAATCTAGTACCTGAAATCCCAGCTAGCTCATCAAGTTGCAGCTGTCTTTAAAAAACCCTCTGCCCACTCTAAAAATCTATTTTTTAATAATAATAATAAAGATTTATTGTATAATAAAGCTTTGGAATCATTCAAAAAAAATCCTTATTTTAAAAAAAATACTCCCTACTTTTTTAGTTTTAATTTAATCACTTTTCAATAGTAATTAAATGTTTCAATTCCCACTTTATTAAACATATTATGTTATTATAAATGTGTATGTTCATCTATCAACATAAATATTTCAATGACAGTTTAAATCTCGCTTTTTTTTTCTTTAAATAATTGTTTTGTCTTATAATACAACCATGCACATTTTTTTCATTTGAATAAATATTTTAATACATTATAAATAACAAAAAAAATATACAGAACATATCAAATTAAAATTCACACATACACACAATGAATAATTCTAAATATAAGATGAACAATGGAGCCAATATAATTTATACCCTAAAGATACTAGTTCATAAAGTGAAAAGTTTTTATTTATTTATCTATCATGGTTTAAAAATCAAGAATTGAAGAATAGAAAAAATGAATCATTACCTAGGATTTAAATCTGACTTGACATGAGTATGACAAAATGTAGCTTCTGTAAAATGTTGGTTCTAACTTGTTAGCACTAAACTCCATGTAAACTTTTCCTTAATTTGCAACATTATATGACACTTGTGGATATTGGCATGAACACCCCACTGTTCCTTTGACTTCACCCAAACATGGTTTGCTCTTCAAACTATATGATGATGGTGCTGCAGAGAAGGCTTCAGCCGGCTGCAAGATACAATGAGTTCAGCAATGCACCATTTTGTCTGAATAGTAACTTCTACAGTTTTCTTTTGATTCTAAATTTTTATTTTTACTAAACTTGATTAATTTTAAATTGAATGATTTTGAATGAATCTATGAATTTTGACTCTATAAAATATTTTGAAATATTTTTTTAAAAGAATGAAAAAATAGAATATAGAAAAAAAACGTCCTAACAATACAAAGTTTTCTTTTTTTTATCCAGCGTTCTTTTATCTCATGGATCCCTTGTACATTTGACTTCACTCCCATTGGGCTTCTATTTTTTTTCCTTTATTCAAAATTTTTATATATGCACACATTTAATCCCTTTATTATAAGTCAAAATGAACTCTATCTTTTTTTTATTACTATTACTTTTATTACAAACTAATTAAAAGTAATATTAAATCATTTTTATTTCACCCTTTTCTTTTTCTTCTAAAATATTACACTCCTTTTAAAATCATTTATTTTTTTTTCTTTAACAATAAACCCCCTTACCCTAATCTTTTATTTTTTAATTTTCTTTTTCTTCATCTTTTAAAACTTTTATTTTACTTTAATTTTCCCATTTATCTTCAAAGATGAAATTTACTAAATATTTTTACTCTTAAAGAATACTACACATTCGGTCACGATGTACCTCGGTAGAATATATATATATGTTATTTTATAAAGAATTTAATATTGTCAATTTCAAATTCTATATTTAGTATTGTTTTATGAATATGAAAAGTATTTTTGAATTTCCATATTCATATGAGAAAGTAAATTATAAATCTTACATGTGTAATACTTTAAAAACTGTTATATTAACAATAATATTAGAAGCTATTTTGCAAAAGAAAAGAATTAGATAGGCATCTACATTTGCACATCACCAAATAGCAGTCTCTTACAATTTTATTGGTATTAATAATGAATAGACTTCATCAAAAATTTAAAGGCCATAAACAATTATAATAAAAAAAGTATTTTCTTATATAAAAAATATCTGCTGTTAAATAAACAGTTTAGCACATTAATAGAGTAACTAAACAAGAGCTGAAAGTTCCTGAATAAATTCTCAAATGAGCAAAATAAAACAACAGTTTTATCAATTTAATGAAGATGTTGTACTCACTTGAATGCATACATGAACTCTTGAGCAATTAATTATATTTTAAATAAATAAATTCTAAATCACAAGTCTAATTTTTAATTTGCTGATTTGGTAGTACTAATGTTACTCTTCAATTACTTTTCACCAATGATTCTAACAGTTCATAAAATAATCATTATACTACCTGTTTTAAGGATCCCATTAAATACAATCATCAATTAATATGAGCTGTGATCATGTTCATTTACATAGATCAAGAAATCCTGTAATTTAAGGTTCATTCCACTCTATCTTCTGGATCATGGACTTCCAAAATCAGAAGAGACAGAAAAAAATTTGATTATAAGAAAGACATACAGAGAAACCTGCCTTATGTTTATAAAAAAAAAATCAGTCTTTATTCCTAGTAAAAAGAGACAACAAAAATGACTTTGTAGTTTAGTTTAATAGATCTAATAAGAAATTTTTGGGTAAAAAAAATGCCTCAAAAGAATCTGTTCTAAAAATTTTTGATAAATAATTACAAAATCAAATCATAATCAATTAATCATTCAACATTGTCTATAAATTTCTATATACTACAAGATCCTAATTAACATATATTTATTGGATCATAAATCTTTTTTTTTTTTTGATAATTTTGACTATTTAAAAGGTAAATTCCTCAAAATACTTTGCAAATTAATAATAAAACACAGTGAAACCAATTTCCTATCGCAATGATAACTTCTCTTGCCAAGTTTCATAAATGTAAATTTATTATAATACAAATTTATTTTTAATTTTGTTATACAAAGGGGAATATTTCCCAAACTATGTTCAATAAAATATTTATGTTCTGCAAAAGTCAATGGGTTCCATGAAAAATTATGAAAATGAATATAAATATCATATGATTTTTATATGCTGAACCAAGTTGAAACATCTTTGAATATATTGAAACAAGCTGACAAGGTGATATGTGCATATCCAACGATGACCATGATATCATATCAACAGTTGTTAGCAATCTAACAAAGTAAGCTAGCTTTGCCAATTGAACAGATATTGTTCTTACAATACTTGTTTTTAAACACATCATTATATTACTTTGCTTAAATATATATTTATTATTATAAGCTTTTATTGGCACTTTTTTGAACACATAAGTTTGTTATTACAAGACTTCATTAGCATTTTTGATTGTTTTATTATACTAGATTTGAATTGATTGTGGTAAATTTTATGAGTGAACATTATTATAATTGTTATTTTATAATAATTATAAATTATTTCTTAATATAATTACATTAAATATTTATTTCAGCTTTCAACAACTTTACATTTAATTTCATATAATACAATTTTATTTATTTTACAAGCTTTAATTTTTGTTATTAAACATTTTATCAGATCACTTTTATTGCAATTAAATTTACCTTATTGCCACATTGTAGTATTTTTTTCACATTTACTTTTGTGTGTTGCAATCTTTTTATATCACTTTTTTATATGTCTTTTAAAGTTTTGACTAATATAAGAATTAAAATATTATTCAAATATTATCTGGATTGCTGATAAAAGAAAGGAATTTTAAAATGAGGGGCTAACACATCTATGATTGGAGGAGAAAATGTGGTTTCGTGAAAATTTTAATATTGAAAAGCATGTATCATCTAAAAGCATACCAAAAAGGATACACTAAAAGTTATTTACACTGGCATTAATATATATTGGCAATACAGATGCTCCTGATATATTGTGAGTTTTTATGTAAAAATATTAGTGAAAAGTTCATTGGCTCCGGTTAAAATTTACAGGCACTTAGAAATGAAACATGCTGATTACAAAGAATAATTATATATTGATAAACAGAGCAAAACTCTCCATACAGTATTGCCACCTGTGCTAGACAGAGTAATCAATGGATGCCAGAATGCTTGTGCATAAAATCCCTATCTAATGCCTACTCATCCAATATCCCCAGACTAGTTTCTGGCTTGTGGCCTTCATCAGTGAGGAGCTTTGGATCTGAGAGCACTGCATCTGGATCTTAGGATCTAATGCAACCCTCTAGCAACCACCTTTTATCTCTACTTAACTACAAAACTATGAGAATGAAATTGAAAACACAAAATATTTTCAATCTAAGCTCAATAGCTTATATAGTCATATGGGTCTGAACTCAGTTCAGCAGCCATACATTTTGGTGTCTTTGGCTCTTTTACAACCATATCCACCACTATCCTATTAGGCAGGATTGGTGTTAAACCATTAAGCATCACATGATCACATTTCCTATACTAGCACATTAATTGTGTTTTCAATTTCATTCTCATAGTTTTGTAGTTAAGTAGAGATAAAAGGTGGTTGCTAGAGGGTTGCATTAGACCCTAAGATCTAGATGCAGTGCTCTCAGATCCAAAGCTCCTCACTGACGAAGGCCACACAAGCCAGAAACTAGTCTGGGGATATTGGATGAGTAGGCATTAGATAGGGATTTTATGCACAAGCCTTCTGGCATCCATTGATTACTCTGTTTAGCACAGGTGGCAATACTGTATGGAGAGTTTTGCTCTGTTTATCAACAATTAATGTGCTAGTATAGGAAATGTGATCATGTGATGCTTAATGGTTTAACACCAATCCTGCCTAATAGGATAGTGGTGGATATGGTTGTAAAAGAGCCAAAGACACCAAAATATATGGGTGCTGAACTGAGTTCAGACCCATATGACTATATAAGCTATTGAGCTTAGATTGAAAATATTTTTGTGTTTTCAATTTCATTCTCATAGTTTTGTAGTTAAGTAGAGATAAAAGGTGGTTGCTAGAGGGTTGCATTAGATCCTAAGATCTAGATGCAGTGCTCTCAGATCCAAAGCTCCTCACTGATGAAGGCCACAAGCCAGAAACTAGTCTGGGGATATTGGATGAGTAGGCATTAGATAGGGATTTTATGCACAAGCCTTCTGGCATCCATTGATTACTCTGTTTAGCACAGGTGGCAATATTGTATGGAGAGTTTTGCTCTATTTATCAACAATTAATGTGCTAGTATTGGAAATGTGATCATGTGATGCTTAATGGTTTAATAATTATATATCTTAAGAGTTGATGTCAATTCTTAGAAAAATATAAATTTTGAATAATTTCAATTTCTAAAACTGAAACTGCTAACAGAAGCATTTTATCATATGAGTTAATATACTGCAGTTAATGGACATTTATTAAACCTTATGTAAAAGACACTATCATGCCTGTTTAACAAAGATCTGCTAAAAAGTACATACATTTTGATTATCAAATACTGTTTCATGCTGTATTAAAGATCATTCTGCCATCATAAAAAGATTAATTCATTGCTCTAGATTTTGCAGTAAATATATATTACAAATGGATGAGACTGCAAATATTCCAGGGTGGGGGTTCACTGTATTACTAGTATTTTCTAGTTATGTATTTGATTTAGTATTGATTTTACTTAAGGGTGAATATCTACATGAAAAACGTAGTGGAGATATATTCAACTGTATTAAGAATTACATTACAAATAAAAAATTGTCTGGGAGAATATTTGTGTAGATGGTATTCAAGGAAATGTAGGAAATATGAAGAGAGATATAACATATATTCTGCAAAAATGCTACAAAATGTTTTTGTAATTTTCATAGGCAAGTAGTAGTAGCAAAAAAAAATTGATACATTTAAAAGCTATTTTGAATAAAGTCATAAAAGTTAATAACTGTAAAATATTGACCATTTCAATTCAGGTTATTTTAAATTTTGTTTGATGCACATTAATCATATACAAAAGTGTGATAGCAAACCAAAGAAAAAACACCATTGAGACTTTTTGAACTTCATAGTGAATTATTAGGGTTTTTTTGTTTAATAATTTATATCAAAATTTCATTGAATTTTTAACAAACCCTTTATGGTTGATTAGTCTTGCGTAAATGGCAAATTCTTTTACTAAGTGCAATAAAATTAAATTAGAATTATCATTATAAGGAATGAATAATACAATTTTTAATGAAAGAGATAAAAACAAGTTTTGATAGAAAGTTATAATTGTGGATTTCTACAGTTGAACAGAATAATTTTGATTGTGTTCCAAACTTGTATGAATTTTTAACTGAAATAAATTTTAAAGTAGCAACATAACTTTAGAATATTTGCACAACTTACAGTCAATGTTTTGCAATATGTTCCAAAGTCAGGTGAAGATACAATTACTTGGTTCAGAATTTATTTACAGTTACAGCTATGCCCAAACTTCAGCACAAATGATTATGAAAATGTAATTCATTTAATTAGTGATTTTTAATTAAACAAAAATACAAGGAAATGTTATCAAATGGTTTAACAAACTGGGTTAAAACTATCTATTGAAGTTTTGTTTGCTTTTACAATATATTTAAGCAAAGAAGGATTTTCATACTTGACATTATATTGATTATGAGAATTTAGCTTTTTAATATTATGCATGATATCAGAAGAACATGTAAACCAAAGATCCTAAAACATCTATGATATTCATCACATGATCACCATTTCTTATGCTTGCTCATAATTGTTATTAAAACAGGCAAAACTCTCCATACAGTAGTGCCACTCAGTGCAAACTAGAACCACTAAATATCACATGTTCACCATTTCTTATGCTTACTCATAACTATTATTAAAACAGGCAAAACTCTCCATATAGTAGTGCATTAGATCCTAAGATCTAAATGCAGTCCTCTCAATTCCAAAGCTCCCCACTGATGAAACCCACAAGCCAGAAACTAGTCTGGGTATATTGGATGAGTAGGCACTAGATATGAATTTTATGCACAAGCCGTCTGGCATCAATTAATTACTCTGGCTTGCACTGAGTGGCACTACTGTATGGAGAGTTTTGCCTGTTTTAATAATAGTTATGAGCATGGTGATCATGTGATGTTTAATGGATTAACACCAAACCTGCCTAATAGGATAATTGTGGTGGCTATGGTTATTAAAAAACCAAAGACATCAAAATGTATGGGTACTGAACTGAGTTCAGACCTATATGACTATATAAGCTAATAAGTTTGGATTGAAAATATTAGTTTTGTAGTTAAATAGAGATAAAATATGGCTGCTGGAGGATTGCATTAGATTCTAAGGTCTAGGTGCAGTGCTCTCAGATCCAAAGCTCCTCACTGATGAAGGCCAAAAGCCAGAAACTAGTATGGGAATATTGGATAAGTAAGCACTAGATAGGGATTTTACGCACAAGCCTTCTGGCATCCATTGATTACTCTGGCTTGTATTGAGTGGCACTACTGTATGGAGAGTTTTGCCTGTTTTAATAATATCTATCATATTAAGATTGTAATATTACAATTTACATGCTTGTTTATTTTACTATTTGTATGTGTTTTGTATTATATATAATTAAAATTTGAGAATATTTTTGTTTTTTAACCTCTTATATTTGCTTGTTCAATTTAATATCTACATAACCTATAAAATAATCAAAGTGTTCCATTAAAATTTTAGGATTTATGGAGTGTTTCATCATGTGAAAAGTTTGGTAAATGCTGACATAAGGACTATTTTATCATCTTGCCTCTAATTTCTGATAATATTCTAGTTTGTGGTAATCATCATATTTTAGTATATTCAGCTAGTCCATACACCCCTCTGTTGGATTAACCTAGATATATTTATTCACACTTTTATGCTTAATTAATATTTAGTGCAAATCCTATTTTTTGTCAGCAAATTTTAAATATTGCAAAACATTGATAAAAAAATCATTTTGGAAATCACTATTTGTACATTTAATAAAATTAAATATTTTATTATCCTGCGATTGTTTATAAAAGAGCAAATAGTTATATCAAATCAATGAATTGCCAAGAGATCACTATAGATTTCTTTAATTCTATTAGGATACATTTAAACATATTTCCTATTGTGACGGACACTCTTGGAGTGGCCGCACACATAGCTAAAGCTACAATTCTTCATATATATATATATATAGAAAACATTAGTGTTAATTTAAGCTATATTTATCACTATTATAACAATAATAAGTCCGGTGCGAATTATCTAAATGTACTGTGAAATGAATGGTGATGGTCTAAGCGTATATCTTACCCACACGCAAGAGTAAATTAAGTATTCAAATGTATAATTTTATGTGTGTTGTGATTATATTATATATGTGAGTAATATTTTTGTTTTATTTTTGTCACAAATGCTTCACATTTGCAATTTTTTTTAAAAGTAATTTATGCGTTGGAACATATTTATAAAAAAAGGAAAAGTAATTGTAAATGGCCCAATGCGTCTATTTTTTTTTTTAGTTTATCAGATATGTTCTCCGCTAATAAGTTAAAGCAAAGTCAGGTGGCTAGTCTTGCATTGGTGGTCGAGAGGTCAGTGCAACTGCCTTGCACTTGCAGGCAGTTGCCTGGGTTGCGGGTTCGCGTCCTGGCCGATGCTATGACACTTAAAAAAAAAAAGTCAGGTGGCTATTGTTTTACCGAATGTTAAATTTTACTAATATATTAATGGTCATCCTGCTTTGTATTTTATTTTTAAGAACAAAAGAGTCTAAGGCAATTAGACACCGAGATCAGCAGAGGAAATCTGATTTTATTTTTGATTTGTGATTTTTAGTTTTGTTCTTTTGTCAGGGAAAAGTGAGACAAACTTTCCTTTGTGTCAAAAATGAAAATTGATGAATGGAACCCTGCAATCAATCAAGGTGATCTGAGTGAAAACTAAGATAGGAATTAAAGATAAAATTTAAAGATTAAAATGAGTGATAGGAAATATTAAAGTGTAAAAATCTATATGCATTGTTCCAATCTATTAGCCATGAAGATAGAATTGGCTGACCCAATAGTTACAGGGGGTACTCAAATTCATAGTGTAATGAGTCTGCTATATAAGATGTTCACCAGGTTCTTGAGGAAAGGATAGAGAGAAGCATCAAAGAGTTGACTAACATAGATTCTTAGAGAGAAGCATTAATGAAGAGAATCTAATGCAGGAGAGGAATGTAAGCGAGAACCATAGAGATTAATAATACATCATCTAATATAGAAGAGACAAGAAAGGAGGCATTTTCTTGCATGGTTGCAGAAGTATTGTGTTGCTGTGCCAGGTTCTGTTCATCTGACTGATGATTATTGTTAGCTATAAGCTGCCAAGGCCACATCTCAAAGAGAGAAGCTGATCATTCAATATTAAAGAAATAAGCAAAAAGGGAACAGAGTTAAGCTTGACTTCAAATAAGTCCCGCAAAAGCTAAGTTGCTGTCTACAAAAGCTGTCCTAAAGAAAACGGTAAAAACCTAAAGAAAATGTGTTCTTTAGTCAGTGTGATAAACATGGAGTAGAAGCACATGTCAGTGCACCAGCCAAACTCCTTCCAAGCTGTCACCATGTAGCCACTAATATCAGCTGAAGATGATCATAGAAATGCCTATGTTATACTAAAATGGTATAATTTCTTTTATTCATTTTACTTAAATATTGTTTACTTACTTTAATAAAAAGGGTGAATCTTACTATCTATTTATAGTATAGTACTTGTATGTCAAATTGTTTATCCGCAATGCATGGGATTTTCATGTAAAACCATCCTTCCACATTAAGTTCAATATGTCTAGATGTGCAAATGTATATGTGCATTTTAATTTATTTTTGCTATTGCTTATAACACATATGCGTATAGCATAAAGAAATGTAAATTGATTTAAATTATAATTTTGCTTTGTCTCCACGTTTGTTTTATATACAAGTGCATGCTTATAAAATATTTATGTTAGGTAGTGGAAAGTATGTGTAAATACACATGTATAACCATATTTTTTGATATTATATAAAGTAACCGTAACATTTAATATGTGCGTGTATGAGTAGAAGCTCAGGCCACTTCATTCATGGTATTTATATGAAAATGAGGGAGTTCCATATCTAAATTGAATAAACATTATTCTTAATTTTCTTTTTGTATTATAATGCTGGAGAGTTCAGAGAATGTATTTTCCTTGATGTATATAAATGGTGTCGGGTTATTTGGGATAATAAATATTTTTGTATTTTAAATTCTGTCTTGATGAGTTTCTCTTTTATTTTTCTCTCTCTCCAGTAATATTAAATGCATATATTTCCAATAGTGGCATAATCCACCAAGTAACCTGAGATAAAGACATGATTGAGCTAAGCCCATGGGACACTTTATTGGGGGGGGGGATAGAATTTTGCTGCCATGTGGATATCTTTCTTCATTTATTCATACATTTCATTGATAATTGTATATCCTTTTGGGAGGTTTTTTTTTCCAGAAGTGGCGCATAAAGGACAGGTTCAAATTTGGCCTTTCAAAGATATGTAACAGCCAATGTATTGATATCCATAGACAGAGCAATAGAGTTTTAACAAGGGAGAGATCAGGAAATATAACCAACTTTGGTTTGATCTCTCTCACTTAACAATTCAATAGGTTAACTTTAAGGTATTATATATAGAGTTTATTAGTGAGTTTGCAACAATGTCGTACTCTGATGCACGAGTCATTTCATGTTCAGTTTTGTGCACATGGTAAAAATCCACAGGGTAAGGGGGGTGTCAACTGGTACACTATAAACTATTTTAGTTGGCATTACAATATAAAAAAGTATTTGATAAAAAAAAATCTATGAAAATTCCATTGCACTGAACTATTGGAAGAAAATATTTTTAAGCATAACTATTTATACAGATGTATTTACATGTAAATCAAATGAAACACTTGTAATACAATATTAAAATAAATCTTAAGCCACATTCGGAGATGTTTTCATCAATAAATTTGTTATGTGGAATGTGGTATGTAAATACTGTAGGAGGTTAATTTCATAAAACTCCAAAATGATTTATAGTTTGTGTTATCAAATACATCAAATTAAACATGAATGAGTTTTATGGCTGTTGAATGTAGACTCATTTAAAAAGCAGATTCCTGAATTAAAATCTATAGTTTATTTACTAACACCAATACTGTTATATCAATTGTGATTTATATATCAGAAGTCTGTCAGTAACAATTGTAATTATATGGTAAACTATTTCAACAATTAGTATTGATTGTTGAATGTGTTTAGAAAAAATGTAAACTTTATGTAAATCTTTCAAATATATTCAACTGTCAGTAATTGCACACAGGTTAGCCTTTCAAATATTCTCCTCTCTTCTTCAGATGTTACTACCTGACTAGTGATAGTACATTGAAATCAAACCTGAGATTTTTAGATACATGAATAATAAATTTAGGATTATGCATGAAATCAATTCTGAGACTTTTAAATATGTGAATACTAAATTTAGGGTTATGTTCTAACCAAGTAGGCTATTCTATCACAGGCAACAATAAATATAATTTTATATATTGTAACCGACCCCTTAGACGGCTTCCGTGCCAAAAGCACATTAAAGTCACTCCTATGAGTCTGCTGTGTTCTTGCGTCTGGGGGGTTACATAATGTTCGGTGAAGATAATTTCAAACACATATACACGTACGTTTTTATTTATTTATACGTAAATTCGGATCGAATCCAAGTAGTAGGTGCCAGGAGAACTTTACAAGAGTCCGCCATGTATGTGCATAAGCTCACTCAACTATATCACAAAACATGCCCCTGCATCACTCCAATCGGAAGCAGGAAACGAACACAGCCAATATCACCTTTCAAATTATATCGCATATGTGACCTTTCAATCGCGATCAATCAGACTTATCGTATTAGGGCCCACCCTATATCCCACAGAACAAATCAATCAAAGCTTAATATTAATCTAAGAAAGGTATGATAATATAACATAAGTTTAATCAAATCCCAACACCAAAAATATCAAATGCATTCATTCATAACAAAAACACATTGGATCACTCCAACACTCATTCCCTATCATATAAATGCGAGTTGAAATTCCAATCAATCAATAACAAAATGCTAATTAAATAAATGGTTTATTTGAATCTATTTAATAACAATTTTATGCTGGTATATGACTGGCAAGCCGAGATAAATTAACTATAGAATTAAATGAGACTTCGCACATATATTAAAGGATGTTTATTTGTAGACAAACTTATTCTGGTTAAGTTCTTTAATCATTCATTTATGGTCGCGAGTAATTTTATCATTTAGCTAAATGTTTTTTACTAGTTATTGTTTTTAAAGTTTATCTACTCTGGTGCATAAGTGAGTACGATTAATTTAAAGATAGCTACCTGTGGAACGTAGACAGCTGGTAAGAAGGATCCTGAGTGATGATTTCTTCTTTAACTAAGCATTCTGGCAATTTGCGAGGTCTCAAAAGCATGTGTGGTCCTTAGGTGAAGTTTCTCCGGTGTTACGAGCATCCTAGGGGCAATCAGCTGAACGGAGGTCCGGCGGTCAAGCCGCGAATTTTAGGTTCAGCAACGCATCTCCGCTATACTATTATACGAAAGTTAGATCTTATTTCTACTGGTAAAAAAAAAACTTTCTTTACCAAATCAGCAACTTAATTATTCCAAGCACATCGGTGATTCTGCCAAAAAAAACCTTTTTTTCCTTTCGCAATTTTTACTTTCTAATTTCTCTCTTCTCCCCCTTCACACCTTGAATTTTTTTCATCCAATCTCCCCCTTGCACCTGTGAGTCCCTTCATCCAATAGGTCCATCGAGTATTAACTTAATTCAGCGATTTCTGGGATCGTTTGCACCACTTTGGAATTTAACTCAATTTGGCCATTTTTCAGGCATTGTTTAGCTGGAGACAGAAGTCTGGGTTGTACAATAGCCGTGTACACTTTTTCTCACTTCTGTTTCTAAATTCGGCTTATTTTATCTAGACCTTACCGACATATATCCGGCTTATTGTTTCATTTTTACTAATTTTACATTTACTAATTACCCCCCCCCCCCATTGAAAATAATTTTAGATCGCTTGGAATTTCAGAACATGTTGCAACTCAATCAATTCATTTTCTCTTTATGTTCAAACATGATTTAAATGACTTAATAAAATGTCAAACCTGTGTTCAATCATTCATCTTTTTTAAAAAAAACAAAAAAAAACAAACTTACAACTAATGATTACATATTTATTCTCAAAAACAACAAAATAACAAGAAAAACTCTTTTACTCTTATTTCAATTAATTTGACAGGTACTCTTATATAGCTGCGATCGTGTTCTAGAAACGGGTATTTCTCGTTCATTATTAAAGCAAAACCTTTTTTTTAAAAGTTTTGTACCTGTCATTCATTTCGTCAATTGCATATATATTTAATCTAACATCATATGCCTGGATTCAAATCCCATGTAATGCTATTCCGTTACAATATCTATCTATGAGATTCTTTCTGATTTCTCCATTTTTTCCTATGATTAGTAAGAAATTTTCTTAAACATAATTTTTAACATTATGAAATATGATACTAGATTGATTAAAAGATTACTTGCCCATTATGATGCGAGTAGCAATTTTAAATTTCCTTTTGTTTTTGTCCAATATTTTTGTCTTTCCTAATCAAACAAATGTTCAATGGTATATGCATGGTCTACTACTGCAAATACTTGTTTTTTCCTCCTTAATCATTTAGGCTCGTTTAATGTTTTTTAAATGGATTGATTGGTTTCACCAGTATATGTCCTTCACATTCAGATGGTTTTTCAGTATTTCCAGTTTGGATTTGTAATTAGGATTTCTCAGAGTATTATGGTTTTGAAAAATTGTTCTAATATGCTGATTACAATTTTATTTAGTTTGAATCCTATTAGTGTTATATATCAATATACTACAATTCCTATAATTGTTTTTTTTCTTTTTGATATTTCTTTTTGTTGTCTATTTAAGATTTTCTGATAATAGTTGATGGATAATGATTCTTTATGATAATTTGTTCTATATAAAACATTTCTTTTTCCAAATTATTGATTTTTGAACAAACTTCTTTTGCTCTATTTCATAGTTATAACTTCATTTTTGAATTATGTGATTATTTGATGTTTTCTAAATATTTTCCTGTGTGTGTGTCTGAAGTCTTACAATATAATTTTGATTTTGCATGGAGTTCTTGTCTAATTCCATTATGAATTGAAGAGTATGTTATGTGGGTCTAGAATGTTTGTAATAATGCTTCACCATGTGGCAATATAACAAATACATCATTGATAAGCTAAACCAGACTTTAGGTGAAGATGGAGTAAAATTTATGGCCATGGTTTCATGTTCTTTTATGAAAATTTTACTGATCAGGAATGGCATTAGTGAACCCATAGCTATTCCTCAATTTGTTTGCTATATGTTATTGGTGTTTAGAATAAGAAGAATGTTGGATTATAGCTATTATTCTCATTTAATCTTGTCCTTACTTTAGACAAAGTCTCATCACATAATAAATTTGTGAATAAGTTTCAAAATTTATCAAAAAGTTGTTTTGAATCTGATAAAGGATTAAAGCCTTAAGAAGAAATCTTGATAAGTTTTAACATGCTGAATTTCTAAAACTAGCAATAGATTGTAATAAAACATAATTCTTATGAATTTTAGGTAGGCCATAAAAATATGGAAATTTTCCTGAATAAATATTAATCTATTTTTTTGTGTGTGAACTAGCAAATTACATGTGATGTTGTCTAATTAAAACTCACTTTTTTCCTGAAGCTGCTATAGTTTTTTTGCTATATTTTTGTACTGGCCTACTTTGAGAAGCTCATATTTTGTTATCATAACCCAGTAGTAACCATTTCAACTGAAACACTGGCTTTGTCAGCAGGGATAATGATTATAGATATGTTAAATCTGGGAGATTTAATAGCTTCCTTCTTCATATAGGTAATGTATGATTTGGGTTGTTAGTATTTCTCAAGCATTGTTTTTATTTTTCAACATATTTTTGCTGCTACTTCTAGAGGCAATTTTTGAGTGACTTGACTCCACTCTGGTGAGTGGTTTGTACCAAATATGCATCAATGTTGAGATTGATTATTATCTTCAATTGTACATAAACATCATTTAAATTGACTATAATATATGTTTTGAAGTATCTTATACACATACAAAGGTAAGTCTTAGCAAAAGCTTTATAAATGTTTACAATAATGGCTGGTCAACATGCAATTTTATATATTTGACAACATTAACAAGCTCATTATGGCTTATCAAATAAGTAATACTGATAATATAAAACTATCATTTAAACGAAACTTGAAAATAATGCCCTCTCCTATATCAATGTCAATCTATTTGTCAGATAAAAACAAGTTGGCACTGATACAAAAAGGAATGTTGCAATAAGCTCATTTAAATGATTTTTTGAGAATCTGGCTGATGAATTATATTTTCAGAGATGATTTCTCCATGAATAAGTTTAACATTATACATATATGATCAATTCAAAAGTAATCGATGTAACAGTACAATAGCTAAAATCCTCATTGTGTTGGGGTGAAAATTTTATGCAATCCACTGGTCAATTGAACCTGAAACTATATATTCTCCTGCAGATGCAAATTTTTAAGTGTGTCATCCCTATATGTGCCAATGGCTGAGGATCTAAAACTAGCAGTAACTGTAATCTTTCATTTGATTTTTGTCGGCCTAATCCAGTCATACCATTATTCTATCTGAAAAACAACTCAAGAAAAGTATGTCAAATGAAGTCTTAAACCTTCCCAATAAAAAAAAAAAATGTCTTACAGATCAATATTTAAAAAAAGTTTTAACCTAATTTTGGCAGATTAAAGGTTTAAATCAGAATTCTGATGCTAAGATTTTTATTTAAAATAAAAGGCCTTTAAATATATATAAAATAGTTATAGCAATTATTAAAATATTAATTTTTTCTGAGTAATTTTAACACTTTTTTTCTTAAGTATGTATTTAATATTTATTATAACATTTATATGTCTGTTTATTGATTGATTTATATTCTGCCAATCTTTTTTGGATTATTAAAGTTATAGTTAAATAATATGATCGTTTTATATGGGATGTAAGCCTATCGGGAATCATAAGTTGAATTCAATCTAGTTAAATGAATTTTCTTTAATATGAATACATACCCGCCTAAATATATATGTATTTTTTAGGGTTAGATTAGTCTGTAAGTATCATGTAAGGAGTAAATAAATTTTGAGTACTTAGGTAGATATGCCAAATTTATTGGGGATCTATTCTCTGGAGTACTATTAAAGAGAAATTTAATTAGCTTTCTAATTCACAGTTAATCCAGATGCTTTTTTAATTTTGTTTCTAAATAAGATGTTTTCCAATTCTTTATCCAGAATTAAACTGGATGTATTTAAATACTAATCATTATTACTTAATCTTTTTGAAATCGTAATTGACATTATTAATAACGTGAAAAGAATGTTTTCCAATACTTGAGAATTAAACTGAATTTATTTATCACTGGCATTAATAATAAATCTTTTCGGAGATATAACAGACATTTTTAATAAATCTTTCTTAAGTTAGTCTTATTTTACGTATTTATTTATCTTAATATGCATCAGTGTTATTTATGCGTTAGTGATAAATTACTACGATTAATCTATATCAATAAATATATATAAAAATAATTTTCAAGTATAAATGGAAATGTAATAGAATGATAAATCATAGGGATTATCCAATTTCAATTTTTGTGCTGTAACTTCTGAAAGCTAGAGTAATTAGTTGATAATAAACAACGAAAATTATTTTGTTCCATAAAACGTATCATTTATGTTAGGCTCAAAAAACCCGGTAATAAATTAGTTTTCCAATATTGCGGTTCTCATACATCTTTTTCCAATTTATTGTTGAATTTAACTGATTATACATCCGTATGGGCAGTGGTTGTGAAAAATTTCTAGATTATATTACCATAAAACTATTTGAGTCAATAAAAACTAAGATTTGGACGAACTATTTTGCTAATTTACGAAATTCTAGAGGTGGTCGAGATGTCAGCGCGACTGTCTTGCAGTTGCCCGTGTTGCGGGTTCGCGTCCCGGCCGATGCTATGACACTTACAAAATTAAATTTACAACTTTAAATTTAAGTCATTGTTCATAGATGGCGCACTGGTTAATTTTACGCATGCTCAAAATTTTCTTAAACTTGAAGCTGGAAAAAATTTTTTTAGATCGATATTAAGCTGGAAATATTTTTTTATAGATTGTAGATCTGGAATTGTAAGTTTTTCTAGTAATTTGTGATTGTAGTTAGAGCCGGCCCAAGGGCTGTGCGAACGCATTAGGTTCTACTTGTGTATGATTACGCTTTTTGCGAAAATCGAAAAGTAAAATGCTTTACTTGCTAAACGTAAATACTTTCCTAACTTGAAAGCCCTATCACGTCAAAAGTAATGCAATTATAGAAGCACAGGTTTTGCGATGATATAAATTTTTCAGCGGCGTATGATGTGTATGCCTGAATATTTCACCATGTTCTGGTTGTCATGTTAATGTTAAATCTGCATTGGTCTAGAATGATTCTCTTTCGTTAGCAATAAAACATTCAAAGAAATAAAATATAATTGTTTTGTATTATATGTATTTTATTTTGTTTTCTCAAATATGCATTTAATTAAAAGCCGCATTTATACATAAGGTAGTAAGTAACTATTTATTCATTATAACTTAATTTATGCAATTTTATTTTGAGTAAATGAAATATAATGCAAAAATTATATTTTCTCGAATTTTTTTTTTTTTTAAGGATTTTTCATTCAAAATAAAAAATTAACGTAGAGAATCGTTTTTGATTACTGGATTTACAATAATTGTAAATTAATATACTGTATCTATATTAGCAAATGCTGTGTATGTGTATTTGATATTTTTTATATATATACAATTGTAGAAACTTTCGAGAGAGAAAAAGTTATAAACAAAAATATATAAGATACATTTTTGTAAATTGAAATTATAAACTATAGTAATTAATTAAAAAGATTAAAAGCTAAAATGAAACTATAGTTTAATTAGCGCAGTAGGTTGTCGAAGCAAATTAAGTAATTATAAGAAATGCTAAGGTTCTTTTCGATAATGACAATCTACAAAATCTGTATTTAATTGGTAAAGGTTTACTGATGTGATGTGATGTGATGTATTATGGCTTCTCCTTAAACGAAGTCAAGAATATCTCGACAATTAAGCCCAGATAAACCTGTTAGCCACTTTCTTTTACATTCCCCACTCTAAATTTACCCATAATCTGCTCTATCCCATTTCCACAACATAATTTTTGTCAACTCTATAACCTTTATATCTAAATCCCCCTTATCTTTTCCCAAACCTAGCATAAAAACCAATAATTCACTTTCTGTATAATCACTCTTTTCATATTTATTTTTCCACAACTTCATTATATGTACCCTTTCTGTTTTCAAACATTTACATTCAATTAACAAATGCCTAATATTTTCAATTCCTTCCTTACATAATTTACAAAATAAATCACCCATATTTCTCCATTTACATGTATATTCTTTTGTAGCTAAAGATCCCGTTCGAGCCTTAAACAATAAACTACTTTCCTTACTATTATCATATATTAACTCACACCTAATATTCTGTTTATTTCTATATATATTTAAACTCTTTTTACTCTCCATACTATTTCTCCATCTCTCTAACTCCCTAGTCTTTATTAATAAATTTATTCTTTTATCCCATTCCTTACTACTATAACACTCAATAATCCTCTTAACACAATCATCCCATCTTTTGTACAAATATACTGATATAAATTCTTTATCCAAATCTTTTGCATAGCGCATTACCTTTCTCACCCATCTTGTTACCTGCCCTTTACTCATAACCCAATTAAATACTATTTTAGCTATTCTTTTATTATCCATAAACTGCAATCTACCAAACATTTTCATTTTACTTTTTGCATCTCTCATATGAAAACTTGACCATCCCATTTCTCCTTGAATTGCCTCCCTTGCTGTCCATATTTCTGCATCCAATGCATGTCTTCCTACTTCCCTTTGAGCTTTTTCTAAATAATCTAATATCTTTTTACTAACATATAATGCATCATTACCATATGTTAACCCTGCTACTGCAACTCCTTTCCATATAATTCTAGCTACATCATATTTATTATATGAAAATACTGTTAATTTCTTTATCAATCCCTTTCTTTTCTTTGCTTCATTTATCAATTTTTTCTCCCATTCATCCAAATAATTTTTCTGATTACTTAAAATAATTCCCAAATAACTATATCTATTCACCACACTTAACTTAATATCTCCCAATAAAAATTCTACATCTTCTCTTTCCCCAGTATTAACCATCATTATATTTGATTTTTCTTCACTAAATTTAATCCCCATCTCTTTACCCACCCTTGCACATGTCCTCAACATAACTTCCATATCTTCTCTTTTTTCTGCACACAAAAATATATCATCTGCAAAAAAAAGACCTGACAAAATATATACTCCCTTACTACCTATTAACGGTATCTCTATCCCTCTTCCTAATCTTTCTATTGCTCTTTCCATTTCACTCAAATACAACACAAACAAAATAGGTGACATAGGGCATCCTTGCCTTAGTCCCACACCATTTTTAACTTTAATTGATTCTATATTCTCTAATTGATATATATAATAATTATTTTCATATAATTTCTTAATAATATCTATTAAAGCTTCATCCATTCCCAAATTTGCTAAACTTATCCATAATCTATTTCTATTTACTCTATCATATGCCTTCTCTATATCTATAAAACTCATATATAACTTTATCTGCATTCCTACTCATATCCATAAGTTGTGTAACTACAAATAAACTATCTCCTATACGCCTATCTAATCTAAAACCTCCTTGCATTTCACCCACTACATTATTCTTTTCCATCCATTTTACAACTTTACTAGCCACCATATACGAGAAAACTTTATATAAAACTGATGTTACCGCTATCAGTCTATAATTATTCAACTTTCTATGATTCTTACCCTTTTCTTTAAATAATAACCTTACTCTTGTATTACTCCAACTACTTGGGAAAACTCTATTCTGTGCCATTTTATTAAAACAGGATAATAACTTTACTTTTGCCCTATATCCTAAATTCATTACCATCTCTGCTGCCCATCCATCTAAACCTCTTGCCTTCCCACTTTTCAATTTCTTTTCTACCTCATTTAGTTCATTTTCTGAAAAACTAATATTCCCATTACTATATTCTTTCATATTTTCTAATATTCTATCATTCACATCTAACATCTTTTCTATATTCATTACATAACTATTTAAGATTCTCTCTAAATCTTCTCTAGAACTACACTCAGTTCCCTCATCATCTAGTAATACTAACTCTCTCTCCCCTACATTTCTCCTTTTAATATAATTCCAAAATTTTTTACTTCCATCTCTTCCACTTTTATTAATATCCTCCAACAATTTACTATTCAATTTCATTCTCTCTCTATAAATATCTATTTTAGCCAACTTCTTCTTTTCTAAGTACTTTTCCCATTTAGCATTAATATCTTTTTCACTTTCCTTATTCTTAATAGCACACTTATATTCTCTACATGCTTCTTTCCTTTCTTTTACACTTTTACTAATTTTAATTTTTTTATTACTTTTATTCTTTTCAATATTCTCACCTAAAACCCTATTTGCAACTTTTTCTACTTCCTTACACCAATCCTTATACTCATCCCCAACCCACTCTTCCATTATTTCTTCAACTTGTATTTTATACTCTTCCAACTTATTCTTATCACTTACTCTCCATCCACATCTTTCACTATTATTTCTACTTTTATTTCTATTCTCCATCACATTACTAACCATTTCAATTACAATGAAATTATGATCACTAGTGCATACTTTTTCTTCATTATCAAATACCTTAATTTTCCGTATTTTATTTATTCCCTCTTTCTCTACCAATACATAATCTATTGTGTGAAATATATTATTTCTGGACCATGTGTATTGTCCCTCATAAATATTTAATAAATTTCCAATACTCAAATTCACTTTCTGACCAAAAGCTGTCCATTTTTATTATCTACATCATCAATTTCTTCAATATGTCCATTCATATCCCCTATAACCATTATTCTCTTCCCCTTTTCTTTAAAACTTTGTATATCCTTAACTAAACATTCGTATATGTTACTATTCCACTCCAATATAATTTGACTATCTCCAGTAGCTATATAAACTATAGCCACCATCCATTCTTGTCTACCCAACCTTATTTCAAACCACAAGTGTTCTTGACATTTAACAATATTTAAATATTTTTTTGATATAACACCTATACCACCACCCCTTTTTTCTTTTTCTTTTCTATTTATACCCTGCCATACCAACTGTTCCAAAATAGGCTCTTCTTCTTCTCTTAAATGTGTTTCCACTACTGCTAATACCTCAAGCTCTTCATTTTCAATTGTTTTATTTAATTCCATCCACTTTTCTGGTTTCCTACCACCTTGCATATTCAAAAACCCAATTTTAACAATTTCTTCTTTCCTAACTACTCTTTTATAAATTCTTTTAATTCTTTCTTCTTCATTACATTTATAAATTACTTTCTTACCATTAATTTTACAAACCCATTCCTTCTCCATATCTATATTTATATCAAAATCAAATTCCTTTTGCTTACTTCTTATATTCCATCCATTCTTTTTAATAATATTACAATTTAAAAACCCACCCCCCTTTATAAGTTTCCCGAAAAAAATTCTTTATAAATCAAACTCCCTAAAACTTCACTTCCTTGTTTTACTATAACGGTCTCTATTGTTTAAAATTTAAACTAAATTGTTTGAGAATCTTACGTGTATGTTACTATATTACAAATAAATTAAAATTTAATCAAATGTAAAAGATAACAATAATAAAAAAAAAACCTTTTGAATGTTGGATTATGTGACATTAATTAAAAGAATTACTTTTAATTTGTTTGAAAGTTAAGAATTTAAACTGTCTACAACTTAAGAATTTAAAATAAAAAAGTATATCCTATTACATTACAATTACATGAAAATTTATTCAAATGTAAAAGATAATAAAAAAAACATTTACCTTTTTAAACATAATTATGTCCTATACACACTAGGAAGTTGGAGAAAAAAGCGGTATTGCTGTATCTACTCCGGAGGGCAAATTCATGCAGGTACGATGAAAACAAAGCTCTGCTAGTGCCAGATTTGAATTTCAGCTTACGCTTTGCTTTCATCCACATGTTTTCAATATTCTGGGTGTGTATGTCTTGGTCTTCGGGATGCACGACGTCCTGATGGACGACAACCGAATGCATATACACACCACTGTTGAGACTGCTGATGTTATTGTATGCAGCCCAGCCATCTGAAATAATGTGCATAACCTGGTAAAATGAACCGCTGTATCAGGCCCTCCAGTGTATCAGCCATCCTGTCTACAACGTCTGTCAAGAAGCACTTTCTTGATGCTCTTTCTATACCGCCAGAATAGCAGCAACACTCAAAATTTCACTATCAGGTACTAAGCATGTAGCAGACATTTTTTCCAACTATAAAACTGTACATGTGTGCGTGTAAATCGCGCCGTTGAACACATAGGGTGTATTTTTTTTACAACATGTGCTATAAATGTAGTTATTTTAAATTCTTAAGTTGTAGACAGTTTAAATTCTTAACTTTCAAACAAATTAAAAGTAATTCTTTTAATTAATGTCGTGTAAATCTACATTCAAAAGGTTTTTTTTTTATTATCATCTTTTATATTTGATTAAATTTTAATTTATTTGTAATATAATAACATGCATGTAAGATTCTCAAACAATTTAGTTTAAATTTTAAACAATAGAGGGCAAACACCCATACACCGTTATAGTAAAGGGTACATATAATGAAGTTGTGGAAAAATAAATATGAAAAGTGTGATTATACAGAAAATGAATTATTGGTTTTTATGCTGGGTTTGGGAAAAGATAAGGGGGATTTAGATATAAAGGTTATAGAGTTGACAAAAATTATGTTGTGGAAATGGGATAGAGCAGATTATGGGTAAATTTAGAGTGGGGAATGTAAAAGAAAGTGGCTAACAGGTTTATCTGGGCATAATTGCTGAGATATTCTTGACTTCGTTTAAGGAGAAGCCATAATACATCACATCAGTAAACCTTCACCATTTACTTAAAGTAGAAGAATAATTAATTACCTTCGTGCAAATAAAATAATAACCTGATTGGATGTAGAGTAATCAGCCAATCATCTCCGGAAGAAGGATTAATGACAGCGCTCAGTTCTGAAGGATCATTCTTGGAGTTCCACCTGTGTCTGGATTGGGGTTAAGCAAGTTTTCCGTTTGGTATAACTTCAAGTGCGGAGAGCTGGCGTCCGAATGTCTCAAGAGTCAGCTAGGGGTTTAAACAGGTCGTACCGATCTTCATTATTATTTTGTCTATGCCTTCGGGTTCAATGATATAATAAACTATAATTATTAACTCTCTCCTTGATTGATATCTATAGAAGCATTGCTACAAATTAAACCCTATTTCATTATAGTGGTAGTGCTTGATTTATTATTAGTACACTTGTGGAAGTGCATCTTTATTAGCTGGACATAGCAAAGCTGATAAAATTACATAAGTGGAAAGTTCAGTTGAGGAAAGATTGAGAAAAGATGGAAAGTGTTTTTATAAGCATTGCTACAAATTAAACCCTATTTCATTATAGTGGTAGTGCTTGATTTATTATTAGTACACTTGTGGAAGTGCATCTTTTTTAGCGGGACATAGCAAAACTGATAAAATTACATAAGTGGAAAGTTCAGTTGAGGAAAGATTGAGAAAAGATGGAAAGTGTTTGGGCCTTTTTTATATTAATTTATTTACTGTTATAATCACATAACATTATGCAATCATATTTTGATAGTGCAATCAAATATGCAGTTAATTATAAATATAGTGCAATAGTTCTTTTACTTCGTTTATCATTTTATATACAAGAATATCATTAATCGACAAATTAATCCTCTTTATCTGGTTATTTTTTTAATTATTTCTCCCCCCCCCCCTCTATAACAAAAATAATTTAATCTCTTGAATTACTTTTAAATCTAAATTTAATTAAACACAAACGCTCTTGT
The DNA here is from genome assembly GCA_028023455.1 of Epiperipatus broadwayi. Lineage (NCBI taxonomy): Eukaryota > Metazoa > Onychophora > Udeonychophora > Euonychophora > Peripatidae > Epiperipatus > Epiperipatus broadwayi. Next base: position 4,258,940 of record JAQFVV010006216.1, read on the forward strand.
GACAAATATATATCTTTATCTCCCCCCTCTCTTCTCTCCCTCTATAGGTATATATATAATACAACACAGGTTAATACACTACACAATGTTATGAGTGGTAGTTATATTAAGAGTTCTTGCTGTCATATTTTTCCATGTTCTCTCAGATATATTTTCTCCAGCCTTGCGAGGTATAGCCAGAGATTCTCAGAGTGATCTAAGCTCTTTAGTATATATATTGTGTGATTGTTGCAGGCCGACTCCAGATTAATGCAGAGATTACTTACGCAGAATACCACTGCTATGGAGTACTGACGTAATAATCAAATGGTGATAACTGCAGTTAGTATAGAGAAGATTGAGGTTGCCAAAATCTTGCGGTGTTGATGAGCTCCTGTCGCTTCCAGTTATATGCTGTGGTTGGCTCATATCCAGACCGCAATCCAGAAGACATTAACTGTTAATAGTATATTGGAGTAGAAGAAAGGGCATAGAACCGAGTCTCTACTGAAATCATTTCTAATAAAGTAAATAGCAGTTTTTGTCTGATTGCCACAGCATTAACAAACTTAAGATGAAGAACAGTTTTACATCAACCAGCAAGATGATTATGGGATAGAAGCCCGCTTCAGTGCACCCATCCAGCTCCATCCAATCTGTCAAAAGGTAGTCACCCGGGTCCAGCAGATATTGGTGATGAAGATTGCCAGACCAACAGAGTGAAGGAAAGACGTCCTTGCTGCCCTGGTAGACAGGTGTGTATGGCACGTTCTGAGACCCCAAGTCCGGATGAAATCTCAAGACGCTGGAGGGTAAAATTAAAAAAATATATTAATTTCTTAAGCACAAGCAGATGATATAATAACATGAAAAGCTGAAACCTTTGACAGATGCGTCTTAAAAATCTCTGCCTTTTGTTTTGAATTGAGAGTTCCATTGTGCAGTCATTATTACAACTGCTGATTGGCTGTCATATGAGTATTTTTAAGATGCATCTGTCTAAGGTTTCAGCCTTTCACATTATTAGTAAATAAGATTTTTTTTTTTTTTAAAAAAAAAATAGCTAAGCATTTTTATCATGAGTAAAAGACTCCATCCTACACAATTGAAACATTGCTCCGAGTACGTTTTCTTTTTCCAGGGCCAACTGATTATAGTTAAATGTCTTAATTATGACCAATGATTTTAAATAATCCTAATGGTGAATCTTTTATTTTGAAACATTAAGTTTGCCAGTAGCAATGAAGTTATTTATACATACTATTTTATAATGGTATGATGTGAATTTATCACATGCGATAGTTAGTTCGTTCATTATCCCTGAAAATAAATTTCTACAGATTCATTAGATATTTGCCATACATATTTATTATTTCTTTATCTTTGTTGTCTGTTATAACATTATATGTATTTAAATCATTTCTTCAAAATTGATGGAAACCGATTGCTCTCCAGTTGACTGTTTTTGAAGGTAGTGTGGTGATTCCAGAATGAAAACCATCTGTATGTATTAAAGTATTTACCTTATGACATTCAAAAGTTTAAAATCGGTCACTGCAATATTTACCATGGATGCCAGAAAAAGTAGTACTTTATAAATGTTTTGCGCATATGATAAATAGTTTTAAAATTATCAAGTACCACCAATTAACAAAATTATAAATGGAAAAAGTGAAATGCTGTATCAATGAAGAAGCTCTGTATGTTAAGATTAAATTCACCCAAAAGTGTTGTATTGCAAAAAAAAATAACTTCAAATGAAGCTACACCACATATATGCTAAACATAGCTATTTTTATCCTAGACCCTACCTGCATATCTAAGTGATTCCATCATTTTGAACTATAATCAGAAACTCTTGCTTTGGTAAAATTATCGATTTAATTTATGCATATGTCCATACTTGTTTTCATTCCACTTTATTAACTTATTGTGTAATATTTAATAGTAATATTCTTAGTAAGACTTTGATAATATGTATTTTCTTGTATTTTGTAATACTATCATTATTATGTATTTGAATTCCTTTATTAATAGTTTAGACTATATTTAGCTAATTAATGTTACATCATATAAATGTATATTTTTATATGTATATTATTTAACAGAGATGACAACATGTATATGGCCATCTCTATATATTTTTCAATGAAAATCTCATTTTATTATTTTATAATCAAAATTGTCCCAAAGACACAACTAAACCAGACTAGTCAAAGAAAATAAACTGGCCATGTTTTCTTTTCTATATTAAGAAAAAAACAATTTGACATTAGTAGTTATTGCTGCATTTTAAATTAAGGAAAATAAATTTCTAACATAGATTTTAACTTTTTTTTTTTAGTTTATATATATCACATACATATGAAAATATATCATTGGTATACTACATTCGCTGACCTAGAAGGTTTCAAAAAATGAAAAATTTTAATTTATGCATTTCAAAATAGTGCTATATATGTGTATATAAACATCATTAAATGGAAATATTTAATGTGTGGAGTTATCCATTTATAATTGTTTAATTAGAAAACACTTAGTTATTGAAAACCAACTGCTCTAGGACAAGTATCAAGTAAAACAGGCTTGATTGCATTCAAAAGGACCTTGAATGCAATCAAGCCTGTCAGTTTTACTTTAACACTTAATTAAACAATTATAAATGGATAATTCCACACATTAAATATTTCTTTCTAAAACATCCATTAAAAATATTATTACAAATTATCATTGATAATATATATGAACATTAATTTTCTTCAAATAGATAAGACCTAGATATCAACATAAGTCTTATCAAGCCTTTTTGCAGTTAGATTGATGTGTTTAATTTTAGAAAGAAAAAATCCTGCAATTTGTTTTATATTGTAACAGTTAGATCTGTTTCACTTATTATATTCTATAATAGTGTATTTCATTTCACTCAGATTGTGTGTATTTCTTTAATTTAAAACTTTGAGTGTGCTTGTAATATTGCCGAGTAATATGAAAATACAGTCATAAATACTTATATACGCGCATATTCATTTGCGTTTGTTAAAACTGAAGTAAACATAGCAGTATGTAGCTAGAATTTATGTATATAACAAAATAATAAGTTTAAATTTATAAAATTATTCATTTAAGTTTCAATATTCATTTTAAATAATTTTCAAGTCTATTGTTTGTTTAAAATTACACAAGCAGTAATTTGTTTACGAATTTTAACATTTCATCTAAAAATAATCTTTTGGCTGAAACTTGACCCATTTAAAATTATAACTAAGACAAATTATAAAATTCAGTCAGGCATAAATTCATACTAAGTGCTATGGCAAAACTCTAGAGAATATATATTTGACTCTGGATGTAGCTATGATGCAAATTGGAAAACTCGGGGGGAATAGAGCTTTTAAGTCCAGATTTAACTATAGCAAATATTAAAAGCTAAGTGGAAATTTAGTTAAAGGCAAAATTGGAACCAGCAAACAAGTGACGTTGCGAAAGTAAAAGGGGGAGGGACCTACTGTCAAAAATAGAATATAAAAAAAGCCTGTAGTACCCATCAAAGGTTGTTGCTGCTGATAAGTATTTTCTAAAAGGCCAGTGCCGAAAAAATAATTAAAAGGCTGTTCCTGCATTTTTTTAGCCAGCTGAATTCTACTAAGTCATTAACAAAGCTGTTCAAATGAGGACCGTTGGCTAGGGGACAATAGACAGCTGTCTTTTTCCAGACCACTGCTACCGAATGAGAGAAAACATCAGCCTGAGCCCATTCCCGTGATGGAGAAACTACACCTGAAATACCAGAGAGTTGTTGACCGAAGTGATGGAGGAAAGTCACCACCGAAGTAAATTTACAAAGCTGCATACAGACTTAAACCTAGAAAAGCCACAGCCGATTTAATTGAGAGAAGATGCACAGTAAAGAATGCATTGAAAGACTTATGACCAAGTATTACCGGTAAATCATTCTGGAGAATATGTTAATTCATTACTAAACCTATTCTAAATTAAAATCTAGCTAACTAATCAAACCTCGTATTTAATTATATTTAAATGTTAAACTAAAATGTTTATATTAAATTTATTTTAAAGCTTAGAGCACTCTTGAAATTCTTGCTTGATCATTAATATTTTAAGTAAGCATAAATATTTAGGTTGTATAAAACAATTTCAAACAAATTCATTTCTAAATTATAACTTTTATTGATTGTTTTCTGCAATTTGTTCTTATGCCATCTATCTTTAGTTTTAAGTTCATGTTTATTAATTTATGCTAGCATAAATATTTAGGTTCTATAAAACCATTTCAAACAAATTTTTCATTTCTAAATTATAACTTTATTGATCGTTTTCTGCAATTTGTTCTTATGCCATCTATCTTTAGTTTTAAGTTCATGTTTATTAATTTATGCTATGTTCATCAGAATGGAGTTTTGTGGGGTTTAATAATTATCTGAGGTGCGATTAAGCATCTTTCAGTTATGTCAGGTTATTGTAATATAAAGAAATATAGGCAAAACTCCCTTCTGAAATCGAACTATTATTTACGCTAGAGTGAATCAGTTACTTATAATGCACAAAATTAGTTATTTAAAATGCATATTTTGCATAAGTTATTTAAAACGTATATTTTGCGTAAGCTCTTTATTTAAAATGAGTATTCACTTAAGTTATTTGAAATAGATATTTTGCGAGTTATTTAAAATTAATATTTGAGTAAGTTATTTAAGTATCAATATTTTGCATGAGCTATTTAAGAATTCATATTTGATGTAGATTATTTAAAAATCAGTTTGTTTGATATTAGATGTAAATTATACGACATACAATTAATGTTTCAAGTTCTAGTAAATCTTTAAATTTGCTATAACTCCATTTAATTAAAGATTAAGAAGCTATGCAGAGATCCTTAAATCAGATTCTTATTATCCCCTTTATCATGTGACTTAATAATCTCATTTATAACTGACCAGTGGTAGTAGCACTGAAAGAAGCTAAGATTTTGGCGTAATTAATTTATGAAAATATTAATTTAGCGTTGTGAATGTGTTGCTAGTTAGCATAAATATGCATCTCTCCTTGCTATACCTATAATGGCCTACACCAGGATCATTTCCATGTCATGTCACGCCTCGAAAGTTTAGGCAACTGTGACATTTATTTGTATTTGAAGGAACCAAAGCGTTCCAAAGGGCTCGTAAGCCACTGTTCTGCTCACTTGAATAAAAGGGCCTCTTCATATTATAGCATGTAACCCGGTCTGGGGAACCGATTATTAGGTAATAAAACTGAATTAAGAACACATTCGAGGCGCACTTATTCTGATACTATAGTTTATAACGCACTAGAATCTGACGTTCTACTGCCACACCTCAGTTCAGCTTCCCTAGAAAGTAACTTCGGCTATGATCCGAATCGGAATCTGAATTAATGCATTTATATGTGTAGCAATTATATATATCACGCAAATATCATTATAGTTGAGTTTAAACTTAGTTAATCTCCATCAGTTACCAATAAATTGATCACTCTAATTATTACTGATTTCCACTATATAGAACATAGCATGAGTTGGGACATAGAAGATGATGTAAGCCTATTAAAGTCAGACTAATTAAACATTTTTTAACCCCAAAAGCCACTCACCTGTGTGTGAGCACCATATAATTTATATTATTTGTAACCTGGTGTATTCACTCACCTGCATGTGAGCGCTATATAATTTGCTCTATTATATTATTTGTAAACCTAAAATATTCACTCACCTGCATGTGAGCACTATATAATTTGCTGATTATATTAGTTGTAACCCTAAAATATTCACTCACCTGCGCATGAGCAAACTATACCCAATTTGTTTTGATTTATAACTTATTGTTACATTAAATTTATGAAATATAAATTTATCTCCGTCTCCATTCTTGCTCATTACGTTATGAATCACTAATTAAGTTATATAATATGTGTTGGGGGGGGGGGATCTCTTACTGCTTTGCTATTGCTGGAATGTGAATAAAGAGATATCGAGTGTAACCTTGGGCATGTCATTCACAATGGGTTGGCTTTGAAGCACGGGTAAGAGAGTTGAGGTATGATCAGACCTAGGGTATTACTATTCTGACTTGGCCAGCTTTTGGTTCTCTGGCTCGGACTTTCGGTCTGTTGAGCAGATGTACAAACCTGACCATTATAAAGTTGTGGGTGTGCCCATATATATATATATAAAGTCAAGAAAAAGTAAAAATAAACACAGATTTTTGTAGATATTTTTGAACATTTCCTGGAATAATAACTAAAGGGTTAAATAATTCTGGATTTAAAATAAAATTTTATTATAAATTAAACATTTGAAAGGGTCTAATAAATATTTTCATTGAATTCTGATTTTGAAATTAAAAAAAAAGCATGTTCAACTAATAATTGCAAACATTTATATTATCTATTTGGAAATCTTTTTAATTAATTGAACAAAATTTCTATCTATTAGAAACCTTTTTTTTTTTAAGTGAAAACTTGATCATGCTTTTGAAAGGATTAAAATTGTTTTTAATAAAAAGATAAAAAGTTTAATTTAGTGTTTTTGTCACCTCAGATGACGATGTAAAAAGAGTTGATAAAAAGAATAGTTTTAGTTTGGCTAGTAATTTTTTTGAGGAGTTGGCAGAGTTGGTTTCCAGAGCTATACAGATGGTGCCATGGATCAGAGATAGCTGAAGTCAAGACAAGTCTACCAGCTGCTCTATGGTTCACTATGGAGTTTTGATTCACATGAAGCAGATCCACTTTATGTGTTCACTAGCCTGCTTAAATGTATTCTAAGAAATTTTCTAACTTGCCTGGAACAATCCTAGACAGAAAGATCACTGCAGACCAACTTACTTGGACTATGCCCATCCTGGACTGAATAAATCAAGAGAATCCCATCAACTTGATGAAGTAGTTATGTATATGCTGCTGTGTCTATATGCAGAGAAGCACTGATAAACATATATACAAAAATGAGTTGTTTTTAAATAATTCATTTAAAAGACATTTTAAAATTCCTATATTTAATTTAGATGTTATGATAAGTTAAATGTGACTTGTGATGATGATATATATATTGAGACATTTTTAAAATGATCTCTTTGGGCTGAAATGAATTTTAAAAGTTAGAGATATATAAAACAATTTTATTTATTAAAAAAAAAAAATTTAAAAGTGAAACAAATGCAAATAATTTTGCTTAAGTAAAAAAGAAAAAAATCCAAAAAGTAGAGGATAGACAATTCTATATTCTAAAATGTAATAAGGTTGTCATATGATCCTTCGTGTTAGCCGCTAGAGGCGGGATTTCTAGCTAAATTTCTAGAAATATGCCGTTTCCGTGGCTGCCCCCAAGCCTCTAAGCATTCTTTCTAAAATAAATCCTAGAAAGATTGTTAACTCGGAGTTAAGTCTTCTTTCAATGCTAAATGGTAGACTGTTAACTCTGAGTTAAGTCTTCTATTCTACGATAAAATCTAGAAAGAATGTTAACTCGGCTTAGCAGCTAACGGTGTGGCTTTTTCCGATGCTAAAAGCAGAGGAAAATGCCGTAGTTGTTTGTGTCATGCACTATATCATAATGCTGTGTTATGTATTTGATGTAACAATATCGTACAAGGGTGTGTTAATTTGATCGTGTCAAAATTATTTAAATTTTCGTCAGTGCCTTTTTTTAAGACGAATTGATGTACTGTTACATTTTAACAATTTTAATAGTATCGCGATTGTTCCTCATAAATTTGTATTCCTAAATTTTCGATTATGGTGGGTTAGCGTAATATTTTAAAGATCACGCTTTGAGTCACGTTTTAGCGAGAAATTTTCCGAGACAAAAAGTATGGCAAATTCGAAAACAAAATATGAAAAGATGGGAATTGCCAGACACAAAAGCCACCAGTGCTGTAACATTTCTACAGCAGAAAAACATCCTGCTGAAAGAAAAAAAGATGTTTGTGCGGCGAATGTATGAGACTTGAGGTCCATAAAGATCTTTGGACTTTCATTTGTAAGTCTCGTTCTTGCCGAAAGAAATGTGCACTTCGAAAAGGCAGCTGGTTTGAGGGATTTCAAATGCCGTTCGTCAAGTCTTTATGTTTGCTGCATTACCGGAGCCATGATGAGTTGACCGTACAGCATGTCATTAATGATATTGAAATGTCTACCAGTAAATATTATTAACCAAATTGATAAATAAAGTAACATAACATACACACACAATAATTGTTGTTAACCAAAAAATGTAAATTATTATTTAAAAATACACAAAAACACCCCTCCCACTAATTGTTGTCAATCAAATGTAAACAAATTAAAGTAACGAAAATTATTATTTAAAGATCCATAAAAAAAAAAACCCGTTGTTTCTTTAATTTTGTCACTTAAATTTTTAAAAACTATTACTATTTAAACACAACCCAAATTACTATTTAAACATACACCAAAAAAGATTCATTCTTGTCAATAATAATGAAATTAAGAACTATTATTGTCCCATTGTCAAAAATATTAGGCTTTTGGGAAACCAAAACAATAATTTATAAATGAAAAAAAAGTCAATCGGTTGTCAATCAAATGTAATAAATAAAAGTAACTTTTTTTTTTATTAAGAAAAAATTTACAGTGTCAGGTAGCTACATTTGATAATTATAATAGTTTCATATAGAAGTTCAAAGTTGTGTGGTATTGTCATAACATTTACTGCAGTAGTCTGAGATGTCATCTCATCATCACAAATGATAATCTGTGCCCATGTGTCTACAAAAAGACGCTCTGGTACAAGGAGTCTATCTCTGTTCTTCATGCTTATTATTATTGTTTTAAAAGTTATCCAAGGATCACTATGTCCTTGTCTGAAGATATGCTGGCACCTGGTGATCCATAAAGCATGTAGTAGGCATGCCACTAGCCTGATAGTTGCATAGTTTCCTTCTTTAATTGCCCGATCAATTGACAGGACATTGCCACAGCCAGAGGAAATGTTTGTGATAATTTTATTTCTAGTGCAACTCAGGTATGAGCAGGCATAGAAGTGTTTCTTCATGCATATTACAGAGCTTACACATGGGGCTTAATTGACGAAATCCTCTTTGCATCACCAAAAAGTGACTGGTGGGCAAGGAGGACAAGTTAAACTTGATTATAAAATCGACCAGCTTTGGTCCTATGCACCAGTATCTTGACTTCTTGAGCATTTGTTTTACAGACAGTCTTAATCAGGTAGATAATGGGTTTTGATTTGGGAAAAGGATTTTGTATACTTCCCAATATGTTTGCTTAGCTTTCTCTAATTGCTCGGAAACTGAAAATAGAGTCCCGAGTTGTTCTTGCAGTTCTTTGACCCATTTACTGTGTATGGGTGGTGGTGTATCTGTGGGCTCACAGTGTCTTCACTCTGATCCTTTTCTTTTTTATTGTGGATTTTCCTGAGCACTGAAAGAGCTCTTTGATCAAAAAACACCTTGACGGCATGGAGACCAAGTCCATTCAGGTCACGTGGTCTCTGCACCTTGGCCAGACTGATGCATACAGTTTTTCTCTTCCACATCTTTGTGCAGGCTGAATTTATGGCATCCTGAAAACCCTTGGTCGGTTTGAAGATGGGCAGGTAGTAGTTTATACGTGGAAACACCATCATATTTAACAATGCCACCTTACCTGGGAGTGAGAGGGAGATCATTGAGAGAGAGTTTGTTACCTTCTGGGTTTTGTCCAAAAGATCCTGCTGGATGGCCCTCCTCATTGCTGTTTTGGAGAGGGCAATTGGGAACCCAAGGAATTTCTGTGGATTTCCTGTATATCTTGATGGTACTGTAACACCCCTACTGATTTTCCAGACAACAGATTTGTCTGGGTTGACAGCCAGATTGAATTTGCTCGCATATCTGTCCAGCAGTTGGTATAACCTTGGCAGGTATTTCTCAGAAGGGAGGAAAATGGTAACATCATCCACATATGAAATGTGGTGGAGTTCCTCCTTTAGTGCTGGCACAAAGACTCCTGGTAGTTCTTTTTCCACATCTTCTAGTAGGGGATTGAGGTAGGTAATGAAACAAAGGGTGCTTAGTGGGGACCCCTGGGGGATTGATAGATGTGGTCTGAAACCAGGTGCCAGGGAGCCATCAAGTGATGTGTGAATTGACCTGTTTAGCAACAAGTTAGCAATGATTTTAACATAGACAATAGGTACTCCATAGTGCCTTAATATGGATAGTAGTTTTGCTGGCATCACGGAGTCAAAGGCAGCTGCAAAGTCTATTTGAACAGCAACGGGCCCTGATTTTCGATGTGATCTTACATGCTCCACCAGCAGCACGAAGCGCTGCACCGCCTCAATGGTGGATGAGCCTTTGCGTGCAAACTGGTGTACAAAGATCCTGGTAAGTAACTGCTACTGGATCCTATCCTTAACCAATGATTCAATTGACTTCATGATTAGTGGGGACATTGAGATAGGTCTAATGTTAGATAAACTGGATGGATTGGTGAATTTTTTCATGTATGGTACAAGAGCAATTGGATACAGGTCAGGAACACTTTGAAAGTCCCCGGCCAGCATATCAACTACTCTCCGTACTATTGGAGCTGTGAAATGGCCAAGGTGCAACAATACAAATCGGGGAATGTCATGTAAACCAGGATGCACATGTTCAGGATAGGATTGAAGCTTCTGGATGATTTGTTCCTCTGTTATATTGTGTTCACCAACTTCTTGTTTATCATTCCAGATGTTACTGATGTCAAACTTTTGACTTTGGAGTTTTCTCTTGAAGTGCTCATGGATCTTATCTAGCATTGCAGCCCCAGAGTAGTTATGGGTGTCTATGTTGATTAATGATGGGGTAGGTCTTTTTGCAGCACCAATGGCCCATCTCAGGTAGCTCCGCATCCAATTTTGTTGTGTTGCCAAATAGATCTTTGCCCTTTTTGTCGCAACATATTGTGCAAGCACCCTCTGTTTCTCCCTGTACTGTTTCTTTAACAACATGATCTCCCCAATTCCAGCATCAATTGATGATAATTCACTGACTCTCTTGCCACTGAAATCCAGCTCCCCAAGCAACCTGTTTGGGCCTTTGGTTTTTCGGGTGAAATTGTTTATCAGGGAACTAAATACCCCTACAAAGACTGAAAAAGCCTCAAGAGGTGACAATGAGAGAAGCTGGATCTTGTAGAAGAGGATATAAGCTTCCGAGAAGATCCATTCAGGTGTGCTGGCCTTGTTAAGCATACTTATTGTTTTGATTTGGCATGAGGGGGTTAGTGATATGGGATCCAGTTGAAGGGAAATCAACATGGCCAGATGATCAGAGAATGGAACAATTTGCAATGAGGCATGTAGCTCATGGTAATGTTCTGGACTATAATAAAGTAAATCAATTAGGGTTTTGTGCTGCCGTGTGTAAAATGAGTATGCATTGGTGGGAAAACACCCCTCCCCACACAACAGCACTCTGTTGAGTTTATGCAAATATTTTTGATTAAACTATTGATAGGCCATGTTGAAGTCCTCAAACAAAATGACAGGTGGCACTGCTGATGCAAGAATAGAGTTGATCCTGCCTATTGTGAAGTCGATCTGCCTGTAGACATAAATTAGAATTAATGACATTCCAGAGATTGTGATTTCTATTATAATTAAATCATTGTTGAGGTATAGAGTTCTGCTTCTTTCTATGTTCAGTTGTTTATTAATGAGAATGGCAACACCTGAGGTGGCTGTGTTTGATTGATAGAACTGAAAGACCCCAAACTGATCGAGGATTTGTATTATTTTACTGTTGGTATTCAAATGAAGCTTTGTTTCACTCAGGCATACTATATGCATCTGACTATTCTTGAACCATCTTTGCAGAGCATATGCTCTATCCAAGGAGTTTAATCCTCTGACATTCACACCACCGATGTTAAGTTGCATGATGATGATGTTTTGGCTAGTCTCCTAATCCGCACATCAATCTTTTTGCGATTCAATTTGTACCTGAGGTTCTAGTGAGCTTCTGCACTGAGGAGGGTCCATCAAATTGCAGGACATCACTTGTCTCAAGTCCTCTGAGGTAACTTGTGAGTTTTGCTGGTCCTTGACTGGTCCTCCAATCTGGATATTACAAGGGTGTGACTGCTGCAGCTCTTCCTGGTGTAATTCTTTGTCTGTGTCTGCCATTCTAGATCTCTTTTTATCATACTTTTTCCTTGGACTCCGGGATCTACCACTCACTGGCCGAGCTATTGCTTCCTCAATGTCAGAATCAGACCACAAATTTACAGACTCTTCACCTTGAGAGCCAGAGGAGTCCTGTGTTTTCCTCTTGCCTGTGTGATTCATAGGATGGTCTACAGGACTAGGTGCTGTAGCTTTACTTTGACTACTGACAGTGGTTATATCTGATATTTCATTTATGAGACACTTGTTCTCTTGGGGTAAAGTGTCTGCCCCTAGCTTGAGCATTGTTTTTCTAGGGCTGTAATCAACCAACATGAGATTTTCTGGTGTCAGCTTCTTTTCAATTGCATCAATTATGGTACCACTGGGTTCTGTTTGCGGCTTTTGTTTTTCAGCTAGATCATTAGACCAATTATAATGTCTGCAGAGCTTCATCACCATAGGAAGAGGCTGTGTGCTTCAAGCTATAGGAGGAATCCACACACCGGTGGGCTCTACTATTCCTGCCCTGACACCTTTGACATATTTTCTTTGGGCAGGCTTTTACTAGATGTGATCTCTCCTGACATATAAAACATTGTGGTTTCACCCCGCGAAAGGATAGATATAAGGTGCAGTTGGGCTCCTCCAGAACTGAGGGTAAATCAAGTAAAGACACTCCATTCACAAGTTTGATAGTAAAAGCCATAGTGTTTGATGGCAGCTCTAGTCCTACTCTTCTTTCGCCCAAGTATTTGAAGGCAGTGATGTTTCCAAATTTGGCCAAGGGTTTCTGCAGGTTTCCACTGGTGAAGTTCATATAACAATTCCTTACTATCCCATGCACTACTCTTGGCCTAGCCATATCTATTTTGACAAGATACCTTCCATTGAGAAAATTGTGCTCTCGCCTGAAAATCTCTTTCTGAATTATATTCTGGAATTCCACCACAAAGTGTCTTCTGTTAGGGTGGTGATACACCCTTTTAATTGCATCAGCTAGCTGGTTTTCTTTTATTAGTGAGAATAATTGATCAGTTGGAAATTGGAAGAGATTGCATTTATTATTTGTAGTAGTCAAAATCAGAGTATGATCATTATTATAGTTTTGAAATGAATTATACAGAGTCAGAGGTAGCCTGTCATTGAATTCAGTGCTCACTGCTTCATAACTATCAATGTCTATTGGGGCATCTTTTAATTCAGTGTTGTGCACATTGAACTCACTGGTCATCATATTTTCCTCCTCATCAAATCAATAAGAAATCTTCCTAACATTTGATCTTTTGGAGTTTGGTTTTTCATTGTGCTCTCTCCCTTTCCAGCTGCCATAGCATGGGTTATGGTATTATTTGAGTTGAGAGCACTTGCACTAGATTTTAACTTATCTGCATATGACATGATTTTAGTAGTCATAGAAGTATTAGATTTATAGACATTTTGAATATTTACATTACTATTAAGCCAAGAAAATTGTGTTCTTTTTTGCATTTCCTGCTTTTGAGGTATGGTAGAAAAAGGCTGAGAATGTGGAGTATTTCTACTGTTCTGCCAAATTTCCCAATCATTCATATTATTTTTAAGTAGATTCCTTCCCCTTTGTAATATTTTTTTAGGCATCAAAACCTCTTGAGGATCAATATTTTCCACTGTTGTATCATGTTTGGCACTTGGGATTATGATTCCAGTGTTTTTCTCCTGAAATTGGCCTTCTTTATTGTGAGATCCAGACACTTCCAGTACAGCGCCATCTGTGGTGTCTATTTTTGTGAAATTTTTAGTTCCAACCAGTTCCAATTTTGCATTTATTACTGTGGGCTTATTTTTGACTTTTGCCTTCTGAGATTTTTGAGTATTGAGCAAATGTTGATCAATCATTGGTATCCTAACTTTGTTTTGAGTTTCTATTAATTTTTCTGTGATATTTTTATAAGAATCTGGTGTTTTTGTTATAACATTATTTTTGGTTTCATTCTCAATTTTACTCTTTTTATCAGAATTTTTTGTCATTGTATTTAGCATAGATTTCTGGGGTATATAATCATTGTTGATACTATTTTGGGTTACTGTGACAGGTTTTTTAAGGTTTTCTTTAATTTTACTGTTTGAATTCTGAGTGTTACAGCTCATTTTCTTTCTGCTCTGTTTAGACTGAGGTTTCTCCCCAGAATCCATTTTGAACTGTTTATCAAAATGTTTCACAATGGAAATGAAGTTCTAATAATCTAATTTCCCTTTTTTAAAGCCTTTAATCTTCTGAATATTTAAGAAAGGCTCTTACCTTTGCTGTAATCGTAATAAGAGGTCAATTTTTCAACAAATTCACAGTAAATCCAATACAAATAAAATTACTTGATGTGTCCCTTTATTTGCTAGTCTGTGCCATCTAGTGACACAAATAAAAGTAACTTCAATTTTGATTTACCAAACATACACAAAAAAAAACAACCCCTTTCTCCAAATAATTGTTGACGGCAATCAAATATAAAATAAAAAGGAAGGTAAACTTAGTATTTAATCATCATCCAAAAACACCCACCCGTCTCACTAATTATTGTCAGCAATCAAATGCACACCATCACTAAAAGTAACATAAACTACTACTCTTTAAACGGTTACACCCCTTTCCCCAATAATTGTTGTCTACAATCGTACATACAAAAAAACACTCCTCCCAATAATTAGTATCGGCAATCAAATGTAAACCAATCAAAGTAAGACTGTAACTTAAAACTACTATTGTTTAAACAGTTAACCTACCCCTTCACCCAATAATTGTCTACAACCGTACACACAAAAAAACACCCCTCCCAATAATTAGTGTCAATCAAATGTAAACCAATCAAAGTAAGACGGTAACTTATATAAACGTAACCCAAATTACTATTTGAAATTACACCGAAAAACCTTTTGTCAATAAAAATTAAACAACTATTATTGTCTCATTGTCAAAAATATTTATTCGTAAAAACAAAAATCATAATTTATAAACGAAAGGAAGTCATATCGGTCGTCAATCAAATGTAAATCGATAAAAGTAACGATTTTAATTTTTATTTAAACATGCACACGCGAAAAAAAAAACAACAACACTTCTCCCGATAATTGTCGGCAATCAAATGTAAACCTATCAAAGTAACGTAAATTATTATTTAATCATACACAAAAACACCCCTCCTACTAATTGTCAGCAATCAAATGGAAACCTATCAAAGTAATGTCAATTATTATTTAAAGATCCATCCAAAAAAAACCCGTTCTCTTAAATTTTGGCAATTCAATTTTACAAAAACAGTAATACTATTTAAAAAAAAAACAAATTACCATTTGAACACACACCAAAAAAGACCCTCCTCTTGTCAATAAAAATTAAAAAAAAAAAAACTTATTATACCATCGTCAAAAATATTTGGGAAAAATAATTCAGAAACGAAAGAAAGTAAACTTTGTAAACAAACACACAAAAAAAGTCAATATTAATAGAGAATCGCTGGCCAGGGAACGTTATATTGTTTTTGATTAGAAATCGTGCCTCTAGCGACTGACACGAAGGATCAGATGACAACCTAATAATTAATTAACATAATCATTAAAGGCTGTTTTTATTTTTTTTAAAAAAATGAAATTAAAATCATTTTAGAATCTCAAAAAATATTAAATAATAAAATATATATGCTGGAGGATTTAACTTATCAGTGATCAAGAAATTGCTATTTTGAGAAAAAAAAAAGATATTAAACTGCTATGAAAGAATTAAACAACATGATTCATATTTTTTTATATACTTTCAATATTGAATTATGAAACATATCTTATTGTTAAATTAAAATATGTAAATGTCAGTGTGCGAATACACATGTAAAAAATTTTATAATTATGTTATGACTTCAGATATGTTCAGAAATTATACAGCATGTCTGTATGGATATATATATATATAGGTGTTTTATTAGAACATGTAAAACACAATGTAATAATTTGAATTTTGTATTAATCATGTAAATCACAATGTAGTAAATTTTTATTTATCAAAATCAGAAAGCTTATATATGTGTAAACTTATTCTAAAGACCTTAATATCATTTTTTATTATTATTAATAAACTTGTATTCAATTGTTAAAATTATTCCAGTGACTTGATTCTAAATATTTTTAGGATATATTGTTACATCATCTCTTGATCATTATAACAGTAATAGAGCTTATGTTCTCTGAGCTAAATTTGAGTAAAATTGTCTGATATATAAAAATAAATGTGTTTTTGGGCATCCAGTGATGATAGTATTCCCATTGATCATCATTGTACTGGTTGGCGCTAAGAGTATATTTTTTAAAGCCCGTGTACTACATTTTATTTTAGTCTTATTAGAATTTAAGTTTATGGTTAGCCAGTACATTAATGGCACTAAATGGCCAGAACATTGATGATGATCAACATATTTTAATATCTCAGTATTATAAATTTTATGGTTGTATATTCTTCTAATGGATTAGCATTTAAGTTTGTGTATCCAGATTAATGTTTAAATAATTGCCCCAAGCTGATAGACTAAATAGTTGGTCTGGTCTGCAGGAGACCCATTTCAAATCCAGTCACAAGATTGACTTGATTTATTTGATTGATCATTCATGATGATGAAGGGTTATTTTGAGTATTACTTTTATGTATTGATAATGCTGGTGGATTTATAGTTAATCATAGTTACTCTAAGGGGTTAACTGGGCTGATCTTTCAGAGATCTCATTCTCTTAAAATATAACATTACTTTAATATCTTATACTTTAATAATCTTATATCTAAAATATACTTTAAATATTATTACCTTATATATTAAAATTTCATTATTTCTTATATATTATAGATATTAAACATTTGATTTAATATCATACCTTTAATATTGTGTCTCATTATTTAAATTAATTGAAATATTATTTATTTGGGGTGGATGTTGATGTTTTCCACCAACCCATCCAACTTCTACCCAGATACCCTATCCTGTTATAATATGTATTAGTAAAAAAATTACAGCATGAAATATGTAAGTATTAAGAACCAAGATCTCTTCAATCATTATGTATAAATTGTACATGTAAATCTTTATTTGTAGAAATGGAAATCAAGGCTTGAAGATAAAGAAAAAAATGATTCCATCAGATAATATACCACTGATATACTCATACATGATAATGATCATGTTTAATTAGAAACCAAAATGGAAAGCAGCTAACAATAGATTAAGCAAGATATAGAGCAACAACAATAATGGTAATTCAGCATTTAGGCCATGAACAGATTCTAGTTAAAACTATTGTGATGCTTTCAGAATATAGATCTTTCAATAAGAGGTTCTCAAATTTTTATGGATATAGATATCAAACTTTTTAACTCTGGGTTTATTTGTCTTTATTGTACCTACTCATCTTTCTCTTAGATGTATTGACTTATCAAGTCCATGTTGAGAAGCCATTTTCATATTTATGCTATATAATAACCAAAATCATTTCACATACTGAATATGATTAATCTTTTCCTAAACAAAAAATGATTTTATCATACTATGGGTGCAGAATTATATGTATGAAGAGCATTGCTATTAATTATTTTAAATTGGCACAATAAAGTTTAACTTGAAATATTGTGTATTGAGTCATTGGCATGATCCTAAATCATATATTTGGATAAATATTTTAATTCCACATGATAAAGATTCATGTATTTGCACACAACTATCAGTTCAACTAATGTAAAATAAATCAATAATACTTTTCTTCCATTAGTTTTGACACCCATTATTAATCAGTTATCATAACTTCCATTCTGCATATGCTATTATCTTGAACTGACATTCTTGTTTAAATTACTGAAGATCAGATAAATCAGGGACCCTGGGTTTAACTACCATTTTATTTTATTATGATCTGGTCTAACTAGTTAATTGGCATAATTTATTTATGTGAAATCTATATGGATTATTTAGTTTAAAGAATTTACTCCAAACATATTATTATGACCATTTAAAAAGTAAATAAAATACTGAAAATTATTATGCACAAATATTATTCATAAAGCTTTGTGCAGGCTTTTCCCATCACTACAGACTCTTTTTTGTTCACTTTCTTGTTTGTTAAAAATATTGAAATGTCATAGAAAAAAGTCATGACATCAGATGAAAATAATTTTAAAGAGTTAAAAGCTGTGCAATGCCAAAAAAAGTTAAGCATAATAAATATCCTAGATAGGAGTTTATAGAGTAGTGATAATGTAGTTTAACTTATTACCTTTTATGACTGCCTAAGATGCTCAAGAATTTTCAAATTATAAACATCCAGTTTAAGCTTAATATTAACGGAAATCTATGTAGTCTACTCATGCGCTTTTTACATCTTCATTTCCATCTTTCTAGTTTCAGAAAAGATAAGTTTTATTTTTCTACAATAAAAAATAATTTTTGTGATCACAAATTGAATTTTTTTTTGTCTTTCTCCCAGGTTTTTCATTGTTAACAAAATAATATTCAACTTTTTACTGATGTATTTAAAGAATGAACATTATTGGAAGCCGATGATAAGTATTTTATATATTTTTTAATTATTATTTGAATTTATATTTGATAAAAAGTATACGAAAAAATTATTATTGAAACTAACATAAGCTGATCAAAAAAATAGCTCGTGATTGTGTAAATTTATATCGTGAAAATTTATATCTACATTTTTTGGTATGATGTGGGCTTGGGTCCAGTATTTGAATTAGGTGATACGAGACAAAGATAAACATATTTTGCAAATATTATGACCCGATTAAAATTTTTTTGTTTTGTCTGTATTTTAATAATGATAAAAATACGCAAATCTAATAGTAAAGATTTTGACAGTATATAAACTTGGGTCAATTATACATTACTGCAATGTAAATTTCAGAGCTGCATATCAAATGCAGAGATGGCAGTTGATGAAGCTATTACTAAATTTATGGTCATAGTAATGTGAAGCAATATAAACCCTCAAAACCTATAAAGATATGATAAATAATACTACATTGCACTGACTTTAAACTACTAACTTATGTACCTCAAGCTTAACTCTATAATGAATTTAGTATTTCATTCACTTCTTATTTTATTTTGTATATAGTGACTATTTTAGTAGTAATTTTTAATAAAGTACAAACATTATTGAAGTTCTTTATTATAATATTTAAATTATACTAATTATTGATCAATATTAACTACTTGTTATAAGGGATGTTATTAAAGATGACATATTCATTGTCCCCTGTATGGAAATACATTTTGAAGGGCTACTAGGAAAAATGAAAGGTGCTAATGTCTTTATTCTATAAAATTTTCAAGTAATGGATTACTTTAGGTAAGTATTATTACATACTAATTTTTTAGAAATTTTATGATGAATCCAACTAATCTATTAACAAAAATATTTTAAGCTGCATGCATGATAATTTTGAATTTATGAAATATGAAAATTATTTAAAATATTAACTTTTATTCTTTTTTTTATTACTTTGAATATCAATGACTATATTTTTTTCATCTTAATTATATTCTTTGTTTTATGTTTCAAACAATATATATTGTCATTTTTGAGTAATACAAGCTTATGATAAAATTTATGGCTTAACATAATTTTTTAACTATTCAATATGGCTGCTTCGCCAGCTTACGAGTTAAACACTGATATGAATATATATTTTGTAGCAAAAAGTAGGCTAAATATAATTTAGAATAATTTTTTTTTAAAAAAAATTTTTTTTAAGGAGATAGATGGTTTTAAAATATAAGAGGAAAATTTAAAACAAAGTAAGAAAAAGAATTGCTTTTATTTTTTAAATTTAAATAAGATAATTAAGATTCATTGTTTTAATCTCTGTAGTAAAAAAGTTTTTTCCGAAATGAAAAAAAAAAACAAGAGAAAGTAATTTTTTAAAGAATTGAAGGAATGTTTACTTATGTTTTCTCTGGGTGACAATAACCCAATAAAAAAAAAAGAGAAATGAATTTTCAATAGAAAAAAAAAGGTTTTATTAAATTTTGTTTTGTTCTCATTAAATATTGTACAATTATTTGAAATAATGTTTACATATATGTTCTCCAAGTTAAAATAATTTTATTATCAAAATTTTGTACGAAAAAAGTTGTAGCTTACATATTTTAATTAATTAAAAATAAGAGATAAGGGTAAATGGGGACAGATGCACTTTGGACATAGATTTAAATGGTCATTACATGTTTTATTTCTTTTTCTTCACTCAAACTTATTGTCTGAAATATATTTACTGTGAATGCTGGCTAATGAACCTTAAACACCAGAAAAGCTGGGTTCTACTTTGGTCATTGTATTCCAGATAAAGTCAACTGGCTATTGATTTTGTATGTCCTGTACAATGAATAATATCAGGTGTTGCAAAAATTGTAGATGTAACTTACCCATGTGTGTTTATTGATCTGGACACATTATAGTCCCAAGTAATTCACTGTAGAAGGTTCACAAAGAGCATGAAATCTAAGAACAAACCTAACCTGCCATTGCTGAGGTATGTTTACCCACTATATATTTGCTGTAAATCCATCAAATAGAAGCATTTTCTTATTGAGGAAAATGTCATGTATGCAAATGTATATATCAGAAGAATCCAGAGCTTAAGTTACACATAGTGTGTAAAGTGAACTAAAGATCTTGGGGGGGGGGGGACCAAATCTATAAATGAATAAATAATATGAATTCAAATAAAGAGAGGAAAAAAAAACAAATCTAAACAAATGACTTAAAAATCATTACTTGCCTATTTTTTTACGATCAAAATTCAAACAATCATTGCAATTGCTTATTTTTAATTATTATTAATGTTAATAGTGAACATGTTAAATCAAACTGGATCAAAATATGTGTAGGGAGTTTTATAATTAATAGAGGAATTTTATTATTATGTTAATAAATATTTAATTTTGTTAGTTTGTTAAACTGGCTTGTTCTTTTTCCTTTTAATTTCTCACTATTCAAATAAATGAGTGAACTTCTCATATTGCTAAATAGATTGTGTATATAATATTTATTTTGATAGGGTCACAATATGGTAGTCAGTGAGATAGGATTCTTGCTGAATAGCATTAACTGTGGATATGGGTTATTAATACTGATCAGGAAAGGCAGTTCATATCACTTCTGCGAATATTTCAATTCTTTAGAATGACATCTAAATTTAAACTCAAATCAGATATAAAAGTATATATTCATGAGGAATTTCTCCTTTAGGTAAATCAGTGTGGGGATGATGGTCTTGAAATGTAGTCATGGTCTATAAGATTTATATATAGTCATGATTCAGTCTGACCATTAAAATAATTTTCTAGAATAAATTTAATAAAGTTATCCCTCTTATCATGAGTAATGAAACCATTATTTCTCTTGCAACATATACATGGTAATAACCTTGACTGTCTAATACAGGTGGTGCTCGACTTTCATACAATTTGCTATTTCATACACATTCGTACTTTTGATTTTTATCTATATGTATGACAAAATGTACATTTTCATATAATGATTTTCCCTTTCTCATGGACTATTAGTCACTACTACTTCCTGACCTCTCTAACATTAACCACTTCCATTTTCAGCATCACAGATTCAATCTTGAGCGGGGATGTTTTGAGTTAGTGTGTATTGATAAGTTGTGTCTTGTCAGTTTATGTTAGAATGTGTGCTATCACTTTATGTACATTTCTATTTTGGTGAAAAAATTTGCCCTTAATTCATAAACATGAATGAAAAATGAAAAAACAGCAGTGTTGATACAGACAAAAAGAAATTACGGTCTCATAATCTCCATATGATTGAGATGAAAATAGTGAATCTTTTGCTTCAATCAATCATATAATTTAAGCTGCTTAACAATATGTTCGTTCATGAAAAACAAGAACAAAATTAAGGAATATCTCCAAATTCATACACTGTCAAGTAATCTTCATTATGCTGTAAAAAATTTTTTAATATTATTCGTTTAGATTATACATAAATGATTATGTCGCACGTATCTATATACTGTATTTAGCCTAATTTTTTTCTCAAAATATGAAAATTTATATATTAAAAATTCTTTGAACTTTTTTTAAAAAATAGAAACTTAATAGTTAGCAGAAATTTATATATATACATGTACTTTGAAAACCCTTGTTTTTTTTTACATTGCTCTACTTTTGTACATTTCAACTTTCATATACATTTTCAAAAACCAATTATGTACGAAAGTAGAGAACAAATAATCTTTGATTCAGTGAGAACAGAGAAGAGCCTAATAGTTAAAATAATAACTGATGTTGATTTGATAGAATAATAATTGATTTCAAATAATGTTAAGAGAAAATATAAGAATGAAAAGTTAAAAATTAGTGTATAAGAAATAATAGGAAAACTGGTGACAAATAGCCATAATATAAAAAGAGAAAAGGCTATAACAGAGTGGAAGAATGGATGAGCACACTAATTGGAATATATAAATAAGTAAAATAAAAACATTAGGAAAATAAATATGCACAGTCATATGATTGAAAATGAAAATGCAAGCCTCAGAAATAGAGAAAATATTCTGATTGAGGGACAGGAGAAAGAACAAACAAGTCTCCAATAAAAAAAACTGATAGAAAAACTTCAAAATCAAAATACATGGCCACAAAACTTGAAAATCAAAATGTTAGAAAAACTAGCAAATCAAAATTAAGATACAGCCATAAATCTGAAAATCAAATTAAAATGCTTGAAAAGCTGGAAAATCAAATTAAAAAGGGCTATGAGTATTTGAGGGAAGAGATTATAAAAGCATTAGAAGAATTTGTCATAGATTGAGAATAGATTAGATGAATCATGCCGGAGATGAACCAAAATAAAATAGAGCAAGAAAGGAAAATAGAATGCTTGCATGATGTTATAGAGGAAGTAAAAATAGGTCACAGTACATTAGAGCAGGTACAGATGATAAGTGACTGGCTATGCTAAACACAAATAGAGATGATAGAATTAATCTTAAAATAAGTGAATAAAATAAAGATAAAAGGGGAATCAGCAATGATTCAGATGACATTAAACAACAAAGGATTAACTCAGACATTGCAGTATGTTACAGTTTAAATAAGCAATTATATATCAACACTGATTCACTCAAATTTTGCAAGTCTTGTTATTTTTTAGATGATCTTTTCAAGGTTTTTATACAATTTTTTAGGGGGATAGGAGGAGCGCTAAATAGAATTGCATAGACATAGTTTTTTTCCAAATGGAATTTCTGTCCCAAATTCAGTGTTCTAAAGTGACTCTTCAATTAATCCTAAGCAAATTAATGTAGTAGAATGGTGGTCTAGAGTTCAAAGTCCACGGATCACAATCCAGTTATATCACTTCTGGTGCTCAAACTTACAAACCTCTGAGTAATAGTTCAGTTAATTTTCTACTAAGTCCTATTCTGTTCTCATCATTGCACTTTCTCAACTCTCGTATATATGATACAAAAAAAGATTGGAATCAGAATTATTCAGTATATGATTCAAATTTGAAATGTGTTTGCACAAATTCACAATCTAATTGTCATAGTTAAGTTATTGAAGTTTAAAAAAAAAAAAAATTATCAAATGAGAAAAAAGTATTACAAATAAGACTGAAAAGATTGTACTAAGAAACAGCAATTAATTTTGATGAGCAAGATCAAAATCAAGGTACCAGGAGAAACTTAATTATTTGCAATCATATGTACTGCCAATAGTCAATCCTGTTAGTAGCCTGTATTTCATGTTTACTGTAATACATCATTTATAGACAAATATTTTTCTCCACTTGTAAAATTATACTTATATGAAATAATTTTAAATTATAATTTGATCTTCAAGCATCAAATTTTCTCACATATTTGCCACCATCCATTTTAAATATTAATGATCATTATTAATCATTTATTAAGCTAGAGATTGTTTTTATTCCTATATTTCAAGAATATGTGGTACAAGTTTTATCTAAAAATATATATATTTACATAGATATATAAATGTAAAAAAATTACATATTTTTTAAAAGAGAATTCCCCAGAAAAGTAAACTGTTTATTTCATGCTTATATATATATATATTACCAATTATTTGTAATGGCAATTTCTTTTTTCTTCATATTTAGATTATGATTTTGAAAACAATTGTTTAATAAGTATATAGATATATAATTCTTTTTTGAATTGATCAAATAATGACATATTTAAAAATAAAATTCTATTTCTGTTAGATTTTATGTATGTTATTCATTTTGACATTTATTTTGCAGAGGCAAATCTATGGCTCACTTTGATGAAAAGAGTGGCTTAATTGTTTGTGGTACTCCTTGGGGTCATTGGTGGCAGACCATGGATGAAGTATATGTAGAAATTAATATTCCTGAAGGAACATCAATCAAAGAAATAAAATGTGAATTTAAACCAAAATATCTAAAATGCATAGTGAAAGGAAAAATTCTTATTGATGGTACTCTCTGGAATACAGTTATCGCTGATGATTGTTTATGGACTTTAGATGATAAGAAAGTATTGCAAATTCTATTGCCGAAAGCAGAAGCATCTGCCAAAAATTGTTGGCGTGGTTTACTCACAAATGAATTTGTAGCAGATATGTTTACTTTTGATCAAATGGAACAAAAATTGACACTGCAAAAATTCCAGTATGAAAATCCTGGATTTAATTTCAGCAATGCTGTAATTTCTGGAAATTATAGTGGGGGTGGTCCTGTGTTGAATTCATAAAAAGAAAATGTATGAATGTTAATGTATTTGTATAATAAAACTTGTTCAATTTTTTTATTCTATTTTCTTAAAAATTTTGATATTGTTATACGTATTGATTTCTCCTGAAACAATTATTCACTCATATTCAAATCTATTTTTATATTTATATCTTTGAGAATAATTTCAATGGCAATCATGGCCAAAAATAGATGAATTAAGTTATTTATTTATCAGAAGAAAAAACAATATTGAAAAACAATACTTATAAATTGACAATTTTTACTATAGTTACATATAAAGAATAAATAAAATAGTAAAAACTTATCATCTGTGATTTTATATTTAATAATAATTGCAACACATGTGAATATATTTTGTTTCAAGATGTTATTAAAAAGTTTTCTATTAATTTGAATGTGTTATAATTTAGAAATTTCTATTGCATACAATTTTAATGATGTAATTTTTTGGTTATTATTTATTAGCACACTTCACAAAGAAAAAAAAAGTTATGAATAAAATTTATCAAAAATTTCTTCCTAGCAAAGAATGATGACAACTTCTCAGCTTGGATCATCTATTGTCACTTGAGGAACTACCATACAGTGACCACTACCAAAGATTTTAAAATAAGACATTTTTCAGATTTTGGATAAACAAAAGAATCTACGATTTCTTTTCGATAAATTTGATGCATTATTTTGAAATAAGATATTTTGCAGATTTTGGCAAAACAACAGTCAGAAAGAATGATTAAACATTTTATTAAAATTGTCTAAACTTTTTTAAAACAGTTTGTATTATTTTGAGAAAAAACAAGCACATGGTGATTATTTTAACTTCATTTGATTTGTTTACAAAAATTTTCACTTAATCCATTAGGTTTTTTTTTTTTTTTTAGTTCTTTTATAGATAAACATTCTTAGTGCTTTAAATGACACCTCTCCCATGTAGTATTTCAATTGAAACACACAAAATTATTATTTTCACTTTATCTAGCGAATACTTGACTTGAACTCTCAAAGAAAAAAAAACTTGTGTAAACTAATGTAAATTAACAAAAGACCAATTCTACAAAGTAACAAAATGTAGTTTGATTTAAAAATAATAAATCTGAAAAATGCTACCCCTCAATGCCATAGCATTTCAACATTCCATTGTAATCATTTATTTATTTTTAAAAAAAAAATTACTTTAAAAAATTCATTTTGTAATTTTCTTATTTCAAATAATTTTTTACTTTTGGGAAATATATATATTCTAGCACGTGTGCGGCACAACTGTCCCCAAAAGCTATAAAGTGTTATAAAATAGGTAACTAAAAACAAATGAACTGAGCACTTTCAAAGGATTTGCCTTCATAATCATAGCTTGCTACTACGTTTAATGACATGCAATTATGCTAATTCCATTTCTTCGATAAAGCATAGCACGTGTCCGTCCTATTTATGGCATCTTTGTCCCATGAGATGAAGAAGGCCTCTTTGACTTTTCTTTTAAAGTCATGTCTCTCTCTATGAACGATTGTGGGATTGTCTGGAATGCACTCGTGGTGACTTGTGCTCTGGTGCTGATAGAAAACTGAATAGGTGGAAGGATCGTTGAGAGCTCTATTGTATGAATATTTATGTTGTGCTAATCATGTGGACAAAGATGGTCTGCTTTCCCCATAATATGTGCCTTTACAATTACTGTTGGAACATGCAATGTTATATACTGTATGGGGATCTGTAAAAGTGGAGTTTGGTCTTTAGTATTTAGACACCATATATACCCTCAATCTAACCAATAGAACATAAATTATCCTGCCTAGCATCTTTTTTGCACAGAAACGGACTGTTATGTAAAATTGAGGCAGACACAAAAGCAAATGTAATAGAATACAGAGATGACTTATTGAATTTAGGGTTCAGACAGTCCATTGTTGCCAAAAAATTTTTACATATTCAGAATAAACAGCTTAACACTCGCATCACACAGGATAAACCCAGATTATTGCTTCCATATATATCCAATTTACACAGAAAATTTGCATTCCATCCTCAACAAGGTATCGGCTTTGTTTCCGAACCCCCCCCCCCAAACTCTAACAATTTAATTAACAATACTAAAGACCAAACTCCATTTTCACAGACCCCCATACAGTATATATTGCATGCTCCAACAATAATTCTAAAGGCACATATTTTGGAAAAGCAGAGCATCTTTGTCCACGTGACTAGCACAACATAAATATTCATACAATAGAGCTCTCAATGATCCACCTATTCAGTTTTCTATCAGCACAATCGTGCATAGAGAGAGACATAATCGTGCATAGAGAGAGACATGACCTTAAAAGAAAAATCAAAGAGGCCATCTTCATCTCACGAGACAAAGATGCCTTAAATAGGAAGGACGTGCTATGCTTTATCGAAGAAATGGAATTAGCATATCATTAAATGTAGTAGGAAGCTGTGATTATGAAGGCAAAATCCTTTGAAAGTGCTCAGCTCATTTGTTTTTAGTTATCTATTTTATAACACTTTATAGCTTTTGGGAACAGTTGCGCCTCACATGCGCTACAATTTTCTTATTTGTAATCTTTATTTTTTAAAAAAAATAACGTATACAAGTAAATATATATTTGCATAACTAATTTGTATTTTTCTTATTTAATTATTAAATTTTTTACTATCTGTCAATTGTATTCTGAAAAAAATACATTTTAATTAAATTTGTTTACATAAGACACTACTTTATTTTTGTTTGTAAACAAACAAAAATCAAAACAACATACTTTCACTATCTGATTTATTTATCGCTATTCCTTCAAGTGTCAATAAATGTCCCTGAGTATCTAGAAAGTTTTCTATTAATTTTAAAGGGCTATAATTTAGAAATTTTTATTGCATACAAATTTTATGCATGTAATTTTTTTTGGCTATTGGTTAAAATGGTAACCTCTTATCATTTTGATTCTTTTTGAATAACAAAAAGTTTTTTAATTTCTACAATACTGTACTTTATATAAATCTTGAATTAAAAAAATATGATGGACTATATGCTTTCAATATATTTAAAAAAAAAAAAAATTTTGCAAAACGTAAAACCTCTTCCATTTTTTTCAATTTCTGATTATTTGTAATAATTATAGAAATTCTTTCCTCGAATTCAATACATTTTGATTACATTCAACATTTTATGATTTCCTTTAATGCTTATAATTTTTCTTTTGACCAAGATTAAAAAAATGAAAATCAAATACAATAAATACATGGCCCCTTAGTATCTGTTTCTATGGATTATTGATCATTAGCTTTTATATGTTTATTTTCATTGTATATAAAATAAATAAATCTATTGAATATAATTTTATGCATTAATTTTATATATTTTTTTTATTGTGTCATAGCATCAGCTGGGAAGTGAACTGCTAACCTGGGACAACTGCTTGTAAAACAGCTGTCGATGACCTCTCAACCACCAATGCTTGACTATTAATTTTATAATATTTAAATTAGCAAAGATCTGAGCATAAGTTTTATTTATTCCAAAATAATTTAACTCTTTGCATTCAATTATTGATTTTGTTATAAGAATTTATTGTGTCTCATAAATTTTATATCTAAGAAGAAAACTAATTCTAGGTTGTTTTTTTCATGTCTATTGTGATTGTAATAGCTGATCTACATAAATTATCATCTGAAAAATAGATCCTTACTAATGTTTATATTCAGAGCTTTCAGTCACTGTTAATTCACACAGAACAGATAAAATTTACCTCCCCCCATATATTTTTGTAAAGAATTATGAAACATTAACTGTTGAAAAAATCCTTTCCAGAAATTTATTAATTTAAAAATGTATATAAAAATCAATTTAAAAAGAACTAATACATTCTGTGCATAAGTATAAGGCATATAGATATTTTAATGTAAAACATCAAGGAAAAAATAATTTTAAAAAAACGAACATCGATTTACATATAAATATCAGATAATATCAGTAAATAAAAAATGTAATTTCATTACAGTAAAATTCTGCAATAGACTTGAATTACAATTGTTACATATATGCTAAAACATTTACAAAAGTACATTTTCTCAGTCAAAGGTAAAAAAAATGAAATAGTTACAGTTTAAACCAAATTCCACACATCAATATTTACATACATGCGTATATATGAGATTTATCACTATTTTCTCTATAGTTAAAAGTTTTTAAATGGCCCTCTGCAAAACAAAGACCTTTCTAATATCCTCTACAGAGAATAATGAAAAAGACTAATACTCCCACACTAGTTAAAAATTGAGTGGTTCTATACATTCTAGCTAAGAATGATTACATGGTTCTGATATAGTCAGGTACCATCATTACATTTTATGTCCTTTTAAACAATATAGCAAGGTCATGAAACTATATTGTGATAACTAATTGATAAATTTAAGATTTAACATACTTTACATATAGTTACTTAAATATTTTAAAAAAAAATAGAACAAAATAAAATATAAATAAACTGTATTCTTCACTTATGTTGTTAGAATGTTTTTTTTTTTTTGATAAATATAAAAATAAATTTGGTGTTCATCATTTAGGCCTCGTGATCTCAGAATGCTAATGTTTTTATCCTAAGAAAGTTG
Source organism: Epiperipatus broadwayi (assembly GCA_028023455.1). Taxonomy (NCBI): domain Eukaryota; kingdom Metazoa; phylum Onychophora; class Udeonychophora; order Euonychophora; family Peripatidae; genus Epiperipatus; species Epiperipatus broadwayi. The sequence goes on from JAQFVV010006216.1 coordinate 4,288,467, forward strand.
TTGACTTGTATACCTTGGGTAATTGGTTTGAAAATAGGATCTGATTGTCACTACTTAAGTGTATTTCAAATCAAGACTTATCCCCATCATTAATAGAGAATATATGACTGGCTCAATCATCTATTCAGATGAATCATCAGCCTACAGTGACCTTAATGCCAGGGGATTTAAGATCCAATGGTCAATCATCAATTTTGATTGTTTCATTTGTTTTATTTATAATTGTATTGAATAAATAAAAAAAATAGAATTTCTTATATGAAAAACAAATTTGCAGTTTTGGCCTTATGTTTTCATAAAAGTTGATAATACAATTGACTATATTTTTGTCTCAATTTTTCAAAACCAAAGAAGAAATTTAAACATAGTAATAAAATTTCCAAATCTATCAATTACAAGTCATAAAAGGTTTGAAATTATACATTTAATTACAAATTAATTTCTAAGATAATATTAGATACATCAAAATAAAAAGAAACACTTGATCATATTACCCCACCTCCCTTGGATTATCATTTTCAAAACCATATATAAAATGAAAAAGACAAATATTAAAAGTTTGAAACAAATCTGTCAATTACAAGTAATGTTTTAAATTACACATTCAATTTATAAGTTAATTTGTAAATCAGTATTACATAGTATGACAAAATTTTTTGCAAAATATGCTAAATCTTAAATTTATCAATTAGTCATCCCAGTATTGTTTCATGACATCAAAGCTGTATTTAAAAAATTCAAACATAAAATGAAATATAAATATATGATTATATCAGTACAAATTATATTCTCAGATTATGAACAAAAACTGATGTGTTAACCATTACAAAAAAACAAAAAAAAAACATACAATAGATTATTTTTGATTCATGGTGATTAGAATTTAATCTTTCATTCTATAGATTATTCAGATAAAAAAATTAAAGTAATTAGTTTCATAGTGATTAAAATAAATTAAGCTCTGAAAAAGTCTGTCTATTAACATTCAAAGATCAAAATATATGAAAGTCAGAAATCACTAGCAAATAGGTGCATATTTATATTTTATTGAGTTATTTACTAATTTATTATTATATATTGACAAAAATTGATAATAAAATTTTCAAAATAATTTGATAAACTACCATCCAGAGAATTTATATGAAACAAAATGTCTGAAAATATTCTTTAAATTTAATTCTCATGGATCATGTAGTGCAGGGATGCCCAACCCGTAGCTCGCGAGTCACATGTGGCTTGCGTAACTGTTTAATGTGGCTCGAATTGCACTCTTCAAAAAAATTGATAAAACATTTTATGTTCCTTGATGGCACATGCACACACTAAAAAATAAACATTTTTACAATACAAACAATAACGATATGCAGTGTCAGGTTTCACATTAAATAAAATATATTTTTCCTGTAATTGTAATTTATATGTATGTTACCAAATTTTTAATAAATAAAATGTATTTACATTTTTTTTTCTTTTTAACATATTACACCATTTTTTTTTTTTGCTGTACACGTTTGGTTTGGTACTATATATATATATTGTGTTTAGTGCTCTTGTATATATTGTTGTTTTTATCGAAAGATCCTTGTAGACGTTTGGTTTGGTGCTGTATATATATTGTGTTTAGTGCTGGAAATAGTTTTTATCGAGATAGATCCATGTACACGTATATATTTTGCTGTATATATCGATGTTTAGTGCTGTAAACAGTTGTTTTTATCCGTGTACACGTATATATTTTGCTGTATATATATATTGATGTTTAGTGCTGTAAATAGTTGTTTTTATCGAGATAGATTCATGTACACATTATATTTTGCTGTATATATTGATGTTTTCATCGAGAAAGATCCGTGTACACGTTATTTTGGCCACATTAGAAACGGCGGATTGATACCAATGTGAATAGGCCATCCCCCCCACCTATCTCCCTACATTGCAGGTTTAGTACCCAAGTACCATGTTTATAAATGTAATATGAAAAATGTAATATATAATTGTGGCTCCCCAAATTTTTTTAAATTCTCAACTGGCTCGCATCAAGTTAAAGGTTGGGCACCTGATGTAGTGTATAAGGAATTTTTAAAATTTATTAGTCTTCAAATAATTTCATGATTTCAAGATAAAAATTATCAATGCTAAAATATAATAACTAACAATGACACATTTTTTCTTATAATACTCTACTAGTTTGTAAAAAAAACAAGTCTTAAAAAATGTGATATGTTGGACTATTTCCATCATCTATCAGTAAATGTTCAATGTATAGAAAATTTTAAACTTAAATTTTTGAAAATAGATAACACAGATTAGTAATGACATATTTCAAATAGTAATAGTCTCCATTCTTCTTCAGGTGTTGCTGGCTTGACCAGTGCATAGGAGTCCTTAAATCATCTTTAGATTCTCGAACATCAAATTTAAGGCAAATGCTCTTAACAGCTATTCTGTCAAAGAATAACTCAGTTGATTAGAGTGCATGTCTTACATTCGAGAATCTAAAGGTGCATTGGTCAGGCCAGCAACACCTGAAGAGTGGGAAATAATACTACTTGAAACATTGTCATTACTAAGCTGTGTTGTCTGTTTGTGTGTTATTATTAAAAAAATGTATTTGAAAAGTTTAATTTTCTATACATTCAACATTTATTGATAGATGACAGAAATAATCCAACATATTACATCTAATATACCATCATCACAAACCTTCAGAGAAAGCTTTAAAAAAACTTCATCAGAAATGTGTACAAACTTTTCATCAAGAGTTTATTAGCAAGAAAGATATAATACCAAAATCATTTTATTTTGCTGCAATATCTTATGTAAATACAATTTATTCAAACCCTTTGAACACTTTTTAGCAAAACCTTTTATTTGTACATATATACATGCACCTACGTTTCAACTGTCCTGCAGTCTTCTTCAGAGTTATGATATAATAAAATAAAATACATAACGATATAAATAATACCATAAAAATATAAACTAAAAATATATAAAAAAACCTAATAAAACATAATCAAACCCAAATAAAATAATCCAGTTAATATAAAATAAAATATGGAAAATAAATATAAATTATACATGTATATTCCTAACTATACATACATTTTCAAGAACAACTATTAATCCAAATATATAATTCATTTTTATTAATTTTAACAATCTAATTATTTCTATTCCTTATAAACTTGAATTTATGGTTATTGACTCCATCTCGATAAAATAATTTTTATTCATATAATTGTCAGTTCAACAGCAATTCATTTATTAATATTCTTTTAATTTTTAAATCGTAATATCTATGATTTCCTTACTCATTCTTCTGTTAAAAATATTTTATATTATTTTTTAATATCTAAAAACCTATAAACATTATAATCTTTAAACTTATCCAATTTACTGTAATCTCTTGAAAACAAAAAAATGTTTGTTTCAAAAAATTATCTTATAACCTAGCACCCTTTATTACATATTTAAACTAAACACATTCCCTAAAACTCTTTAATTATATATATATTTATTTTATACACTAACTTTTTTATTACTATATAATTATAAATTTATATTATACTGCTTTATATATAAATATGCTAAGCTCTTACTAATATGTAATATCTATATACGCCTGGGTCTCGTTTTACACGGATTTATTTAACGCGATTTTGAAGTTACGCGATTCATGTTTCTTCTTAATATTTTTGTATGCAGTTTTCTTTTATGCATTAACACTGTATTAGACCGGAAGTCGAACTCTGATAATGTGCTATTACTTTAAATAATAAATTTTACGCACTTATGTCATATTTAAAGTAATAGCACATTATTGGAATTCGACTTTCATCTTAATAATTTCAATATTTTCAGTGCTTTATAATAGCAAGATTTTATGCAATAATGAAATTAAAATCATGATTTCCACATTTTATGTACACACATTAAATTTTACAAGATTATAATGTCAATTTGTTCAAACGTGCGTGTTAATTTTGCATTTTAAATCACATTGTTTTTGCTTTTTAAAAAAGAATGTAATCAATTATTAATCATTTAGTGTCCACAAGTTTATTTTTAAAAGGTGAGTAATAGCAGTGGGCACAATTAAATTTGACAATTAAAATCTGATTTTTAATTATAATTAACAATTTAAAAATTACTTAAGGCAACTGAAATTATTGTGATGTGAAACGAAATTTGATTTTTAAACAGAATTGAAAATTAAAGACAAAAATAAGAATTTAATTTTTAGTTGTTAGTTTTAATCAAATTTTTCCTAGCAATGTAGAAAAAAATAATGAAACAGCAGTGGAACCTGTTACTTTCACTGCAAAAATGATTCGAGGTCTTCAAATTTCTAATCAGTTGGCAAATTATTTTCTTATTAATGATACTAATCACGAATGTGCTCTTAAATTCCGAGAGCTAAATGGTTGTATGTCTGGATATTGTGAGCTTCATAAACAATTAATAAAATCATCATCTCAAAGATTAATTACTAATTATGTTGTCACCAGAAAACCATTAACACAACATGAGAGTGAAGTTGGTGTTAGTTGTATTTCCTCTTGTGAAGAATCTGATTTTTTACCAGTTTGCAAACGAACCTGTTTATCGGCAAATAGCGATAATAATTAAAATGTGTATAAAAAAATTTAAATTACTGTACTATAAATTATGCATAAAAATATTGTTTTGAATAAAATTAAATATTATAGTTAAAAAAAGTTTGTCTTGTATCAATTTTTTTCAAATTTGAAATTTTTTATAAGTCATATTTTATTTCCTTATTTTTTTTTGCGCAAATTTTAAAGTAATTTTACGTTAGTGCTTTGCTTTTATGCGATTTTTGAAAAACCACAGTCTGTATCCCCCCTTTTTCAAGGTAAGTTATGTCTATTTTTGTGCGATTTCTTTTGTGCATGTTTTCTGAGGAACCTATCTATCGCGTAAAACGAGACCCAGGTGTACTCATGTTTATACTCCTATTTAACTTATAAGCAATTTTCTCTTTATATATTTTATTTAATAACTATTTATACCGATCTCAATGATCCTAATCCCGGAATCCCTATTAAGTTTTGGTTTATCTTATTAGTATTGCTTCTTTTATTTTCCTTTTTTTAATATCTTCCATATGTAACTTCATTTTTATTGAACTTTGTGTAAATTTGTGTCTTGTTTCCTTCATATGTATATATATTGGTGATTTATTATATGACATGTTTTAATCTTGTTTTTATAGAATTTTGTTTCTTCCACATATTTGTTATCAATCCCACTATCTACACATTGTTTGGATTTTATCACATATACTCCATTAAGTATTTCTTTATTATATCCTACGTATTTGTTATCTATCAAATTTAATAAGTTTTCCATTTTTTATTAACTATTTTTGTAATAATTATTCTTTTGTATTTTTTATTAATCTTTATAATTTTGTTAAACTTATTCACTATAATATTATTTGTTTTTATTCCTATATATCTATTTTTACCTTTCTTTTTTCCTTCACTCTTTTCATTTTTATTTATCCTATACTCCAATTTTTCAATACTTCTTTTAATTATATGTACAGGGAAATCACTCTTTTTTAACTCATCGATTATTAAATCTTTTTGTTTAATATAGTCTTCTTTTCTTGAACAATACACTGCAGCCCTGTATATTCTTGAATATATACGACTAATTTTATATTTCCTGTCAATGTTGGAAAAACAACTTATTTTGTTACCAATATTGTTCTTATAAATATTTGTCTGAAAGCCAAAGACAAATAAACTGGTTTATTAATAATACTAATAAAAATGAAAGAGAATATAAAGTTTACAGTTGAGAATGAAGAAAATAATGAAATTACACATCTGGATATAATGTTTCAAAAGAAATTGATAGATAAAAAAATGGTATATTCAGACAAATATTTATAACAATATTGGTAACAAAATAAACTGTTTTCCGACATTGATAGGAAATATAAAATTAGTTGTATATATTCAAGAATATACAGGGCTGCAGTGTATTGTTCAAGAAAAGAAGACTATATTAAACAAAAAGATTCAATAATCAATGAGTTAAAAAAGTGGTTTCTTTGTACATATAATTAAAAGAAGTATTGAAAAATTAGAGTATAAGATAAATAAAAATGAAGAGTGAAGGAAAAAAGAAAGGTAAAAATAGATATATAGGAATAAAAACAAATATTAGTGAATAAATTTAACAAAATTATAAAGATTAATAAAAAATGCAAAAGAATAATTACTACAAAAATAGTTAATAAAAAGAGAAAATCTATTAAATTTGATAGATAACAAATGCATGGGATATAATAAAGTTGATAAAGAAATAATTAATGGAGTGTATGTGATAAAATGCAAACAATGTCTAGATAGTGGGAATGATAACAAATATGTGGGAGAAATAAAAAATTCTATAAAAACAAGATTAAAACATGTCAGATAATAAATCACTGATATATATATATATATATGAAGGAAACAGGACACAAATTTACACAAAGTTCAATAAAAATGAGGTTACATATGGAAAATATTAAAGAAAGGAAAATAAAAGCAATACTAATAAGATAAAACCAAAATTTAATAGGGATTCTGGGATTAGAATGAGACTGGTATAGATACAGTTATTAAATAAGATATATACAGGTAAATATATAGAGAAAATTGTTTATAAGTTAAATAATATAAACATGAGTATAGTTATAGATATTACATATTAGTAAAAACTTAGCATATTTATATATAAAACAGTATAATATAAATTTATAAGAGAATTAAGTTTATATAGTAAAAATAAAAGTTGAAGTGTATAAAATATATATATTGTACCCTTTTGTTTAGGTTAGGAGGAATTATTTATATCAATTTACTCAAAAATTTTAAATTTAAGTTATTTTAAAGGTATGATGTATATAATGTGTTGATGACCTTTTAAAGTCTAGTTAAAGCAAATAAGAATATTTACTGTATAATATTGTGTTAATATTTTAAAAAAACAGTTAACTAAAGATAAATTATATTGTATGGTTGGGAAAACTGGCCATAATAAATACTGCATTAATAAATCTTGTAAATAAAGGGTTAAAGTAAAGTTAAAAAGTAATAACTTGAAGTTAAATATATTTGAGTAATAAAAATTAATATTTAATAATTGAATGTAAAATATTCATTTAAAAGTAGTATTGTGGTAGAAAATGAATATTAGGTTTTGTGATATTAAACTATTATTTTAAAAGTTGTTATATTATTTTATAAAAAATATTTTTTTTTGTAAATTATTTAAATTGTTTTCAGCTAAATTGTAAGCGTTTCATGTGGGATATGTCATGTGACAGATAGATATCAATACACACATGCTTGCGAGTTTTTTTTAGTAAAGTTGCAAAACTTTTAAAATTCTAATATAAAGTATAAAATATTATATTTGACTACCACAAGATAAAAATAAAATTAGTGTAAATTATTAAGTCATGTTTTTTTTATTACTTTACAAAAACGAATGTAGTAAGTAAAATTAGATTTTTGTTTTGTTTTAAAAACATTTTAAAAAAAGTTAAAGGTAATAATAAATATTGATATAATTTTAAGTTATTTTGAAGTGTTTGATAGATGTAAATAAAATATGAAAATTAAATAGGAATTAAATAATATAATAAATATTAGATAAATCATTGTTTATTTTTAACTTTGATTCTGTGTTGTTGGCTAGGGATGTAAATAAGCTAGCAGAGCATTGTTTAGTTAACCAATCAAGGGAGTAATTTGGGTATAAAATTGGTGCACAATTATTTTCGGAGTACTACTACAACTACTTCTGTTAACTAAGTGTGCTGTATTAAACTTAACTTCTATTAGTTTGCAGTATAAAGATTCAGAGTACCATTAATAGTCAATTATATTAATTTCTAATTCCAAGAAAGTACAGTAATTTATTATAAGATCGTATAATACAGAAATGCCATGCTAAAAGCTAAGTAATTCATTATCAACCGATTTATTAAGCTTGATCTTAACATCACATTAAACATGAATAGATTATCATTAAATTTAAATTTATATAAAAAATGTCAAAATTGTTTCCATTAGGCATATAATTTTGCCTAGATTAATTAGTAATTGTAATTTGCTATTGAGATTAGCAAATTGGATGTCACATGGGAGGTTTAAAGGAAATTCACCAGAAATTAAAAGTAAAAAAAAAAATGCCTTTATTCGGAGGACTCATTTTAAAATTAAGACTAAGGAAATAAGATAGTAAAGTTTTAAAACTTTTAACTTGATAAAAAATAATTATTTTGGGAAATACGGAAATGTTTCTTTATGAAGAAATATTTAATAATCTATTTTAAAAAGATCGTAATAACTTTAAAAATGTAAAAACCAAGACCACTATCGAAACGTTTCATATTTTATTAAAAGGAATTTTTTTAAATAGATAACAAAATTAGCCTATTATTAATTAGTGTATGCTGGTCATACAAAAGATGTTAAAATTTATTTCTGGAGATATTTAAATACGTAGAAAAAGTTGAGACATTGTATTAGATAATATAAACCAGCATGGGATTTGAATGAAATTATCAGAACTTTGAAATTATTTTATTATATGACATTGAAAAATACTTCCAATAATTATTTTAAATTAATGGGAACCATGAACTATTATTTTATAAACTTTTAGGAGCAGATTCATGGTTATTTATGAAGCAATCCGGATATTTTAAAAATTGACTTACCTTATTTTTATTTTCGAAAATTGTCATTCATTTTGCTTTAAAGTGGAACCAACAGAGCATGCATGATTTTGGCATCAGTAGAAGTTTTTCATCAACAGCACTGGGAAGTGAAATACCCAAGAGGAAAAAAAAGACATTTTTTCTTCAAGGAACTTATTGACAAAGTTTTTGTTTTCGTAAATATGATTTTGAATTATTTCTTTTTACTAATTTGTGTTAATGCTTATTCATAGATTAGAGATAGGAAAGGAACATAAAAATATTAAACTACTTACTAACATAGTGCTTAGATTCTTATAAAAAATATTTAATAATTTTAAAAAGACTCAATATTTTAAGTGTGATAATATTAAATGAATGATATACTATATAATGTTTTATTTAGTTCGTGGATCAGAAAACGTCATTTAAGTGGTCAACCAGTAGAAAGATCACTTATGGTAATAATTATAAAAATATTAATGATTTTATGTATTTTTTTTATATTTTAGATGGTCAAATTATTATGTCATTTTTTGTGTAGATGTGTGAAAACATATAAATACACGATGCATACACAGATCTTATAGTTTATTTATTTAAAAAAATATGCATACTTTTATCTTATATTATAAATATATTCTAACATAATGGGAATATAATTGTATGATTCTATCATGATTGAACTTAATGCTTATTGTAAGTGGTTGAAGTATTAAAGTATTATGTCGACTAATTATTTATATTTTGGTTCAAGAGTTATTAAAGAAATGAAGCAATCTTTTCTTACTGAGCAGTTAGGTTATTTATATGTGAACTTATTTATTGTTATAAAGATGTGTAAGAATTTTAGCGATGTAGAATGATAAATCTCTAAAGAAGTTATCAAGATATTGACTTGGAACTAAATTAAATGAAACCAAGATGTTTTATGTAGGATTTATTAATATAGGAACAAAGATAATCGATGATGATGATTATGCAAGTATAGATAACTTAGCTCTATAGCTTGTATATTTTCCATGGCAGTGTTTTCTTTGTGCTGAAGTTAAATGTTCCATAGAGCTGAATAGCCTGGACATTATATTTTGTGGTGGTTATTAGACAGATAAGTCATACCTCATTTTTATACACTGTTACCGTGATGATTATATAGTAGAGGTACTAGTAGGTTAGACTCTAATTTATTTTATTTGCCTATGCATCTGTTTGCTATCAAAATTTCTACTATTACATCGTATAGGATGATATTTAAAATAAGAAATGATAAACAATTTTGGAGGTATGGATAGTATTAAAAAGTATAAGATATGTTGTCTTACTTGAAGTGAAGATAGAGATGAATACAAAAATTATAAGAATATGGTTTATCAGGAAAGGAATCATAAAATTTTCATATTCGAAATTGATTATTTTTTTATAAAGATATGTAAGTAATAATTAAAGTTGGTTTGTGAAAATATTGAATAACTGTGAAGTATTTTAAAATTTACATATAATGCATATTTTTGACAATATGATAAAACCGAATCATGTTTAAATGATAGATTTTTGTAAATGTTATTCTGTAGCAACGATATACACTATCACATACATTTTATCTGATATTAATATTTAAGCAGTAGTATAATTAGACCGCTATGTTGTTAATTAAATTTATTCATGTCGTTATTAAATTGGGAATAACTACATGATATGTTCAATTACTTCAAAAGAACTAAGTACAAGTTAATAGATGAATATTAAACTGGTTAATTTTTTCATTTTGTATCTCGAATTTACCAAATTAATGTACATGTAACAGAGATACATTATATTATTTTAATAAGAGATATGTAATTTAAAAAAATGTTCCATAACTTTTTTTTTTAGTTTATTTCAGAAAAGTACACAAAGTGTGATGATATAAAGTTCATTAATAATGTAAATAGTGTATATAAATTTATTGTTGAAGTTATAAATAAAATTTGTTAAACTTGTTTTATAAATTTTGGTGTTGACTCAATTTCTCCACATCACAGATACATAATCACAGATAATTTGAATTTTAAATATAATATTTGCACAACATAAATAGGATTAATATTTAAGTTATATTATTTTCTTGATATGATTTCTTCAAGAAACTTCATTTGTCATATTATTATTATGGTCATATAGTAACTATAAGATATTTACACAGAATTATAGTATTATTGATTGCCACATATTCTCAGATTATAAGACTATATCACATATTTATAAGATGCCATGTGAATAATAAGAAAATTATTTTACTTATTATTATTATTCATGAGTAGTGTTATAATGGGAAAATAGATAAGATTAAATTATACATTAAAGATTATTATTAATAATATTATTTAATTATTATTAGTATTAGTCAGATGTAGTTGAGAATATTAAATCCCTTATCATACTTAATTACAGAAATTATAATTGCCTAGAATTATTTTAAAAGAACTTTAGATTATTTGAGCTAAATTATTTTTATAGAGATGAAAATTGTTTTATCAGGATAATTTTAATTAAGTAATTATTGAAGACGTAGGAATGCTATAGATTTAGTGTTTGAGATAGTAAAAAAGAGGATAGTATTCTTATGCTATTGAGGTAATATCCTATGGAATATTGGCTCAATGTATTCATCTTGCCACTTGTAAACTCACTTCATAGTCTCATGATTTTTATTAGATATTTATTTAATTAATTTATGAAACCCAACCATATTATTATTTATTAATTTGAGCTAGTTTAATGACATATAGTATTGGAGAATATATTTATTATTGATTAGATACATTTTAGATGAGTATAATTATTTATCTGAGTTAGACTAAATTATTAGTATTACATATTTCCTGAAAGTGAGGGTACAATATATAATTAAAGAGTTGTAGGCAATATATATATATAGTTTAAATAATATGTAATAGAGGGAGCTGGGATATAAGATAATTTTTTGGAAAAAAAAACTTTTTTTTAAGAGATTACAGTAAATTGGGTAAGTTTAAAGATTATGTTTATAGGTTTTAGATATTAAAAAATAATAATAAGTATAAAATATTATTTTTAACAGAATGAGTAAGGAAATAATAAATATAATTTAAAAATTAAAATATTAATGAATTACTGTTGAACTGATAATTATATGAATAAAAATTAAGTATTTTATTGAGGTGGAGTTAATAACCATAAAGTTCAAGTTTATAAGGAATAGAAATAATTAGATTAAAATTAATAAAAATGAATTATATATTTGGATTCATAGTTCTTGAAGATGTACTTATACAGTTAGGAATATACATGTATAATTTATATTTATTTTCTTTTTATATTATATATTTTCTTTTATATTAACTGTATTATTTTATTTGGGTTTGATTATTTATTTGTTTTATTAGTTTTTTTATATATTTTATGTTGTTTTTAGTTTTTTATTGTCTACATTTTTATAGTATTATTTATATAGTTATGTATTTTATTATGTTTATTATATCAAAGCCCTGAAGAAGACTGCAGGACAGTTGAAACATATGTATATGTATATATGTACAAATAAAGAATTTTGCTAAAAAGTGTTTGAAGTGGTTTGGATAAATTGTATTTATACAAGAAAGATATATAGATCAAGGACATTGCAGATACGTTTTAAAACAAATGAAATTATAATTCAAAGGGTGATTGGAGAAATTTTGGTAACATCTTGTATCATTTCAATATGTTCCATTTTCTCTTCCTAAGACTTCATTTAAAAAAAAGCAATATGATTGGATCTGAGATAATGGACAAACTTTTAAGAAAATTTTGACAGAAAGGAAAATAAAATATGAATTTTTGATCAGAACAGGCTTGAATTTTTTCCTGAAGTATATATGACCTCATTGAGATTCTGATTAAATATCTGTTCACTGGAAGAAATTACATGTTCATAAATGTTAATGAGGTTAATCAGCAACAAGATGGATAACAAAAAGAAAAAAGAAATTTGGATATTGTGACAAATGCTATTTAGATAGGTCCAAAAAATGACTGATTAAAATTTGATACTTGATCTAACCTGATTATATGAATTGGTTTCAAATTAAAATGATTCATTTTTGAAAAAAAAGTTGTTTTTATTATTTTATGTTTAATTACTTCTAATAGACTGATATTCCATTTATATATGCTATTGCATTCTCTAATGGAGCCATGTATAGTAATCAAAGCTTTAGGATACTATTTAACATTTAATAATTCATATTTAAAGCAATAATCATAAAATAATAGAAGTATTTACATTGTAAATACATAAATTAGTTCAATAAAAAAATACTATTGTGAAAAAATAAACAGCAAAATATTTTTTAAGAATTTTAATAAAAGTTATCAAAAATTCCTGTTAACATAATCAAATTTCTAGATAGTGTATAACAATGATCTTTAGAAATCCTTTTATATTTACACCATTAACTTAAACATCAAAATCCAGTCTTTGATTACAATATTTTGAGATTATATCAATAATTGATATAATCAAAATTTTACACATTCTCTATCCAAAGGCTACATGAATATTTAAGCAATAAAATATCAAAAGTGGTTTTCTGTTTAAATCGTAGTATTTTTGTAACTAGAGTTACACCACAAATTTTAATAAGCCTTATAAACACTTATAATAAACAAAAAAGTATATTTACCATTTACTATAATGTTAAACATTAAATATATTTTGAATGTGACCAAGTACTTTTTACCATAAAAGATATAAAGAATCCTATGAACAACTTAATAGTTAATTGGTGATTTTGAAAATATATTGGATCTAACTACTATAGAGAGTAATATGTGTATTTCCATTGTCTATTACAGATATTTTAGGTGTAATAATAAAATAAGGATATATTTAAATATTTATTTTGTGTATATGCACACACATTGTACGTGTTAGTAAGTTACATTAACGTGTGAACTAGTTACAAGATTAAAACAAAATTACATTTGGTATTTAAATGTACGTATATACATATAATTGACTAGTATACTTAATAACTATCTGTAATTAATCATATATATATATAAGCATATTTTTATGTGCATAACAAAAGAAAATAATCTAGTAGTACAATGTAAGTAATTTCTGAATTATGTAATTAAGTAAATAAGTATATTTTTTCTTTAAAATTGTTCTACTAATTTTAAAATATAAATTATCTTCCATTCATTTTCTTTATAAATATTGTTTTAGTTATTGTATGAACTAATTTTTTTTCCACATCTGAGTATATATCATCATGCAGCTCCATCTGCAAATACATAGGCTTATAAATTATTCAAAAATTCATAAATTACAGCCATAATTAAAAAAACTTATTCTGTTAGTAGTAAATAAAGGAGTTTTTTTTTATATTATGTATAAATATAAGTTGATTAGTAAATGTTTGGGAATTATTAATATGAAATCATATTATAAATTTTTGAATAACTGATAAATCTCTATTGTAGAAATGGATTTATAAAATGATTATAGAATATGGTTGAAATGTAGATGCAACGGATAAAATTTTGGTTAATACCCTACGATTTGCAAAAAAATATATATGTAATTAATGTATCCCATAAGATTTTGCATGAGTTAAAAAAAAAATTATAAGCTTTTATTTGATGCCAATAGAATCGAATACCTACATTACATTCCATGTTTACTGATTCTTTAAAACAATGCATTGAAAATAATGGGATCACTAATCAATAAATTTAAGATTCATATCATACTTTACATATGTAAAATATATGCAATTAAATATTTAAAAAAATAAGTAAAACATAAAAATGAAATATTTACACGCATGTTACAATAAATAAAAACTTTTTTACTGCTCAGAAATTAATCTAAAAATAAACTTTGCTTTCTTCATTTATCAGTTGGAATGTTTTGTTGATAAAGAAATATACAAATAAAACTTGTGTTGTTTATTGATAGTGTTTGATTTTTTTTTTCTTTTTTTTCAACAAAATGTAAAAATAAATCTGGTGTTCTTTATTTAGACTTCGTGATCTGAGAACAACAGCATTTTGATCTTAAGAAAGTTATGACTTTCTGACTTGTATACCATTGCTAGAAATAAAAGTAATTGCCAGAGAAGAGTATTGGAATTTTTATACTATGATTTTCATAATGACATCGAAAATGAACCATCTTGTGTTAAATGCTGTTCTCAAGAAAAGAAGAAGCATATTCCCTGAACTATTTTGCAGTCTCATATGGATCACATATGTTGGAAAATGTCTCAGAAAAAACTAGTGATTAAATTAATCTCTTTTTAGCCATATTTCATTTGGGATATGCACTCAGTTTATCAGTTTGCAATAAAATAAATAATTGTCACAGTTTTAATTTTATTTTATTATAATTTGCATTGAATAAAGCCAAAACAAAGAATTTATGTGAAAAGTAATACATTTATTTGTAGCTGACCTTTATTATGGCTCTTTAGTAAGTATTGTTTTCATAAAAAAGGAATTGACTACACAATTGGGCATTTTTTGTCTCACTTTTTAAAAACTAAATAAAGAAAAAAAATTCAAAAATATAATTTTAGTAAAAGTTTAAAACAAATCTGCCAATTACAAATTATTTTTAAGAGGTCCGAAATTATACATATAATTTATAAAAATTTCTAAATCAATAACAAACTTACATTTATCTATATTTTTTCTCTCCCTCCTTACCATCCACCTCACCTTTGTTTAAAACCAAATAAGAAATTGAAAAGACAAATAATATTAAAAGTTCAAAACAAACTTGTCCATTACAGGTAATGAGATTTTAAATTACACAATTAATTTATAAATTTGCAAATCAATATTATGAAGTATTATCAAGAAATCATTTTTACAAATAAAAAGAATCTTAAACTTATCAATTTGTTAACCCCATTGTTTCATGTTGAAGCAGTGTTTAAAGAATCAATACACTAAAAATGAAATGTAGATATCCAACTTTATCAGTACCCCTTATTATTAACAGTTAAATGTATTTGGAATATTTAAAAAAAGTTAAATTTTTCTAAAGACATTGAATACTCAGATGATGGAAATAGTCAAATAAATAAATACAATTTAAAGTGTCTTCTTTTAATGACTACATTTACAAAATTCATATATTGAAAATGTTTTATAAAGCATATATTATTTGAAATATCTCTAATAATATTTAAAGTAATGGGTGTCTGCAAATTAACACTTTTATAATTAGTAAAATTTGTGCTACTAATTAATGAAAGCTTTGATAGGTATAATAAAGTTAGTTTGTTGATAATGAATGAAAAATAAAATATTTTATCTTTCTTTTTAATGGCATTAAGTTGAATTCAACTTTGAATACTATAATGTATTTATAATATTTGCAACCTTTATATATAATTTGTATGCATTAGATATCTTTTATGTCCACGATTAAATATATCAAGTTTATATAAGTCAAGAATTATATATTATAAAGGCAAACTCTTTATACAGTACCACCACCCAGTGCAAGCCTTAGTAGTCAATGGATGCAAAAAGGTTTGTGCATAAAATCCCCATCTACTCATCCAATATTCTTAATCCAGTTTTTAGTTTATAGCACTGCACCTAATACAACCACCCAGAAGCCACCTTTTACCTATTTAGTTGACTAAAGAACTATAAACCCAGTATGAAAACAATGTTTGCAATCCATGTAGCTATATAGATATGAACCTAGTTTAATATCTATACATTTTGGTATCTGGTTTTTTAAAAACACAGTGCCCATCATCCTATGGGAGGATTACTATAAAACCATTAAACAATAACATAAGTAGTGACACACAGTGCAAACCTTAGTAATCAATAGATGCAGAAAGATTTGTGAATAAAATTCCTATCTAGTGCCTACTCATCCAATATCTCTAGACTAGTTTTTTAGCTTATGGCTTTCATCAATGAGGAGCCTTGAATCTGAGAATACTGCACCTAAGGTTTGTGTTGGGTCATATTCCTGTATCAAATTTGCTACTGTTTTAACACCTTGTGTAAGCATATGAAATGGTGATCATGTGATGTTTTAGTGGCTTAATATCAATCTTGCCCATGTTTTTTAAAAAAATCAACACACCAAAATATATAAATACTAAATTGGGTTCAGATGTATATGACTATACAAGTGTGAAAACAGGCAAAACTCACTATATGTATTGCCACACAGCAAGCTAGAGTAATCAATGAATGCCAGAAGACTTGTGCATAAAATCCCCATCTAGTGCCTACTCATCCAATATCCCCAGACTAGTTTCTGGCTTGTGGCCTTCATCAGTGAGGAGCCTTGGATCTGAACGCACTGCACCTAGATCTTAGAATCTAATGCAACCCTCCAGAAGCCACCTTTTATGTCCACTTAACTACAAAACTATGAGTCTTAAACTGAAAATACCTTACTGTTTTCATCCAAGCCTATTAGCATGCATTAATTTCTCTAGCTTGCTGTGTGTGGCAATACGTATAGTGAGTTTTGCCTGTTTTAACAACAGTTATACACAAGCATAAGAAGTGGTGGTCATGTGACTATACAAGTGAATTAATGTGAATTGAAAACATTATTAAGGTTTTCATTTTGGGCTCATAGCTTTGTAGTCAACCAAATAGGTAAAAGTTGATGTTAGAGAGTTGCATTAGATCCTAAGATCTAGGCTCAGTGCTCTCAGATCTAAGGCTCCTCAGTGATGAAAACTACAAGCAAAAAACTAGTCTGGGAATATTGAATGAATAGACTCTATATAGCAATTTTATGATTACTAAAGCTTGCATTGGGTGATACTACTGCATGGAGAGTTTGCTACTGTTTTAACAGCACTGTAGGGATTGGAAATGGTGATCATGTGATGTTTTAGTGATTTTATGCCAATCCTTCCCAGGGTTTTTAAAATCAAAGATCCCAAAATGTATAGATACTGAACTGGATTCAGGTCTATATGATTATACAAGTGAATTAATTTGGATTGAAAACATTGTTTTCATTTTGGCTCAATGCTTTATAGTCAACTAAATAGGTAAAAGGTGTTTTTTGGAGAGTTGCATAAAATCTAGGTGCCGTGCTCTCAGATCCAAGGTGCCTCACTAATGAAAGTCACAAGCTAGAAACTTGTCTGAGATATTGGATGACTAGGCAATAGATTAGGCACCAGATACAGATTTTATGCACAAAACTTTTTGCATTCATTGTTTCTAAAGCTTTCACTGGTTGCCACTACTTTATGGAGAGTTTGCTACTGTTGTAACAGCTTTGTGATCCTGTGAATTATCTGCTATGTGGTATGGTAGTTAGCTGTTGCCTTTTTTTTTTATTAAATTCACACATATTCATTATTTTACCTTAAGAAAAAAAATTAGTCAAAATAATAAAATGAATTTAACAAAAATCAATCTCACATTAATGATAATTTATAAGAATATAAGCAAATTGTTAATTTGATGTCAATAATTTTATATACTATGCTTCTTTAATGGCAACTACTTGTAAATATATTATTATTTTGAAATTATATTTGAATTATCATTTGCCAACCTTTCCTTAAAAATGAACGATTGCATGCTTTTTTTTTTATATTTATAATTGATAATTATTAAGGTCTAAGAAATTAAGTTTTAAATATAAGAAATTTTGTATTAACTAAATAAAATTAGGTTATCTTGAATTTTGTTTTAACTAACTGATTATTTGAAAATCTTTAAACTATTATCAGATTTAAGTCTCAATATATAGATCTGATAATAAAATTTATTACAAATTAGTTCACACTACAAATATAAGAAACTACTTTTTTTTATATCTGTAAGACATGTTAAAAATATGGAAAAAATATTTTATTCATACATATCCATAATTTCACAATGAAACAACTTATAAGATACTTTTAAAGTATAGACATCATAGCAATATATAGAACAGGTAAAACATTTTTTAATTATTTCATTTAAATATCTATAAGAAACAACAACTGAAAATAGTTGCTTACAAGCTTAATATAATTCTTAAGAATCTTTGCACTGCTGATTTAAAGTAAATCAATTTTTGATTTAAGATATTTTTCTTTAACGCTACTTAAATCTATAAAGCTATTTCATTTATCAAATGTAATTAAATAATTCTTAATATTTACTTGCAAAAGTCATCATTTTTATCAGAAATAAAACTGCAATAATAACTTTTTCATTGATGATTTCTAATTTCAGTAAAACAGTAATTTTCATGAATATTACTTACATTCACAATAGTCACTTTATAACAATTATTCAATAATGAAGTGTTTTTTTGTTGTTGTTTTCATATAATGAACAATGTCAAGCTTTAAATAATGTTCATTTTATAATATGTATCTATCACAGTAATAATTTCATTATTGAGTAAATAGTGCAGTAACTTTCAAATGATTTTGCGTTATTGTATAACATATTTCTAAAATAGCTAATTGTTTAAGAGTTAGTAAAATTTTGCCAGATAAAAGATGTACAAAAACTTATTAATTAATAATAAAATGAAGAAAATTCAAATACCTACTTTTATTTTTTTAAAAAAAAAAAACACATTGGTACTATTTTTTTTTTTTAAATAGTTAATCAGAAACTAAATTTAAAAGCTGTAAAATTCAATGACTTTCTTACAAGATAGCTAAAAATTTTCATTAAATACAATGATTTAATTGAGAAATCCAAATAGGATATAATTTTCATTTATCTTTAATGAATTTTAGAATCCAATTTCAACAATCTATTATATTTTTTTTAATTAAATTTAGTAAGAGCAATTACACATCAAAGGCACATGTTACATATTATAATATACCCGTTATATTTTATATCGCCATTGTACGCTTCTTCCCGTAGCTTCGAGTGAGGATATTTGTGAGCATGGTCTGATTCCATCTCACGCGCCAATCTTACACATGGATAAGAATTATCTCATCGAAAACGTAAATAAGGGTTCGGGTGTATAGATATACCTCTGTTTATGGTAGTGCATCCGTACCAGCTCAATCTCAGGGTTTGGGGACTATAGTCTAACTAGAGAACAAAGCTAAACACTACCCAACTAAGTCTTATGTGTCTATCTATTCTGTCCGATAATTTATCCGTTATAAATCTAATAACTCAACCCGAATGTTATCATACAATTTACTCTTTTATTACCATACTTAATACCGATAAAATCTCATTTATCCACGCATATAAATATACCAATATTCAAGCGCACAGCCCATTTACCCTGATACACACATATATAATTCATATATGCATCAAAATAATGCAATTATACATCAGAGCTGTTTATTTAATGTTGTTACTTTATTTAATTTAAAAGAGATTTATTATAGCATTAATATTGAGGTAACACTAGTTTCTTTACCAAGACGCATTCATTGAACATATATGTAGTGTAAACGTCAATTTACCTTAAGTACCGTCGACTGTTCACACGGTCAAAGACAAGTCCGCATTTATAATTCTCCACGAATACTGGTCTGGTTGATATAACGGATGGCAAGTAGTTCCAATATGGTATATCGAATAGCTTATTCTGGAGGTGGAGTAGATGATTCACTCGCTTTATGAAAGGGTCCAATTTCATAGATCTTTCGTCGCCATTACTCTTGATGAAACAAGAACTCTTTTTTTTTTTGTATAGCGAAGTTCATAGGTCCACTTCAGATGAGTTCCACGACAACTGTCCACTGTATCGGTTAAAGAAACTAACGCTATTGAATTACCCCGACATTTTGGGTGAGAAATATTAATAAACTTCTTAAGAAAATTTATACGTCCACACAATCTGCAGTCCAAACCGCCTCTTTTTTTTTTTTTTTTCTCCTCTCGAGCCCACAAAAAAGTTCTTTTGTTTTCACTCTTTAACTTTGTAAAATTTTCTTCCAATATCCCTACGCCACTGTCCCGTTCTTTATTGTTTTCCAAAATTACCCACCTGACCCGTTTTCGGACTTCTTGATGCCAGTTATTACTAAACCGCCTACAGCAACTGATTTATTTCTATTTCTGTCTTCATATGTTCAAAAAATTAATTAGCAAAAGAAAACACGTGTTACCGACAATATTATTAACCAGACTTAAAGAAAAATTTTAACGGATAAAATATATACGAATAATCAATTACAACTTATACAGCTCCGTATATAATTGCTTGTAACCATCACCGTTAATACATACACACATTTTATACTCACATATACAAATATATTTATATAAGCATACCCACCTAACATTCACACTCTTTGTAACAGGGTTCGAATGACTATTTACATATATCTCTTTTCGTATATAGTCGCTCAACATTAACACTCGCAATTAGTAATATATTACATACGCTTGTATTCGAACCCCGTTTGTTACAATATATATATATAATACACATTAAAGAAAAAAAAATTACTTTTTTTTTTGCCAGTGCATTATATGTTCTAGACTTCTTTTTTTTTTTTTTATAAATTATTCATTTTTTATTTTCATAAGCAAGGAGCACATGTATGAACATGTATGTGTGTGCTTATATATGAAAATAGTAAAACAGCCTTTAAATAGTCAACAGCATGGCAAAGACCTATCTAATTGCCCCCCCCCCCCAAAAAAAAAAAAAACTGTAAAGAAGAAGGTATTACAAAGCTGTTAAATTTCAGTCAGTAAATATTTTTAACATTTTTACATAATTGTGTTACTTTTAACTAAGACTAACTTGGTTACCCATTTAATGATCAATAATTGGATGACTAAATGAATTGACTATGGTAAGCAGATAAACTAACCATTATATTTCAAGGCTTTATTTGGATATATTTGTGATACAAATTTCCATTATTAATTAGAAAATAATTTCAAATAAGATATGATAATGTAAATTGTGTAACAACTATACAATAATAAATTGCCACCAATGATAATCATGTGTTATCACTTAATGGAATAGCCTACAATCTAATCACAATAACTATATATCTGCATAAATAATATATATATAAGTTTGTCTGAAAATAACTGAAATATCAATAAAAACATCTCAATATATTATTACATTAAAAAAAAAAAAAGCGAAGCTATAATTATTTAATGGATAGAACGATGCAGCATTAGCTGATATAAAAAATTAGAATTTTATTCTTAATATGAATCAATGGATAATTTGCTTATTTATTTATAAATCATTTTTGAATTACATTTTTTTTAAAAAGGTATGAGGTAAATTAAATTTTGTAAATATTTGCTATCCAATTTATGACTTAAAATTGAAAAAAAAATCATACATATACTTTTTTTAATTTATCTTATATGGTTTTTAATTATTAAAATCAACAAATGATATAACATGATTTCCCAAGCTATTAAATTTTTATTAACAACTGTGAACTAATGAATATTTTTTTAAATCTCCATTATTTTGAATAAAAATTTTAAATAGCATGTATAACTTAATGCTTAAAGAACTCTAAGTTTATTCTGTGTATAATCTTAAATTTTAATTTGAATATTTTTTTATTGTGGTTAAGCTTTCATATAAAGCTTTAAACAAACTCAAAAAACGTGAATCTAGGCCTGTCATGTCTGAACTGATAACATTGGAAACAAATCCAAAACCAATTTGCGATTCCAAATCACCACCAGCAATCTGTCCTCCATAACCAGGATGACCAATTATTATTTCATTCTATTAAAAAAAAAAAAAAAAAAATTCTTTCATAACAAATGCATAAATGTGTGTTATGTATGTAATACTTAAGCAAGCAATATAAATATATTTAGCATTATATGAATGTGTCGATATACATACATGAATGTATAAAGAATGCCCCAAAAGTTAGGCATCAGAAAAGAAAGACAAAGCTCTGATTTATAGACCTTGATCAACATATCCACCATTACACTGTTAGCATACAAATTTAGGAGTATGATCCTGACATATGATTAATATGTCAGAATTATGCACTATATACCTTTGTAATATGCTAATGAAAATGTTCAAGATATCTTACTTTCTCAGAGATAGTGACACATTATCAAATTATATCCATCAATTAAAATTATTTTCAATTAATTTCTATTGCTATTGAACTTTACATATCATTTGTAAATACTTAGGAACATGGTAAATATTACTTTTTGACACCTGTTTTGGCAACAATTGACTAAAAACTTTCTGGAGTTACTACATTAAATAAAGATAATAATCATTTATGATCATCAAATGATCTTAAAAATTCTCCGAATGTTATATCATTTGTAGATCCTGTTTTTTTAAATGTTGCCAACAAGTCTGCTAGACAGCATGCTGCATTATGGAATGATAGTCTAGATGCAATTTGTTCTTTGATTTCAATTTTTTACAAATAGAATTACTTGCAATTCATTCTTCCTTGCTCAGATACAATGTGATCTGTAAAAATATACATTAATACTTTAATGTTGAACTTATGGATCATCTTTAGTTTTGTATCTTTCTAACTGTGTTAATAATAATTGAACAGATTAGTGCTCAGGAGTTCATAAAAAATTCAAACATTGAAAGTAATAAAACTGAAGATGCAAAACAGTGCTTACATATGTTCAAGAGTGTACAGATTTTTAAAAAATACTATATATATATATATAAATGTTAAATTGATTTTCACAGGAAAAATTGTTTGATAAGAACTTCCCTTCCTTGATGTGTTGTCACCAAAAAAACAGAATAAATGTGTATTTTTCTATTTTGGTATCCCATTATCACTCAGCTCAGATATTTTCTGTGGCAAAAAATATCTTTATTAGACTATTTAATCTTTCAGATAAATCATATTTAGAGGAAGAAATAAATTATACAAGCAATATTTTGTTAGCTAATGGTTATAATAATTAAATCAGAAATAAAGCTTTATTTCAGGTCTAAAATAATCATACTAAAAAAAAAAAAAAAACAGCCATTAAAACTTATATTTCTTATAAAAACAATAAACTTTAGAAAATATTACATATATTCTAAAATGCTTTAATATAAGAATATATATCACTAACCAAAAACTTTGGGAAATTCTGTCCATGCCTAAGGATTTAATCCCTTTTGAGATCCAGGGTTTATGAATCCTGTGTGGAGTTTATGGAATCTCTTATGTAGGTAAGAGTAAATGTGACATCAGGAGTAAGAGATGTGAATATACAAATGCAGATAAGCAGTTCTCATCAACAGTAGCATTCTCACTCCATGCTATAAATGCAGGTCATAATATAGATATAGACTTACACATGAGTGACTTGACTGGCAGTAATTATGAGAAAGAATAGTAAAAAGTAGTTTTGAAATTCTTTAAAGCATTTTTTTTATATATAATATATATTAAAAATAATAATACTGTAATATGTTAGTTTTTATTATTAATATCTGAAGGATTTAAATATATATATATTATTTTTATTAAAAAAAAATGTAATAAGTTAATTTTGGAATTGGTAGTTACAAGACTGAGAATTAAAAAAAAGGATGTACTTAAAACTATAATTGAAATAATGTATGTTGGAATAACTGATCAAATGTTACATAATTTCAATAATATATAATAAAATTATGCAGACTAATTAAGAAAAATTATATAAATAAATGGGGTAGAATAATTAAAAAATAGATCTTAAAAAATAATAAGGTAATCAAAACATCTACGCATCTACATTTTGATTTCATAAAAACAGAAAAAAAAAATTGAGATTGTATTTTACAATTAGTTTTATATATTGTTACATTTTTGGTAAAAGCCAATATTTTGCTTTTATTAATAGATAAAACTATATATAATCTTTAATTTTTACTTTAAAATATGCAACTAAGGGTTATTTAAGACATGGGCATGGATTAAAAAAAAAAACAGGTGAGGCTGCAGAGTATGTTTAAAGATATGTGTTTCTTTAAAAAGCATCCTTGAAACTAGATGCTCTGGATACTATAATTGCAACTGCATATGTTTGTACTAAAAAGTTTCAATTCCCAGTGCAACTAGAAATATATTATGATGATTCTAACAAGCATTTATGTAAGTAATTTTAATAAGCAAAAAGAAAAAAAAGTTCTGAAGAGAAAATATATAAGTGGATATTCTAGCTTTATTTCCAAAATGTACATTTCTAGGAAGAAAACTCTAAGATAGAAGAAGCTACTGCAAGAACTTCTGCAAAGAAACTGTTTTACTTTTATGCAGACAGATGAAAATTGCTTGAATTATTCGAAAAAAAAACAAAAAAAAACAACTTTATAATTTATACATATTATTTAAGAATGTTTTGAAACACCTACTCTGATTTCATATATATATATATATTTGTTAATTAATATTAATTAATCATAAATACATTTTGTTTTTAAATTATTATAAATTGGTGATTGTATAAATATATATGCAAAATGGAAATGTGAACGATTTGTAGTTAATTCATTTCAATTTTTAATCTTTCTTTAAGATATATTAAAGGACAAATTATTTGTTGCTTTTGATTAATTTTCTTTTTTAAAAAGTGATTTAAAAAAAAGAAAAAAAATTATCTTTACAGGATAACTTCTTTTAAATATAATTAGGATCCATAACATGTCTAAAAAATGTTCTTTTAAATAAAAAATGTAATAATATTTCAGGTTATAATATAATTCTAAAATGTATAGCTTAACAAAAAACACAGAAGTCATATAGCAGGATATATAAATATAAGATAGGTGTCCATGTTCATGCAGAGGATAAATGTCCAAGTTATACAATTAAAAAACTACACTGTAACCATTTTAATTTCAAATTAAGCATATAAATTGTTTACTATTACAAATATGATCAAGTATTGTCTTACATGAAAATAGAATCTTGTGTTAATGACCATTAATGGTATATGCTTTTATATGTATAAACTTTATTACATAAATACAGTTATATATGAACTATTATTATAGTAATGTTTAATTCAAAGTATTAATTAGGAACAGAAGTGATTAAGAAGTAAAAATATTATTTATCAAAGATAGAATTCAAAATCTGACAATCTCTATGAATTATTATTAATTTTATGAATACTGTTTTATAAGAGATAATATTTAAAGACTGATCACCTCTTCAAATTGCTTTTAATTTTATGCAAGTTAAATTGTGTAGCTATGTATATATTTACCAAAATTTACAATGGAAATATATTGATAGACTAATTTTATTTTGGATACATATACGATGACTATGAATGTAAATGTGATTAGATAAATTGATATATTTGTAGGAGTCATTAACAAGTGAAGTCATATCCTAGATGCATTAAAGACATAGAGTATTTGTTAATATCAGTCAATGCTTGATCATAGTATCATATTATTTTACAAGCTAAAGTTTATGTAATTAATATTTATAAAGTTTGATTAGATGTAAATCTTGAACATTTTCAGGGCATTTCAATGTTTTAATTTGTTGTGTATTCATCACATACTCATGAAATATCCTTAAAATATAATTTAGAAATGAGGCTATTCATGAAATAATATTACTTAATAATAAAATTTAAAAAGGATAATTAAATAAGAAATTAATTATTTAAAGAGGAATAAAATTTAAATTAGAAGAATATAATTGAAAAGGAGCTGTTAATAGTTTTTGTTAACTATAATGCCTCATAATATGTTTTATAAATGTTAACTAAGGAATGTATTATATTTTCTTGAGAATGGAAATAATGAATGATATACACTGAAAATTGTTATCATTACTCTGTAATAAATTATTGTTTATTGCCATAAATTTAAGTATTGTGAGAATTCAATTTCTTATAGATGAAAATTATTCAGCCAGAATACCATGACCATGATTTATTTCATCCAGGAATAATTCAAGTGATCCTTAATTTAGCCAGGTATTATAAATCAAGAGTGATGGCTTAGTCAGATAAAACCAATAAAGTATAGGAATGATTAAAATAAAGAGCAGAAATATTATGAATAAATGGTGATAAACTAATCTTTTTAGTTTAAAAACAAGATATATCCTTGAAACATTTCCTCATGGTATTTATCAGATGATATTCAGATTTTGATGATGAACATGAACTCATCTCTGAAAAATAAAGGTAGGTATATTATTTATTTATTGTTTTATTATGCTTAGCTCACATTATTATCGTAGATATTAGTATATTTAAAGGTATATTCAAATATTACAATCAACAATGAATCACAAACATATATCTGTAAAAAAGTGTTTATAAAATTCACAATTATAAAAAAGACAATATTTAGTTTATGATTTATGGTTAGAGATTAATGGGTTTTGACACAACTAACGAATAGGGTTTCACTCAAACTGGTCCTACAAGCCTTGTATTTACAATTCAAAATTTGGCTATTGAATAACATCGTATATCTTATTTAAAAATATATAATAAAGATTGCTTAAATGTTCTTATTCATTAGATTAAGATATATCTTATTACAAAGCTAAATCATATTCAGAATTTGGATACCATATAACATCATATACTTTAGCTAATCAACAAAATAAAGGATACTTAAATGTTCTTATTCATGTTGTAACATATGTACTATTTATATAATTGGTTATGTTATACACATATTAGTGAGATCTAAATATTCAAGAGTTAATGAATTTTCTGACTACAATATATTTATATATTGTAATAGTGGAATTTAAATTCAAATCCTGTGACTTTTTTATATTTAATATTGATCTTGTTATCCTAATAATGACATAACAAAAGAGATAATATATAAATATGAGATATAAATATTCAATATTTTAATTACTATGCACAATTAATCTTTAAACATAATCAAATAGGATATTAAGCTCATGGTTAGACGTATATATGTGAAGTTATATATTGGCATAATAGAACAATAATGAATATATATATTCTGATTAAAATGTTTAACATAGTTATTTTCTATAAAACAAATGAGTAAGAAAGCATTCCAACTTTTAAAATTAGATATATTTTGTAAAGACATTTTAATAACAGGAAACACAGATTTATTAGGAAGGAAATTAAATGAATGAATGAGAAAATAAGCTTGACCCGAATGAGGTTAAATACTATGACAATGTACCAAGAAAACAAGATATTATAGAAAGTCTCTTTTTAAAAAGAACAATAAGTCCACATTTTATTTAATACATATTAACAGTTTAGAATAGTAATAATCAATCATTAAGTTATCAACAACCTCAACCTATAGTCAAGACAATCCCCTTTAACAATAATGTATATTTATAAGACCCTAAAGATTACAACTTGATGAAAGAGTGTGAGATTACTAATGCCAAAAAGTTTAAAACAAATCTCACTAATCAGGCAAATATAACTTGTTCTGAAAGCAAACTAATAAATAGTCATTTATAATTTCCAAATTCCATATAAAATATATATTTACTAAGGCAATAAAACCAATTACTCAAGGTTTTAAAAGATTTATAAATGTAGATGATAGCAGTCAACTCTTAAGCTATCAACAATCTCAACATGTAGTCAAAGCAAACCTCCTTTAATAATAAGTGGTACCACCATTAGCTATGGTCTGATAAATTTATATAGACATTAAAGATTGCAACTTGATCAAGGAGTTATAATTGACTATTTATTAAGTCTGCTTTCAAAACACATTGTAATTGCCTGATATTAATGAAGCTTGTTTAAACTTCTTTGCATTATTAATCCCACACTCCTTGGTCAAGTTGCAATCTTTAATGTCTATATAAATATATAAGGTCATAGATAAAGATGGCATCATCTTTAATGTTAAAGGTTATCTTGTTTACAGATTGAGATTGTTGGTAACTTAAGGGTTGATTGTTATCATTTACATTTATAAACTTATTAAAGCCTTGAGAAATTGGCTTTATTGTCTTAACAATTTAGTATTATAAATCTACTAGATACATTTATAATTTATTTTGAACCATGATGAATAAGATGGGGTGAATAATAAAACTTCTACGTATCATGGCTATTTAGCCTTTTCTGTGGAGAATCTATATACAGTAACATCAAATTCAAATTTGTCTCATAATGGTAAAAAAATATTAAATTATGTAATGAAATATATATTTGTAAAATCATTTAAAGGAATAAGAAATTACATTATAAATGCACAATTGTAATTCATGATAAAATGTGCTAAATGCAAGTATGAAATATAGTTTAAGTTTAAAAATAATCATCAAAGTTTATAAATAAAATAGGACACTCATATTTGAACTAAATACAAACTATATATATTGTGTACCTTCCAATTTAGCCCATGACTAAATTGCAATAGTGTGCATAAAATAACAGAAAAAAATCATTATCACATTTTCTTGTATAAGAAAGGAAAGCTGTAGGGCCGAGTTCCAACCCTACATGACCAAGCACCCCAAAACCTCAAACAGAGAGTGGGAAAAATATTTGTTTCCCTCTGTATCAGTAAAAAGGATAATATATGCTTTTAATAGTAGCACATATAAATAGTTATCTGTAGACACAAACTAGTCAATTAATCATTTTTCTGATTTTGATTATTAACCTTCTTTAAAATTAATTTCTACTTAATAGATTATAATATTTTCTTTAATCTTTAATTCTAAGTCTTACTAAATTGTTCTCTGAATTTTAAGCTATAGCTTTTCAGATCATTCAGATTATTTTTTGATAAGCTGGTTATATATGGATGAGTGTGTGCCTATATTTACAGACATAAAACTAAAACATTTACAAACACATTTTGATTATAGAACGGGTTTTGTTAAAATCATTTTGTGATTTTTTTTATAAAAGTTATATTATTTAGAAGCAATTTATTTTATTTTGTCTGAAAAGGTTAGAGGTTCACTTGACCTGTCAGATCAAGGTCAGAGGTTAATAAAAGATAGAGGTCAAATTTTAGACTTGAGAAAAGGGGGAGACTGCTGTTAGAATTGAGAGTCCAGATCAGTCAATGATTACATTACCAAGAAATCATATTATTTTAGATTTCTTGCTAATCACAAATTTAAAGAAAATTGTCAATTTTGAAAACATTTTGATGGATGGTTTAATTAATGGAAGCCATGTGTTTCTAGCAACAAAAATATGTGAAATCATGAGACAGACTAACTTGTATAAAAAGCTGAAAATAAGTCTGATAGAGAAAATAAATAAACTAGACTGCTTTGGAGAAATCAGAGACTATTTTAAAGATTTCTACATTAACATGATGGGCTAGAAAGATATTTTATGGGCTTCCATTTGTCCTATCAAGAGATCAATGCACATCAGAAGAGTTTGAATCCAAAGTATATAAAACACTTTATAAGTAATTGCTAAAAATGAAAGAAAAAACTCATTGCCTCACCTGTGCTTTCAAATCTAAATGGATTTAGAAGTAAAACGCTGAAATCTGTGAAACCATGCTATTTCATTTATGCAATTTTCTGAATTTAAACCAAAGCAGAATGCTAAAATATATGGAAAGCAGCAAATATCCATGGTCTATTAAAAGTAATTATACTTAGAAGAAATGAAGAAACAATTCCAGTGCTAAATGGTCTCTTATCGCAGTAAAAAAGAATCGCAAGCCCAAGCAAGAATAGGACTGTTCCAATAAAACACTGTAATTGGTAAATATACGCACATTACATATTAGTGTGTGAATGCAGTCAAATTTTAAACCTTCAACAAGCTGACTTTAAAATCATTGGACTCTTTGCTCTTTGAAAGTGCCTGTGCCTCAAAGTAAAAGAACTGATAATATGAATTTTAATTATATTTTTATCAGTCACTTAATATTAACAGATCTTTTAATAATACATCCAATCTCTTTTTTTAAAATCGTTGAATCTTAAAAATCAATTATAGAAGATTTTCAGTAATACTAGCTATTGCATTATTGATGAATTATGTATTCTCAAATTATTACATGTAACCATTTATGTGTGCATTTTATTTTTATAAAATGTGTTTATCGTATATCGATTCAAATATTATGAAATGTTGATTTATATTGTATGTCAAAAGGCTTTTTATTCATAATGGGAATTAACACATATACACACATAGTAATATAATTATGCTTAATTACATGTATATTTGTTGAGCCTGAATGTTAAAAATCGGTAAAAATTTAGCATTAGGGGAGAGGGATTTTTTAAAGTAATTAATGACTTAGATCAGTGGACAGTCAGATAGGTAATTAGAAGCTAATTTCCTTAAATGCTCTAATCTCTATAATATGACTAACCTTTCCCTAATCGATTCTTTTTTTTAATATTATGTTTAAATTTATAAAGATGAAAATATGTTATATGCAATAGGTGTGTATGTGTGTGCATAGTGTATTTTTTTTTTTAATGAAATGTTTTTTTAGGATATAAAAATTTTATTTATCCATTATAGAAATGAATGCACACACATTACCCTTCATAATATGAACGCTGAGTATGTGTCATTAAGGGAAAGGGGGAAGATCTTTGATATTATTAATATTATTATTTAAAAGGTAAACAATTTATCATTATTAATTACATAATTTTTTTTATCTTTTATTATTAATGATTAATCAGTAATAAATGTTAGTTTGTTTTATTAAAAGCATATATCTTTCTTAAGAGTTATTCATTGTCATTAATTATGATCATTCATCATCACTGATGAATATTAATCATTAAGTCATAATTTATATATAATAACGTTTAGGTAAGAAATTATTGGTTTATAAAAGATTAAATTTTATGTTGTTAGTTCTAAAGCTGTGGCTGAAAGCATCATTACCATCACCATCATCTTATTAATCGATAGCCTTAATAGTGTTTAATGGCCAGATATAAATAATGGTTATTATTTGTAAGCCATTACAAGATAATGACTACCATCAAGATCATTAAATGTCACCGAGATGTAGTGAATTGCCACCAATAAATCTTAATATGAGGTAGCAGAAAAACTGATGCGAGTGTTAAATATGGACTTATGATATTAAAATCTTGAGTAATAATTTGTCTGATAATTTTATATGCACAACTAAAGCATAAGGATGTTTTGTTTTCCTTAATGTTAGTGCAAATGTGATATGGTTCTAAAATACAAAATCCTACATCCTGTTATAAATAAAGTACCAAATGGGTTCAAACCAGGTACATCTGAAAGTAGGTATATAATGTAACTTTGTCTAGCACGTATTAGTTCATTTTGTCATCATTTCCCCCTCAAACCATTTAATTTATTTTATTGATATTTTTATTAGTTACATATGGCACATTTTTATAAGTTACAATATATATAAAATATACACAGGAGACCATCATGGGATTTCAGTGGGAAATTCAAAGATTATTGGATTAATTATTTTTTTTATGTTTATTTATAAATATAGGTACAAATATATTGTAAAAATTGTATTATAATTAATAAATACTGTGCTTAATTAGCATTCCTTACAAATAGAAGAAGAGTATTTATCAGATAATTAACTTATTTAAATATTTATGTTGAATGTATGAGTATTATTCAGTATTCATCTATTTATTTTGTAACCAAAAGAGATTGAGGTAAATTGTTAATATCTACTGGGAATCATTATTTTCATTATTATTCCATTTAATCAAAAGTATGCCTACTTCTCTCACTGTATATATAAAACAGTTGAAATAATTGCTTTGGTATTTTTTTTTAAGATATTTGTAATGAAAACTTATTCATATGATTGCAAAATATAAAATTTTACAAAGTGGTTAGTGACTCAAGCATATTATCTAAAGTTATTTAACAAAATATATTATATTAATTTTATCAGAAGGAAATTATACCATATATATGCACTGTAAGGTTGTTTTAATACCTCAATGTTTGTTGAGTATGAAGGATATTCTCAGACCAAACACAAAATAGAGACTTTGAAAAGATAAGAGCGGTCATTTTACCTTTGTAACTAAATTCACTTGTATAGGCCAATCTAAAGTACCTTGGAATAAAAACATGAAAGTTGTCCACATTAATCACTTTACATCCATTAACTTTATTCTATCTATGAACTATCGTGAAATCTTCCGATCTACTGCCTATTAATATTATAAAATATTAGAATCTATGTAACTCTATTTAATTTATTAGTGCAGTATTTTTATGTAATTTTAATCACATAGGAATTACATCCTACTCATTTCATCAATGTTTTAGATTGGCCTATATAAGTGCATTTAGCTACAAAGATAAGACAGCTACTCTTATCTTTCAAAGTCTCCATCTTATTCTTTGCTTTGAGCGTATCCTTCATACTCAACAAAACATCGTTGAGGTATTAAAACAACAGTTCAGTGCATGTGTATAATGTGTAATTCCCCTCTGATTAAAATTACATATCAATACTGCACTAATAAATTAAATAGAGAGTTATATTAATTTTAATAAGATTATATTGACATATAACCTGATTTGGTTTCTATGCATTATATTTTGGCCATGAATATGAGGGGAAAACCTCAAAAGTACTAGGCCTAGATTAATTTAATTTGTTTTTGTTACTACTGACAGCTTCTTCTTCAGCGTGTTAAAGCGCTTATATATATTATAACAAGTTTTAATACAACTCTAGAAATAGTTTATTAAACATACTATTTTATTATCTTTGACTAAAAAATATATTGTTTGATAAAATACTTATTTACTTGAATAATATTTATTGTTTTGTTATTATTATTATATTAAGTGAATTTCATTTTGTTAATTAAAATTTTTTTAATCCACTCATTGTGGAATATTTCATTCATCACTAGTCATCTATACTTGCATATTATATAATAATTGTAATTGGTAACAAATTTCTGTAAGGGAATTCTTGAAAATTAAATAGTCATATGGGATTATATTAGGTTGTTTTCTCATCTCTGGTGTTTGCCTCGAGATGTCGCTATTTCTAGGTCAATTCCTAGAAATATACCGTTTCACCGGCATTTACCCAACAAAAAAGGAAATTTTCTACGCTATAAATGCAGAAAAAGAGTCCTCACGTTATGTTGGGCGGCGACAGAAGCCAACACAAAAAGACTTCTTTCTATAATAAAACACAGAAAGAGTTCCCGACAACGGCTGCCGGTTATGGCTTTTTTTTTCTATGCTAAAAGCAAAGAGAAATGCCTTTATTGGCTGCCTTAGTTGATTTTGTTATTCATTTTATCGTAATAATCAAATATCTATTATCTCTGTAGTTTCATGTGAGAGTGTGTGTATTTGAGCCAGTTGTAGTTTTTTAAAATTTGATTAGACATTTTTTTTTTAATGTGCTGTAACTTACTTTAGTGTTGTAAGTTTATTAATAATGACGTGAATACTTCCATGAGGAATGTGTAACCTCAAAAAGTTATTTGAAAGAGTACACGCCAGCATTTATTTGACAATCACGCGACAAATAATGTTCTCGCAAGAATTCATTCAATAACAAGTAAGATGGCCACTTCTAACTCAGGAGTATTTGAAGCTGTGGGAATTGCCATCAACTGAAGCCAGTGCTGTGGCGTATTTGAAAATAAAAATATCCTGTTGAAACAGAAAAAGTGTCTTTGTGGTGAGGAAATGCAAATTCATGATAATAAAGATCTGTTATGTCTGCCAGTTCTAGATAATACTCACTGGTGAACAGTCCATGCAGTAAGCCAACCTTGCCCTGCCTATATATGCATACAAGAATCATAATCCCTGAGACTAACGCCGGTAAAACAAGAAAAGCAGATTTAATTACAATACACTAATATCTACATATTTACACGAATACATTAAAACAATCATTATACATTTAGATCAACAAAACCCGAAGGTATACCAAAATAAGAATAAAGATCTATGCTACCTACTTTATAGTCCCTATATGCTGACTTTTGGACATTCGGAGGCCAGCAGTCCGCTACCATGCTAAATAAGCGATGTTCAGCACCTTTCACAGTTCATCTGCATTGGGTAGAACTTCCAGTTTGCCGATGCTTTACACTTGCACTCATTTCGCCAGTTCTGCTTTTTCTGGATTTGATAGGTTAAATCTTGTCCGTCCATCCTGGTCGGATCAATCCCTCCCAGTTTATTTGCAGAAGCAGATTTAGACTTACCTTTTACTTTGATTGATTACCCCTTTTGCAGCCCAATTACTTTTTTAATTATTCATCTTGTTGATCTGCAAAGTTCCTTCGTTAATTGACCTTCCTATCTCAAAGGATTTGGTTTTTTTTTTGCTATTTTACAAAATAACACAGCTATTAAAAAATCTAAGATGATTTTAAATTAATGAAGTATTTTTTTTATCTTCACATATATATATATATAATTTGCGTATGTATATGCGACAATTGATACACGTACATACGATTCAATATTAAATCCCCATTTACAACATTTACTATTATTATTTTCTGTGTATTTAATTATACACCTACATAACAATACTTCCCCCAAGTTCGAAGATTATTTGTTAGTCTTTGAACTTAACATAGAATCATTTAATTAAATATTTGGGAGGGTTTATTTTCCTATTGAGTTGTTGCCGTGAATTATTTTCCATTTGTAGTGATGTATGTGTATCATCAAAACACACACAAAATCATAAGAGTAAATGTTGTCTAAATTACATTACTTTTTATAGATTTATAATTACGTATTGCTTTTTAATAAAATTATTGATTGACTCTTGAAAAAAATACCGTAACTTTAAAAAGACATACATAAAGTAAAAAAAAAAAATTAGAAAAACACCGTAACTTTAAAGACACACACACAAACTCAAA
This sequence comes from Epiperipatus broadwayi, assembly GCA_028023455.1. Lineage (NCBI taxonomy): Eukaryota > Metazoa > Onychophora > Udeonychophora > Euonychophora > Peripatidae > Epiperipatus > Epiperipatus broadwayi. The sequence goes on from JAQFVV010006216.1 coordinate 4,323,984, forward strand.
AACAATATAAGATTAATAAACATTTACTTATTACATACTGCTTTTTCATAAAATGATTTATTTACTCTTGAAAAAAATACCGTAACTTTAAAAAGACACACATAAAATCAAAAAAAAATTTAGAAAAAAACGGTAACTTTAAAGACACACACGCAAACTAAAAAACAATATAAGATTAATAAACATTTACAAAAATGAAAGACTAACATCATATAATAGTATTAGTTACTAGAATATTTTATTACAAATCTAATAAATCAGATCTTTTTATATCAAATCAATCACACAGGTCCGACCCGAAATTGTTATATGTTTTTGATTAGCATCAACACCATCCTGCAGCGAACACCAGGGATGAGAAAATTACCATATATTCTTTCAAAATATGGTTTGGGTGCATTAAAATCCCTTACAATTCAAATTATATTCAATAGATAAGAGTCTATATTTGTATTAATTATTATTTGCTAGCTCGTAATATTAGATAGACATTCAATATGGTCTTTTATTCATTAAGACTATATTTATGTCTGAATGTTTTAAATAATTATAGGATACAATTGCTCCATTCTCTTGTTCCCATTACAGATATAAAAAGGTACTGTTACAATATGTATTTATTAACCGTGTAAAAAGGTAACATATCGATAAAGTAAATAACACCTTTATAATTGTGAATTTCATAAAGCAAACAAAATCTTCTTTATAGATAAATATATATTAATAGTACAATTTATAAGAAAATGAAACTCATTATAAATTTCTACCTGTGAATATAAATATACTTGTGATTGATAATTATAAAGAACATTACATTAAATATTTGTACGCATTTTTACTTTTATACTTGGAAATAAAATGACGTGCTTCAGAATAGACTTGATTTTTTATTTATATTAAAAATCAAGTCTATTCTGATTTATGATTAGTGATACTGAGGCTTGGTTGGGCTGATGAAAGAGTTCCAGAAGTATGTTATGGCTTCATAAGACCCCAGGCAAATTTGAATTGGGGGGGGGGGCATTATGATGTTGAATTTTTCTTTGGAAGGGGAGGGGAACCCACATCTCCGGTATACTCTTTCCCATGCAAAAAGCTAAATAATAATAATTATAGATATAATTTTATTAAAAATAAAACAAAATTACATGTAAGACATTTATAAAGAACTTTTATATATAAATTAAGTATAATCCACAAGAAAAAGTCATAAATAAACTCAATTAATCATTAACTAGTTTTATTGCAAAATGTAATATCATGCCCAGTTTGGTGTAGTTGGTAAAGCGCCTGACATAGGATTGAGAGATTCTGGCACTGAAGTTTTTTATGAACTCCAGAGCAATAAAGCTATTATTGCCTTTTTTTCTGTTTTTATTGCATTAATAATAAACTATATTAATTCAATAGATAGGGAAGATTCACTATGTAGGAAAAATTATAAAATTATATCTACTTTATACAATTACAGCTTAGCACTGCTTTTGACCAGGGCGGTCATATTCATAGCACTAAGATGGTAGTTATAATTTCATCTTTCCTGCATAGTGGACCTTCTCTATCTATTGAATTACAAATGAATATGGGAAGAAATAAAAGATAGATTGAATTAAACTAGATTAACTAAATGAGAAATAGAGTAATATATATTCAATGTAACAAAATAACTTTTTATAAATTAAAAATAAAACCAATTCTTAATGGAGCATAACAAATTAGCTAATAAACATTATAATTAGAATGAAAATCCATGCTTTTTGAGCTGCAAAATTATCAATCAGCTCATTATAATCAACCTTACTAGTAATATTAACAAACTGCATACTTTTTCTTGTCCTAAAAAATTTCTAATGGAATTTTTAATTCTTTTAAATACAAAACTCTCCATACAGTAGTGCCACCCTGTGCCAACCAGAGTAATCAATGGATGCCAGAAGGCTTATGCATAAAATCCCTATCTAGTGCCTACTCATTCAATATCCCCAGACTAGTTTCTGGCTTGTGGCCATCATCAGTGAGGAGCCTTGGATCTGAGAGCACTGCACCTAGATCTTAGGATCTAATGCAACCCTCCAGCAAACATTTTTTAACTCTACTTTACTACAAAATCATGAAAATGAAATTGAAAACACAATAATATTTTCAATCTAAGCTCAATAGCTTATACAGTCATATGGATCTGAACTCAATTCAGTACCCATACATTTTGGTGTCATTGGCTCTTAAACAACCACAGCCACCATTATCCTATTAGGCAGGATTGGTGTTAAACCACTAAACATCACATGATCACCATCTCTTATATTAGCACATAATTGTTGTAAACAAAGGCAAAACTTTCAATACAGTAGTGCCACCCTGTGCCAAACAGAGTAATCAATGGATGCCAGAAGGCTTATGCATAAATGAGTAGGCACTAGATAGGGATTTTATGCATAAGCCTTCTGGCATCCATTGATTACTCTGGTTGCACAGGGTGGCACTACTGCATGGAGAGTTTTGCCTTTGTTTACAACAATTATGTGCTAATATAAGAGATGGTGATCATGTGATGTTTAGTGGTTTAACACTTTAAGAATGTTCTGCCTATGCATTAAATCAGGTATGGTTAAATTTATTTTTAAAATTATGTCTGCATTAAGAAACATAGAAAGTAGCCCTTCTTAAATCACTTTGTCCATTAACAAAGAAGAATTTAAATTTTCATTTTTTGCAAAATATGCAAAGTGGGTGAGTTTTTCTTACAATAATAACATCACTGAATATGTATGTATTAAATTTAAAATACATTCATTGTACACATTTGGAAAAATATTTCGATAATCCTTAAGCTTCAACACATCATTAAATATCTGATAGTAATTAATTGCAGATAACATTCAAATAATCCACTATAAATCATTGTTTGCTTTGTCAATTGCACATCATCATCTCCATCCCTTTTTTCATCAAAATGTAATTTTCTTTTCCCTTTTCTCCGACTCATAATTTTTATTTATTAATGAAAAACATTCTGATTCTATAGTATTACTATGTATTTACATATATGTGTGTTGTACATGTATGTATTGTACATATATGGATTATGCAAGAAATCTTGTGTATAAATATATAAAGTATAGTTAAAAAACAGTAAAAGAAAATATTATACATTTTAAAAATTATTATAGTATTGTTATAATTAAATATTAAATGTAATGGAATTTTCCATTTAAGTTATTATTTTGAGTTTCTAGATACCAAAATGTTAGAGTAAATAGAGGGGGAGGATATTTTCATACTGCTTATTTAGCGATTATTATTATTGACTTTCTTTTGTTTGCAAAGTAAAGTGATTGTTTAATGGCAAACAAAAAAGTTTCTTCTCGGGAATATATAAAGTATAGTTAAAAAACAGTAAAAGAAAATATTATACATTTTAAAAATTATTATAGTATTGTTATAATTAAATATTAAATGTAATGGAATTTTCCATTTAAGTTATTATTTTGAGTTTCTAGATACCAAAATGTTAGAGTAAATAGAGGGTATTTTCATACTGCTTATTTAGCGATTATTATTATTGACTTTCTTTTGTTTGCAAAGTAAAGTGATTGTTTAATGGCAAACAAAAAAGTTGCTTCTCGGGAGAGATTCCCTTCCTGATGTTCCAAAGCAAATCTAAAAAACTTTTATAGAGACCATCCAGATCTAAAATATTATTTTTGAAAAGCCTTTGGAAATATAGAGAAAATATCTAGGATTATAAATAATTTATACTGAATGTATTTTTTAGCCTATACGTTCAAATTCCCGAGTCCACTTCCTGTTACCAGCTGGAGCAGTTGTCTGTTCACTGGCACAAGAAGAATGGGACTCATTATGTTTCAAGTTTTGAGTTTGTGAGGAAAAAAGTTTGCCAAGATGTAGGTGAGTATTTGTTTTATCATTTCATCACCTTTACAAGAAATTTTAAATCAGTTTCCACTCAAAAGTATTTGAAATTATCAATCGTTTCACTCTATGCAAATGGCTGCCATTAAAAAAGGCAAAAGCCAGTACAAGGAATTCTTGGAATCATTTGAGCAAGATTAAAACTTAGAAAAAGATTTTAAAATGAAACCAAATAATTAAAAAAAAAAAAAAAGAAGAAGAAATGAGAAATGGTTTGAAAGTCAAATTTCATTGAAAACATTGGGGGAAAAATGCTTAATAAAGATAGTCTTATGAATTTCACATTTACATCAGATATTTATAAAGTAAAGCAAGTTTCTACAGCTGTAAACCAGTCAGGGAAGACAAGAAATAGACCAAGAAACAAACTAGATACAAAAGTAATCATAAAACTATAAAGAAAAAAAAAGAAATCCCAGCATTAATTCGTTCATAAGAAAAAAGTTATGATATCGTGGTATCAAACCGGGGGTGGCCGAATGTGGCAAAACAGTGCAGGAGGGCAAAATTATTTTAAATATGAATTTGATCTCAATTTTAGAATCAAACATTATAGATTATGTTTTAAATCATCTCCCTGCACAAGAATTAATTTTTTCCAATGATTAGATCAAAAGTTATTGGGCCATTTCCGGTGTGATTATAACACCAAAAATAAGTTCAAATGATGTTATAGACCCAAACAGAGATATTGAGACTGCAATTCACTCAACCACTTTAATCCAACAATTATTAGGAATAATCCAAAGATTAATTACAAACTTTTAGACTACACAACTGAAACTTTGATTACTAATCAAGACCTAGATTTCAATTAAAATAAGCAGAATTCAAATAGGATCAATACAAGAGTCCCAGTTGGAATAACTTGATTACAGAAAGTAGTTATTAGAATAGGTTGGTTGCCATCAATAATCGGAATAACCAAGTGGAAATATATAGGCTAGATTATAATCCCTGGAGAACTTTGCAGTCGGATGAGCTGAACAAGTATTTAGAACATTTAATATGTATCAAAAGTTGACAACAGTGTGAAGCAGACTTCGAGCTTCACTGACTTGTATAAAGTGATATGGACAAATGGTGATTCTCATGGTTCGCAGGTAAGGCTAACCATGGTTTTCAAGACTACAATGAATCAATGTACTTATCATCATGTATTTTTGTAATCAAGGTATTTAATTCCATGTATTTTGTGATTTTTCCATGGTCTATGTGTACAGGTAGACCAAATGTGGTCCAGGCCCATTTGGACTGGTTCATATTAGTATTGTCATGTTTCCTTGAGTTGTAGAATGTCAACGTATCCTTGTAGCCTCTATGGCCCACACTGCTTCAGGTGACAGAATTGATTACCCATGTAATGCAATGTAGTTCTCAGTCTAGATGGTCAAGAAAGACTGACTGTGGTCCTGGCCTACTTGGACTGATCCATACCAGCATTGTTGCATTGAGAGCACAGGTCTCCACTCGACTCATCTTTCTTGGGGGGGGGTCGTGGGTGGGAACAGGCAGCAATCATCACCACACCCAAGAAAGTGATGTCTGGACCTACCAGACAGGTTGAGAGTCACTGTTCCCACACTGGCTTGGCCTTGTTGGGCTGCCGTGCCCCCCCTGATGGACTGCTAGTGAACAGTGTTGACTTGGTGTTTTTTTTCCTTTTTTTTTGTTTTCATGTTTTCTTGGTTAACAGTACATTTTTGGCCAAGCAGACCAAGTTGGTCCCTGCTCATTTGGAATGTCGAATAGGCAATCATAGGTTTTTGCCTGAATCCTCAGTCTCTGGGGTGGAAGTGAGAGTCACGAGAGGTTCGTTAATCTGCAGGGGTGGACTGCAATCATTGTCACACCCAGGAAAGGGATGATCAGTCACAGTTCTCATAGCCCTCTTTGACTTGGTTAGTGTTCAGAATCTGCTGAACCAATGGGACATCCAGATAAATCAAACCCACTTATGGGGAGAAGGGCCCAATGCAGATTAACCTCATCCATAGGAGTGGGTCTGGGTTCTCCCTAAGTGGGGTTCTGGCTGATATGGGCATGGATGGGGTCAGAGGGGAGAGTTTGGGGGTCTGCCAGTCAAGTTGAGAGTTGTTTCTCACGCATAGATTTTGCCTCGAATGGACGAAACATCCCCTTGATTGACAGTCCTTTGATCAAAGTTAATATACATGTAACACCTAATTTATTGTATAAGGTGGTTGGGCGGCATTAAGCCACTGCCCAATTGTATACATTGTTATTTTTGTGAACCTATTTACTCATCTTTGTTACTGGGGTATGAAAAAAATTTGGGGGGTTTTTGAAAGATAATCAATCTACAACCTTGCATACCTATGTACACATTTGAATTGCAAGTCAATGCTGACTATATTATTTGTATCTTATTGATGTAACTTTGTTTGTTGCTCAATAAAGTTTTGCTTTGAAACATAAGTTCAAATTCCTCATAATTAGAAGCAATGATAAAAAAAATTTATATGTCTGCTAGTTTTTATTTTATTTAAGTGTTGATTATGATTTAATGATACTTTCTGAATATCTTGTAATGAATTTGCTTTTCTTGTAAACATGTTAAATAAAATTTATAACAAGTATTCAAGAAAAGCCTAATCTAGTTTTTTGTCTTTTTATTAAATATGATAGATAATAAATTATTTACTGCTTGCCTTTTTTGCGAATGACTTATAGTCATGCATAAATTTTATTTCCTATAATCACTTCCATCATTGCAGAAGAGATACGGCAGATACGGCAAATATAAAAATATTCATTGTTGTTTCAAATGTCTTCTGATACCTACAAAGATAATGATTTAAAAAGATTTCCGATTTTTTTACTACAAAAATGAGCTTTATAGAATATTGATTTGGAAACTTTTGAGCCACTTGTTGATGAAAGCCCTGGGAATTTGACCTTTTTGCCACTAGAATAATGCTGTTGACCTAAAATTAGTTCTGTGAACCTTACATTATCTTTGTTCACAATTCAGAATTTGGTTATTTAAAATTTTATAACTTAGTTAAATAATAAGATAATAGAAGGCCCTTAAATAATCCCATTTTTAATAAATTTTAAATTATGCATTAAAAATTAAATATTAAAAACATGGCATTTAAGTACATCACAACTTCTGATAAAATAAAAAATGTCTGAGATCATAAATATGCAAAAGATCTCAAATTTTTGTTTGAATGTTATAAGTTGTCAAATTTTCAATAACTTGATTAATAATACATCTGTATACATATATGAGGGAAAAAATAATCATTTAGTTTAGCGACCTTCATTTCCTCTAGATTTTAATCTTAAGTTGTATATCCATTGAGTTATTTCTCCTCTGCTTTAAAATATTCTTAAGATCAGCAATAAAAGAGACTTGTTTAAAATCTTTAAAATATCCATAACTAAAATACAGAAACTTTCTTCACATAAGTAGATCTTCAACATTTCAATGAAATTTCATTGATCCTTTTCAAGAGTATGACATTCTGAAATATTATTGTATTCAAAGTAATACTGAAACTAAATATGAACTAAAATCTTTTCATTAATTATTTTGTCAAAGATCTGTCGAATTATAGTCTAAAACAACACAAGTTTCTGTACTTTCTCTTTGAGGTAGGGAAAGGGGTAAAATAATAGATTTCTATATGAATACAATAAACTAAGTTTCCTCACACTCAAATTGTTCAGTCTTTTTAAAATTTCAACAGACTTTCTCATAGTACAAAAATCATATTTTTTCAATTTAGATATTTTAGTATTACCAAAAGTCAAAGAGTGGTTAATATTTTAAAAATGAGATTAAAAATAATGAAATTTAAAAAGAGACACTTCTGATAATCTTTATCTGATTGAAATTGAACATCTCTGACAAAATAAAGAATTAAAAGACTTTAATTCACACACTATCTCAATATTCAGGACTTGATAACCTAAACAATAATAAAAAAGATTTCATTGAAATATTGATGGGCTACTTTTGTAAGAAGGGTTTTTTTGTGTCTGTGGATAGGAATTTTTTTGAAGTTTTAACAGAATTTTTTTATTTGATCGCAGGAATTTTTCAATGCAGAGAACTGATATACAGTATTTTCCAAAAACTTTTTCACTCTTATGACAGTATGTTAGTGTACATATTAAAAAAATATTAATATTAAAAAAAATAATTTAAAGATTAAAAAAAAAATCATAAAGTTATATATTTTATATTTATTTAAATACTATATATAAAAAATTATTTTAGTTGAAGTAGAAAAGCAACTTTTGTTTATTAAGAATTTTTTAAATAATTCTTTTTAGTAAATTCTCCTAAGGCAATCAATTAAAAAATGAAGAATTAAATAATTATATATATAATTATGAAATGGTAGATAAATGAATCAAGAAATTTGAAAAACAGAAAAGTAACTATAAAGGAAAATACTTTTTGAAAAACAAATATTTTCAAAACAAACATACAAAACAGGCACAAGAAGTAAATTTAATGAGACAAAATCAGTTTAGAGTTGAAAAGGAATTTGAGTTGAAAGAATTTCAAAGCTGTAGAGTTAATAGCATATCTTCAATCTGCTAGTAAAATACAGTTAGGCTAAACTATCCTACGATTTTAAATAAAAAGCTTTATCTAGTCATGATCAATTAGATGAATGGGAAAAACTTTCTGAAATCATCCTACATTTGGAATAATATCTTGAAACATTGTTAAAGCTTTTTTATTTGCCTGAAAAATTATCAAAATTATGCTATTACAAAATTCTAGAAAGTTTATGGAATGAAGACTATATATATATATTGTAACGGGCTGGTGGATTCCATAAGAGATAGGGGGAGCGCATCTTACTATGGTCGGACTGTGGGTCTTCAGATAGGATGCAAGTGATTACGCGATGAAATACATAACCTATGATTGTACCTACTTCTAATAGACTAGCTCTACCTATTTTTATTAACTTAGATACAATTTGGGTCAGTTCATCCAATTCTCACCCCTTTCTAGCCGCGTTATACCACAGTTTTCAAACTCAGGGAGTAATTGCCTGAGCTCTCTTATCAAGGAAGGAGATCACACTAATAGTAGTTATTGCACTTCTATATAAGTGATAATTAATTACCAAAAATCAATTAAGCATAAGATATATAAAAAATATGTATGTGCAGTATAAGTATATATGTATTAAAAGTTATAATAAATGACTTAAATATGTATATGTATTTCCTCTATCATAGTAATAATATTAATAGGTGTAAAACTAAATAAGATAATAATGTTTATAACAGGTAAGTGAATAATGAAGAACTATAAAGCTGATGGTGGATATTGAAATAATGATGAGTTAGAGACCAGATTAAAATAACGAATTATATAAACATTTATTGATTAACAAATAAAAATATAAAATATGAATAACAATTAAATCTGATACATGTAATTTATTTTGTCAAAAATGAATCTCTACCACATCGATATCTATAATGATATTAATAAAAATAAAACCCTTGCCCTAAACCCAATGATAGAACTTCATGTACTTGACTAATTATTTACAACAACGAATATATAAAATTATAATATGTATATGTGATTTCGATTTTAACTGGCTAGTTTAAAATATGTATACAAACATAACAACACAAAAAAAATATTTGTTGTCTAGATAAATCAATGATTATAAATCATTGATTTATAAAAACAATACAAAAGTAAGCATAATTAATAATAAAAAAAAATCTATCATTGTGTTTTGCTTAATATAAGATATTAAAATTTCTTACCTCCTAATTCCCTATATGTTGTCAAAAGTCAGTCAGATGGGGTGGTCAAAACTATTAATTTTTTTATTGTTATATAATTATAGATGATAAATATATATATATATAAATCTAATTTTTTTCCCCCTATTACTCTCATACAGAGTAACTTCAAAATTATACACATTAGCTTCCATTTGTAGAAACGAAAATAATACATAAAATTTACAATAGACAAAATAATAAAACAAAAATCACAATTTTTTTATCCCATTATGTTAATTAAAGTTCGATAAGTCTGCTGGAAATTGTTCATTTGCTAAATAAATTCCTAGAAATGGAGATGAAGTTTTGCTCCCACGAAGAATAGAAGTTTCTTGTCCGAGTCAAAAAATAATAATGTTCTCCAATTATCCTGTCTTGGATTTGTTTAGGCATTTTATTTAAAGCAAAGATGGTTTTCAAATTTCTTCTAAATGGGCAGGTAAAATCTTTAAACTTTCACGGCTTTATTGATGACGTATTATTACCCCATGGTACAAACTTTTCAGCAAGCAATCATGATATAAAAATAATATATATTTATTGATTCATTTGCTGCTCAAGATTTCAATGACAATATTATTTATCAAAACAATTAATTATTGAATATTACTGCAACACACAAATTTAACTAAAATTTGTCTAATCAGCAAATAATTTAAATCTTCTTACTTTCAAATTATTTCTTTCCCTTCAAACGATTGCTTTAAAATTTCAGGTTTTGATCATTTTGATTAGCATTTTAAAAAATATTTATATATTTAAATTCGATCATTCACATCCATTTTGTATTCGAATTTTTTTTTTTTTAAGCAGATAAAAATAATGTTCTATCTTCGACAACAGAAGTTTTTTTAAACATTTTAACCTTGACATTTCCTATTGTTTAAATGACGTAATATAAATAAATGGGATTATAAATAAAAATAATTTATAAATATTTTAAATATCATTTCCACAAATTTCATCTCCACAAATGGTTTCTATGTGTTTACATTTTAATTCAGTCATTGTTTTTATTTTTTTAAGTTTATGTGTAAGTTTTTTATTTAGTCATCTCCAATTATTAACATATAATACGTTTTATTCCGGTTAATATACCTATCTGTTTCTCCCTAGTAATTTAATGGCTTTTATTACTTCTTTAGAAATAAAAAGATGTTTATACTAATGTATATGTTGGAAAGAAAAAAAATGTTAATTTGCCAATTTGCTTGGCAATTTATCGATTAAGCAAATATGTTATGTGGCTCCAATTGGTAGATTGTCTTAAATAACTGGATGGTGTGGTAGGTTGTAGCTCATCACTACAAACCCCTCCTCTTACAGGGTTAAAATTCTAACTTATGGATAGAATTTTATCACTAACATATAAGTACGCGGTTTTTTTTTGTTTTTTTTTAATGCTGGATTGAGTTAGGTTTCAATGAAAGGCTTTAAAAATTTACTCCAATGCTGCTTAATTTTATTAGCTAGTCTTTCAAAATTACTTTACACTTTCTTTTTATTGTTAAATCATATATCATTTAAAGTGTGATTTGAACTTAAAGTTTTTTTTCTTCTTATTGATGGTTATGTAGACCAAACAATTAACCGGTAATGTGTCTCTATTTAGATGGCACATAAATTTATTTGTTAGCCTTCATCCTGCTCCTTTTTTGAGTCTTACTGGATTTTTTTTGAAGGTCTAACTAAATATTAGAGCATCCATTACACTGTATGGATTGACTCTTCTATCTCGGTTAATGTCAAGATAACCCAATGCTTTAAAAACATTAACCTGGGTATATCCTCATCAACAAAAAATATATATATAAATATACTATCCCTAGTTATACTTTTTTTTTAAATCACTTCGATATAAATATAGATATTTTCTCTGATATTGATTTTATCTCTATGTATTAACTATCACTTCAAGTTATTATTCCAGCTGGTTTGTGCATTCTATAAAGCAACTGTATGTTCATATGGAGATTCCAAAATATGGTTTTAAGATACGGGCATTTTATGTTCCTCGTACCTCTCCTCCAATATCAATCCAATATGCATTATGACCAGATTGTTTTACTATTGTAAATGGTCCTTCATATTGATTAAAAAACTTATGGTACATATTATCTTGTGGTTTACTTACATGTGGGTTTTTTATCAAGACTTTGTCCCCTACTTTAAAATTATGATATATCTTTCCATTTTTATTTTTATTTCTTAGGTCAGCCATTTTCTTGAGCCTTTCATATGCTTGTAATCTTTCCTGTTCCACATTTATTTCAGTGGGATATACTGATATAGGTATGAGTTAGTACGCTCATTGATTGTTTTACATATGTGTACTTTTGTTTAAAGAAAAAAATATTATATTGGGGTCCATTGCACTCTAATGCTACTAAGTTAACTTTTACCATGTATTTGCTTTTATTGACCATAAATAGTGGTTTAGTGTTAAAAAATTGTAGTTGCATCTATTTATGCTCTGTTTTTGAACCTTTTTAAAAACAATTTTATATATTCTTTAAAATAATATTTATATAAAAAGGTAAGTAAATTAGCATTAACTTTCTAGTATTAAGTTTTTTTTTTTTATAGAGTATATTATCTCACAATAAAAATTTATATTCATAAACTTTGAGTTGTCCGGTGTACAAGTTCCAAGTTGCAATCTTTGAGGTCCATCCCTTTATAAGATTTTTAAGCACTAACATTTCTATGCCTAATGAATGTAAAAGGACCTTCATATGTATTGCATAGTTTATGAAACCGGCAATCTCTTTGTTTAGTAATTCCTGATGTGGCATTCTCTACCATGTTCCATTTGTCTTGCCTATCTGGATCATCATGTTGATAGTAGAGTGCATTTAAATGCCACAGCAAACATATAAAATGATCATATACTTTGTCATTATCAAAATTTCCTAAAGTAGTGTGGTGATTGTGATAACTTATCATGGTTGCAGTCTTCTGTGTTAACAATATCATATTCTGATAGCTGCTATATAGTTCCTCTCTATCTTGTCCAGAGAATACTTTAATTTTGTTTTGATGGAAAATATGAGTATGCTGGAATGTTTTTAAATATATATCCAATTCATTTTCCATCTCATCCTCTTTCATGTACTTTTCCATAACACGTTTAAAATATAAGATTGTCTCACATATTGTGAATTTATTAAGGTGGTTAGCCTTAAGAATTTGAGAGCTTAGTTTTACTTGAGATGTGACAGTATCATCTAACTGTTCTTGTCTCTCTTTATGAGATTCATAATCTATCTCAAACCTTATACTATCTCTGGATAGGTTTGTTGAGTAGCTTGAACTCTCTATCTGACTTTGTGAATATAGATGACTTTTTGCCAATGTCGATATTATTTTCATAGTGTTAATTAGTTGGGTAGGCACTTGTATAGTTGATATTGTAATATCTATGTTAATTTTGAGAGGATCATCCTTTATCTCAGGTATTACCTGTTGAGAAAAAATTGATTCTGGGTTGTGGTAATTTATTCCACTGAGATTTTTAGCAACAATCTCCAAATCATTTTCTACTTCAGTTTCAAATTTTTGACTATCCTGAGTCCTGTGCCTTGTTTCTGTTTGTTGCATTAGCATGATTTCTGAGTCTTGCAAACTCTCTACTTTATTCATTTCCACAGTTCTTCCTGGGTTTAACAGATTTTAATCAATCTCAGTAGGCTGCATTCCCATTCTATATGCCTTTTGGTGTAACTGAGTCTCAATTGCTTCAAATCTTTGATTAGTAGCTTTCTCCATATGGTCCATTTGGTCCTGAATTCCTTTTATGCCCTCAATTATGGTTCCTAAATTTACATCATTCAGAAGTCTCCAATTCACTAGAACCTATCTTTTCCTCCAAATGCTTTACATTTTGACTCATCTCTTCAAAAGATTTGTTATTCCCTTCCACTTCATTATTTAATCGGGAGTGCAATTGCTCAATTTTGGTATTAATGATATTAAATTCTTCCTGAATTTTTATTTGATGTCTATCCTGTTCAGCAAATACTTCTTCCTTAAAATGTACATGATTTTGTTGTACTTCTTCATATTTAGTATCTAGTTGGCTGGTGATAGTACGCTGGAATTCTTCCAATCTCTGTTGACACCTTATGTCTTTCTCATCTATCTCTTTCCTCATTTCAAACATAGCCTGTTTCAATCCTTTATTATCTTCTTGGACACTATTTAAACCAAAAGATAATCGTTCCATATCTGCAGATAGTTTACTTTCAAATTCCTTCATTTTTATATCCATATCAATGTTTAAATTACTGAAACTAGCTGTCATTTCTTCTCTTAAACTACTGTTATTACTATCTATCTTTGCTTCTAATCTACTGTTATTGCTATCTATCTTTGCTTCTAATCTACTGTTATTGCTATCCATTTTTGTCTCTAAACTACTGCATATGCCTTCTTTCATTTTTTTCCATCATAGTCTGGAACATTAGTTGCATGGCCATCATATTCTCTATAGTTTGTGTTATTTCAACTCGGGGTATTTGAGTAACGTCATTAGTGTGGGTTTCTTGAGTTTGAAAATCTATCTGGCTTTCTTTCTGCATCTGTTGGAAATGTTCAGTTTCGGTTGTTGACCCCCCAGATGCTTGGCTATACTTAGCTTCTTTCTCAACAACAGTGGTACTCATTTCTATTTCACTATCACTACTACTATCTGATTCTGGTAAATGCTTAGGATCCATATTTAATAAATATTTCTTACTTCTGGTTAACATTAAAATTTCATTTATAAATTTTAAATATATTATTTGGTTTTATTAATACAAATGAATATATATATACCATAGGGTTTTATATGTCATCTTTTTGCCTTTAGTTTAGATTTCCCTTATGTATGTAACTTTTATTTCCCTTTTTTTAAAAAAAAAAAACCTGATCTTTTATTTTCCCAGACTCATCTATTTTAACTATGTTTAATCAATGATTTTTACTTAATTGTTGGTCTCGGCTCATTTCATTATCCATATCCCTCAAATTTCACTTACCATTCTAAATAATAATTTTTATTTAATAAAACTATTTATAATAAAAAGAAATATTAAATACACTTTTCAAAGCTGTAATTATATGAATCAATTATTTGTTAGATGTGTAATTTTATAGAGGTTGTATATATGCAAAAACGATTTAAGATAAAAAAAATAATTTCAAACTAAAAAAAATATTATTATTATTATTATTATTTTATGAGTTCAATAGCTGGATCTCCTTGGAGACTTGCTATTCATGCCCCACGTTGGGTGCCAGATGTAACAGGCTGGTGGATTCCATAAGAGATAGGGGGAGCGCATCTTACTAAGGTTGGACTTTGGGTCTTCAGATAGGATGCAAGTGATTACGCGATGAAATACATAACCTATGATTGTACCTACTTCTAATAGACTATCTCTACCTATTTTTATTAACTTAGATACAATTTGGGTCAGTTCATCCAATTCTCACCCCTTTCTAGCCGCATTATACCATAGTATTCAAACTCAGGGAGTAATTGCCTGAGCTCTCTTATCAGGGAAGGAGATCACACTAATAGTAGTTATTGCATTTCTATATAAGTAATAATTAATTACCAAAAATCAATTAAGCATAAGATATATAAAAAATATGTATGTGCAGTATAAGTATATATGTATTAAAAGTTATAATAAATGACTTAAATATGTATATGTATTTCCTCCATCATAGTAATAATATTAATAGGTGTAAAACTAAATAAGATAATAATGTTTATAATGGGTATGTGAATAATGAAGAACTATAAAGCTTTATGGTGGATATTGAAATAATGATGAGTTAGAGACCAGATTAAAATAACGAATTATATAAACATTTATTGATTAACAAATAAAAATATAAAATATGAATAACAATTAAATCTGATACATGTAATTGATTTTGTCAAGAATGAATCTCTACCACATCGATATCTATAATGATATTAATAAAAATAAAACCCTTGCCCTAAATCCAATGCTAGAACTTCATGTACTTGACTAATTATTTACAATAACGAATATATAAAATTATAATATGTATATGTGATTTCGATTTTAACTGGCTAGTTTAAAATATGTATACAAGCAACAACAACAAAAAAATATTTGTTGTCTAGATAAATCAATGATTATAAATCATTGATTTATAAAAACAATACAAAAGTAAGCTTAATTAATAATAATAAAAAAATCTATCATTGTGTTTTGCTTAATATAAGATATTAAAATTTCTTACCTCCTAATTCCCTATATGTTGTCAAAAGTCAGTCAGATGGGGCGGTCAAAACTATTAATTTTTTTATTCTTATACAATGGTTGAAAACAATAATGAAATGATTATATTGCCATAATAAACATTATGTTGTATTATCATAAATAAATTTACTAATATATTCTAGCAATATAAAAAATAAACATGAATTTCAGATTTCCAAAGATACTAATGATTTTTCTGATGATAAAATAGAGATATACTGATAAAATAAACATTATATGTATTATTATAAATAAATCAATTAACACAATCTAGCTACATAAAAAATAAACATGAATTTCAGTTAATCAAAAATATGAATAAACTTGTTGACAGCAGATACTTATAACTATTTTATTTTTGTAAAAAAATGTGATTGCAGTATCCTATATGTTGATGGTATAAAAGCCAATATTATATCAATATATCTCAAATTAATCTTGGATAATAAATGAGAGATGAATAACCGCTTTCTATAATGTCAAATTTAAAATTTACTACACTTTGAATGTTATTAACCATTACCATAATACAAATAATTTGGATTTTTATTCTATATATATCAATTAAGAAAGATATGCCAATCATATAAAATAGACTAGAATTACAACACATATTTTAATAGTGATATTAGCGATTAAGCCAATGCACATGCGCTTTAAAGATAAATTATAAATGAATAGTCTCACTTATATTTTGCATAATGACAAAAGGTTCATTTATAACTAAATTAAAGCCAATGTATTTTACTTCCAAAGTGAGAAAGTTGTTACCACATATAATTTATAATCTATTTAAATAATATAACAGTAAATACTCTTACAAAAGGCAGAGACCACTATAAATCCATTTTAATAACCTTAACTAAATACTAATTTACAAATATTATAATGGTCAGCCAAATAAACTCTTAAATGAAACTGATTCCCAATATAATCACTAGCTGCTTGAATTGTTGGAGAAGAAAAATACTACAGGATTAATATTTAAGAAAAATGTATACAACTCTTGATAGTTCAGTCAGATGCCACTAAATAGTAGCAGAACCTAGAAGATGATTTAGATTGGGTTTAAATCCTAATTTTATTGGACATATACCTTCTAGTTTGGGTTTTCTTGATGTATGGAGGGAATTCTGACAAATATTCTTCAATACTATAAAAATAAATTAGCAATAAAAATATATATATATTACGTTTGAAGGTTCATTCTTTCTAACCTTTTCTCCATTTCAGTCCATAATCATCATATAATCTAATTATTTCTGCATAGATCAGGAGCCCATGATTCTATCTAATCTATATATTGAATGAAATACCAATAAAGATATTAAGTATGAAATAATATTAATTTAATAAATATTATAATAAATTTATTAAAATGTTAAACTGTTTACAATGTCGCCATTGGTTTATGAGCCAAGATCTTCTACTTCAATTCAATATAACAATTGCTTTGATTTTTCAAAGAAGTTACTTTTCTTCTACCAGATTCACGATGACATTATTCAATTATAACAGGTTTTTAAAATGAGGTTAACTTTTATTTCTATATTTCCCACATAGTTTTTTTATTTAATTAATTGATTTTCTGGTTTAAAAATTCTAACACACATTATCTTGTTGATTCTAATGGAACTCTAACAAACATTGTGAGCACATGTGCGTGTATTCATGACCTTGAAGTACATTGTATTGGAAATGAATTTTATTTAAACATTTTATACATTCTCTCCTTGTTGATATGATTTCTTCTTCATAACTTTAAATTATCTGAATCATCTCAGAGCATTATCATAAAAGTATTACCTACATTGCATAACACAATCAAAACATATCAGCATTGGAAATACTTTATATGAATAGAAATAAACAATAAAATCATTAATATTTAAATGCAAGTATATTGTCTATCCTGAATTTAATGTAATTAGAAGAAATTTGAACTCAGACTTTCAAGCTCTTTGCAACTATCCATTCCATTTTATAAAACCAATATACATTATCACATACATGTGAAAAAGATAAATGATCTCCAAATATACTTATTTTGTGTTGAAAGTCTGAATTCAAATCCGTTTTAAATAAAATCATTAATATATATACTCATGTCATTAATCAACATTCGTCACATTTAACCATATATATATAAGAAAATGCAAACCTTGCAAAATAACAATTAAAATATTTTCTGAAAGATGCACAAACAGGGTTCCATTATCTGCATATGGCTAATAAAAATAATTTTATCATCAATACAATATTTATTACTCAAACATATAAATAGGATTCATGGTGTAGGCTATGCTAACTGTCCACAAAAATTACATAAAAATAAATCCATGGAAAACTTTTCTTTTAATTCAAATGAGTGGACATGGTAGTATATCCACTGACAAATAAATAATAGATAGTTACTTTATAATCAATACTATATCCTAAGATAAATGCAAATACAACTCTGCATTTAATTCTTTAAGTACATTCCTCAATCCCTCTGATATTCAAAATGTTCAAGCTCAAGGAGTTATACATATTAATGCCTAAAAAGTATGTGATTTGTTTACAACATACTGTTAGTATTCTATGAGAATAAATAAAATAACTATATTATATAATTAAGCATGTAATATTAAATATAGCATAATTAATCCAAATTATTTGCAGTACTATGCAGCAAATTATAAATGATTATTATTATAAAAAAAAATCTAATTATTTGATATTTTCTATCTTGTTAACTTTATTTTATTTAATTAAAATATGGTCATAAATAATTTTAGATATTTCTAATATTGATATAAATTTCTGCAATTAATAACTCAATTCATTTCCAAAAACAGGGACTCACAGAATTGAATTTTGCATTATACATGTACATTTACACACATATCTTAAAAGCACTAATATTCTAGTAATTAAGACATTTATTACATTTTGTACATTAAGGTTAACTTAATTCTATTCTAATAATTAAAACATTTATTTAAACCTAAGTGATTTTTATAAAGCTTATTTTTAATTAAACTTTCAATTTTTTTACTCTCATATCTGTTAATAAAATAATACTATCTTTCACAATATAATAGACAAATAACTATATATATATATATATATACTATAAAAAAATACATTTGAAGATTTTTCATTTTATTTATTTATTTTATTATTTGTTTTTTTTAACTGCAATTAAATCATTATGGTAAGCAGTATGATTACTTTTTGATACTCTCTTCCTATTTCTGTGCATATTCTTAAGGATTTCGCAGTGTATTTTTAAGGGAACATAATACATAAAAAAAAAAAAAAAATCATTATATCAAATAAAGAAATATAAGACTATATAAAAAGGAAACTCTTTTTTTCCTAAACATTAGGCATCTATTCCTAAGTCTTTTAATAATATATTCCTTTTCTTTTCTAAAGTTTACACATGAAAGTCTATATAAAATACATATAAGTAAATAACCCACAGTTTGGAATCCTTGGCTGGGATTTCCAGGTGATCTTTGAGTCCCCATTTAAATTGTCTCTGAATTCCAGCAGTATTTAAAGTTATTGCCAATTTTATTATTCTTGTGCAAGGAAGTATATATTCGACAAACATTGTAGTATTGTAAATTTTTGAAAGTCAGTTAATTCTCATAATTAGTTTGGAGATGATTCATAATAGGCAGATATGGAAGATAATATTCTGGATATTACTTTGACTGAGGCAGACAATCCAAGAAAGAGAGATCCTATGGTTTTTTTTCATTTACTTATTTATGTCTTCTTTTCCATTTAGCAATTATTTTAGCTGTCATTGAAGTTTTTTCTGATAGTTCTTTTCCAAATTATCTCTGTTGTGGAGAGAAATCAATGAAAAATAATAGTCTCACTACCTCCTAGAAGTGGCAGCAGGGTGAATAAATAAAACAAGTCATTTTTGATCTTTATATAATTTCATAATAATTATCCTATTTTTTATCATCTTATATGAAATTTGATGAACAAGTTACCAGATGGCATTACATACAATTAACATAATTATACTATGTTTCAAAAACACTGTTACTAAAACTATTTAATTAAAACTTTGATCTTGAATTTAACTACTTACGATATGAGTTTCAAGAATACATTTAATTATTTAAAGACTTAATTAAGACTCTGACTTTAAATCTTTCATAATGAATCCCAATTAAATTTGTTCAATAACAACAACAAAAAACTTGATTAAGGAAAAAAACCCTACTTAGAATTTACTTAAAATTTAAAAATGAACTTAAACTTTTATATTATTTAAACCCAAGTTGGAAATTGTACCTTACACATCCTTGCATACATATATAAATAATTTGTATTTGTGCAGTCCATAGTTATCAACTGAATTTTAAATTATTATCCTGAAGTATAATTTAAGCTGCAGTTATGACCAAAAAAAAAAAACTGCTATTAATCTCTCCACTTTTGACTTACTTTATGCCACTCTCTATAGTATCACATTTAAAGTTTAATACAATGTTAATATTAAGATCCATTTTCATCATCATTAATAATCACTCTTAAATAAATAAGGTAATTTGATCTCAAGAAGAAAAAAACCAAGAATATATAGATAGGTAAAAACCATAAATACAACTATATATATATATAACCTGAAAGTACTTCGATCTGTTTATTAGACATTTTGAGATTCTGCCCTTTTAACTTCTGCAACAAATATTTCTTTCTATATAACTTCAACATACTTTGCCCAATTGTAATTTGCCTTGGTATTCTATCTTCATCTGGCCTAACTGCAGTTTTCTCTGATATCCCATCTTCACCCCACACCCCATCTATTTAGAATCTCTTTGAAATAATATTTATAACACAACTTTATGGAATATGCCTCTTTTGAAAAAAAATCATGCTCATATTCAAGGTAAAATATTTTTGTTTTTTTCAGAAAATTTGATATTATTTATTTAGAGATATGCACTTACAATAAAAGATTGAATATCATAAGATCTAATAAATTTATCAAATAATCATACCATTTCAGAACTTTATAAAACATCTTTTAATAAAAAAATTTCATTACCTTTATGTTATGATAACAAAAGATCTATGTTTCATTTTTTTATAATGTATTTTGCTGAATAAAAAGACATTAATTTAACTGAAACGATCATTTTCACTATAAAGAAATATCCTATTTTTAATAAGTTAAATGAAGCAGTTAGTAAAATTGAAGTGTGTTCCATATCAACATCCAAAAAATCTACTAAAATAATTTAAAATGATTCTCATTCTTAAGCTGACAATTTTCCAAACTAGATGTTGATGAAAATTTTTTTTCATTAATAAGTAATAAAGTATATGTTTTTTTAAACCATTAACTATTATATCTCAATCTTTCTAGACTACATCAAACATTAAGAACATTTTATATATCACTCTTTGAATTGACAAGAATAACATTCATATACTTTAAATATAGAAATAAAAAAAATGAGTTTTTGTTATTACTTTTAATCAGTTCAAATTAAAAAATCCATCTTCAAATTTATATTGCAATTTGATGCCTACTTTATAACCGGTCACAAAAAATCTATAATAAAATTAAGTGTCCCTATTTAAAACAACAATTTTATTTAAAATAACTCAGATTTTTCCACTATTAGTAATAATACTTTCTTTCATAATATCATATAAAAAAGAATGTAAAATGAATAAACTATGGTGGCAGCCATCCAATTTCAATCATTGCTATATATACCTTTGATTAACAGAATCAATACCTTAACTAAATAAAAAAAAAGCAATATGTAAATCCCACTTTTTCTCATGATATTTCCTTGTATTTGCACAGTAACAAAAACTCATTAGTACTTCTTGAGTCTCTAAAAGCAATCTGAATCTCAGGTGACAATTCATCTATGACTGGAAGCAATTTATTCAATAAAATCCTTGAAACTAATTCTGTTATAGAATTATAACATTGATATTCTGTGATAATTCCCTTATTCTTATGTACTGAAAGAATATAAATATTCTTAAAATCAGGCAGCATTATTCTTAAAAAAATTCCAATAGTTTTAAAGCTAATATATTACCATCATATTTTAAAACTATGCAAATATTCCATAAGGATCTGCATGCATTATATTTTTAGAATAAAAAACTGTTTTAATTTCGCTACGATGGATATTTTTGTCCAAACCCAAATGAGTAAGGAGAAATGGAGATATCACTATATAAAATAGTATCACCAATCAAATATGATGATCATTTCCTTATTCAAATTCATATGCTGCATTCAATGCAATAAAAAAAAAAAAAAAACACAATTAGCAAATGATTACATTTCTTTTACAGTATTAATTCCTCAATCATTTTAAGTCTTTTTATCATTAAACTTTCATCTCTAATTCATACATTCAAATAAATTATCTCATTTAGTTTGTTATTTCATTCCATCTCTTTCACAGTACTAATCCATCAATCATTTTAAGTCTTTTTATCATTAAATTTTCATCTCTAAATTCATATATTCAAATAAAACTTGTCATATATTTTATTATTTTGACAGTAGCTTGTCAGAATTTTTCTTTTTACTGATCCTAAAAATAGACTTACTTATATTACTACACACTTATTAGGAGAATTTCATGTCTGAGTGACAAGCTTGAAATCTAAATTGAAAAATTTAATGTTTAACAACTACTAAAATTTAAATGAATAGCAATTGTTTCTAAGGAATGAGCATAAAATTTCATATCAATATATTGGGAATAGAATTCATTTTTCAATGTAACTATCATCTGATTATATAAGTGCTTACATAATATTAATTTATTTTTCATTTTTGATTTTTAACTATAACAAAAAATCATATGCATTGCTTTGAAATCGATGCATTCAAGTTCTTTTGTAATAATTTTTCTGTCCAAACAAAATGTTCATAATAATGAATCCATGAGTTGTGGAAAAATTCAATAGCAAACGTCTTCAGGCCCCAGCAGAAAATGTTTCATTTCCTTTTAATTAAAAAATCATTGTCAAAAAACTAGTCATAATTCTTTTTAGTAAACCCAAAAATAGACTTACTTATATCCATAGCACACTCTTTAAAAGAATTCCATGCTTCAGTAATATGACAGTCCTGAAGATCCAAATTAGCAATGTTAGTGCTTAATAATTGATAAAATTTAGTACATATACTAGATTCCTCTAAAGAACAATTTATTGTGAATATAATTGGAGTAATATTTATTTTTAAATGTATCTATATATTAACCTATGATCTGTCCAAGTGCTTGGATAATGTGAACTTCTCTTGTATTCTGATTCCTAACTTTAATGCAATCCATTAAATGCTATTGTTTTGAGAGTGAATGCATCCATTGTTCATTTACAGTGTTTTTTCTGCATAAACAAAGTGTTTGTCATAGTCAGTCCATGAATTGTGCATGAATTCAATAATAACAATTTATTCAAATGTACAGTCCTAATGTATTATTTCCAATAACATTTAATTAAAGATTACAATGTGTAAAACATAAGCATTAAAATCCCCCAAGAACAAAATTCCATCTTTTAATAGTAAAAAGCTTTCCTTCTCCGAATTTAAGGTTGGAGCATAGATGTTAATAAAATGAGCAATTTACCATTGTGCAAGGTGAGATTTAAAATCATTAGTCTTTCATTGATATAATGAGGAATTCCAGAAATAGAAGATACTACATCTGACTTCCTAACAAATCCAACACCATGCATTCTTCATTCATTGATTGATCTGCCTTTCTAAAAGAACTTGTATTCATCCATCTGTCTTAATAAATTTCCTTCCTCTGGTAGACAAGTTTCACCAAGAGCAACTATATTGATGTTAAATCTTGACAATTCCTTACTCATATAAAAAAGTGTGAAAAATATAATTGAAAAAGCTTATATAACAATAAATATTGTATTATTTAATTAAAAAAAAGAAGCTTCTTGTTTTATTGTCTCCCTCAGTGTAATAAATAGATATATATTGAACCGCCCACCTTCTTTATCTTAAATAATAACGACAAATAGAAATCTAAAAATACTCTTCCTCCCTTGCTAAACTACCCAATCTTTGAAGGTGCTTAGTCCTCAGAATATCATTGGCAGCAAGCTACCAATAATATAAACACTCGGCTACTAGACAAATACTGACCAAATAAACACTTTATTTATTTTAAGGTAAATCTTTAGGCACCAGTTAATCAGATAGTAATTAACATGTTTACCTGATCAGTAAAAAATCTAGTACCTGAGACCCCAGCTAGCTCATCGAATTGCAGCTGCTTTAAAAGAAAATAAATCTCCGCCCAATCTAAACATTCTACTTTAAATAATAATAATGATTACCGTACATTAAACTTTGGCGTCCTTAACAAAACAAATCCTTATTCTTTAAGTTTTAATTTAACTATTTCTTAATAATAATTAAACCTCTCCATTCCAACTTTATTAAAATATTATCTCAGCATAAATATGTGTATTCAAATATAAATATAAATATTTAAATGACAATTTAAATATCTCTTTTTTTAAAAAACAACAACAATCGTTTTGCTTTATAATTCAAACACGCACACTCGTTTCATTTTAAATAAATGTTTTAATACATTATGATAACTAAAATTTATATGACATACTAAATTAAAATTCACACATATATGCACACAATGTCTTTGAATAAAGTTAAACACAGAAGCCGATATCATTTGTATTTCCCAGATACTACTTGGTAAAGTTTAAAGTTTTATTTATTTATTTATCACAGTTTTTTTTTAAAAAAAAAGAAAATCAAGAATTAGAGAATATTAAAACCAAAAGTTACCTAGGATTTGGAAATTTGAAATGACGTACATACAACACAATGCATTTTCTAAAAAATGTTATCTATGACCGGTTACCGCTTAACTTCCAGTAAATCCTCCTTGAATTCGTGATATTATATAACCTTCGTGGATTTTCAGCATAAACACTCCGCTATTTTATTGGTTTTATCCGAACATGGTTTGCCCTCCGAACTATCTGCTGATGTTATTCGCAGTGAAAGCTCCAGTTAGCTGCATAATATGGTAGATTTAACAATGCATCATTTTGGTAGATATAACAATTTATATAATCTTTGATTCGGTAATTTTAAAAAATATTTTGAAATATTTTCTTTTAAAATATCATAAATAATAATGGAATGTTGAAATTTTTAAACTGTCTTAACAATGACAAAGTTTTTGTTTATATCCAGCGTTTATTATCTCGTGAAATTACTGTCTTTTACTTCGCTCTGATTGGGCTTCTATTTTATTCTTTTGTTCAAAACTTTTACACACATGCACACATTTAATTATTTTATTATAAAACAAAACGAATTTTTCTTTATTACTTTTTATTACAAACTAATCAAAAATAAAATTAAATCATTTTTATTTCAAAAATCTTACCCTCTTTAAAAGCATTTATTATTTATTTTTCTTTAACAATAAACCCCCCTACCCTACTCTTTTGTTTTTAATTTTCTTTTCCTTCAACTTTTAACTTTTATTTTCCCACTTTATTTTTAAAAGGTGAGATTTATGAAATATTACTACTTTTAAATAATACTGCATATTCGATAACGATGTACCTCGGTACAATATATTATTAGATTTGCTTAAAACATTGACAAAAGAAGTTGTAGCATAATCTTCTTCAGTTTTATTTACTTATTTATAGACTAAAAACAATATAATGTATTATATTTATTTTCATTTTATGTGTTATATTTATATAAGAAGTTAGTTTGTAGTTGAAATTAGAAAAAGAATTGTAATCACCGGAAACATAAAAGTTGAAAATGATAAAAGAACATTATTTTCAAAGTAAAAGTAAAATACTCCAGAAGAAAAAATAAGAAATAATTAATTATAGAAAAAGATTGCTCAGAGAAATAAAAACAAAAGGATAGTCATTTGTTTAATAAAAAATAATTAATTACAGAATTTTGAAATGCTAAAGTCCTGTTCATTTAATTAACAAAATAATAATGGTAAGAAAAAAATGGGAATTAAAAAGCAGGAAAAATTTTGTTTGTGATTAAATTAAAAGACACTAATGAAATCTGTTAAGATAAGATTTAATTAGTGCAAAGATAATAAAATATGCAGCGATAAAAATAGGGAGAAATTTTGGCTACAATTGTTCTGCGTTTTAGTGGGAGATATTTCTGTCATTGAGCAGTTCGCTGAACAAGATTGCCATCAATGTTAATCTGCAGTCATCGAGAAATTTCCTATCTCAGGCATCAGTTACCTAAAGGTTAATGAGCTGGTTAGAATTCCATATAGATCGTCCTGATCTTATTATTTTTTATACGACTAAGAAGGCATGCAAAAACATTATTACTAGAGGGTAATATAACTTTATTTTGTCAGTTAGACTTCTAATTAATATTGTGGACTGAGAAATTAGAACTGTCTCTAGTGAATACATCTGTATGTGTAGATGTGCAAAACAGGATAGAGATTGAATTTTAAATGTTTCAGTTAATGTGGATTGCAAAGTGGTGTTATATATTTTGACTGCTTATTCCATAAATAAGTAAATTTTCATTAGATTGGGTATTTGAATTTATTTAATTCCCTATTATTGTATTTTGCTGAGATCTGTTACATTTTCATGTTAGCAGATACATAGCATGATAATTGATGAATGTGTTCACTTGAGAAAAGTTTATGTCAGATATAAAATACTTTTTTTATATATAATAATTTAAATATATAAGTGAATGGCAAGAATATTTATAAGAAAAAATTTAAGATAATTTGCAATATTTCTGATAATATAAAAAACAGATAAAAGTATAATAGACAGATAATATAGAATAAAAGAAGCTAATGATATTTAAATTAATTAATATAAAATATAATAAATCAATTTTTCTTACTCGATTAGGATTTACTATATGCCATAAACCATAACCACCAGTCATATTCATACACATAACTTTTTCTTTACCAATATTAACAGGTTTCATTAACTTAGAAATAATGTTTCTAGATAAAAGTGTATGACCATGAATTTGATCTTCACTCATAATATGACCATAAAACTTTGCAAGGCTTCTGGCAGTACCAACCCCATTTGCTGCTGGGATTTCAACTTCTAGCCATTCAGGACTATTAAGAGAACCTAACTAAAATTTAAAAAATATATAAACAAATCAAAATTAATATACATACATATCTAATACTATAATTATAAAGAACAAATCATTATGTATATTTTTCCTTTTGAATTAAAATTTTATTGATAACAATAATTAAAATTTCAGACAAATCCTTAAGCCATGCTCAGATATAATTACAAAAAAAAAAAACCCTGAAAAATGAAAATGATAAACTATAATTGTATAAATAAAATCCAAAATATTATTATTTTTAACTTTATTAATATATTCAAATCCACTTATTAATATATATATATATAAGCACATTGAAATAATTAAAAATATAAATACACCAATAAATATTTTTTACCTATACAATGTACACTAATATACATAAATAATGGTCAGTAGTCTACCTTACAATGATCCATTATTTTTAACTGAACTTAAAAAAGATGTTAAATCTGATAATCATCAATATCAAGCAAATATCAATAATAAGGCAAATAGAATGAGAGCAATATTCAATACTTCTTGCTGTAATGGACATAAATAAGAGCTATATTAAAATGAAGCATATAATGAATGCTGTGATTAATATTATATAAATATTTAATGCTGAGATCATTAAGTGGATCATCTCAAGGCCATCTGTTACTATGAATGAATTTCCTAGAAATAAGAATCATATTAATAAATATAAAAACTTCAAAGATGGTCCATAGCCTCTTAACACTATCCAGTCAATCAGGGCCTTTCAGAGAAAATGCGAGGCCCAGGGCAATTAATATTTTAGTGGCCCTTCAAAATTTAAAATAATAAGATGGGGAGAGAGAAGAAACGAGAGTTTTTACTTTCAGGGCCAAAAATGGTACTCCAAGAACAGTTAGTTACAAGTTGCAGAAACAAGTAAGCAGATCAGATCCAGATAGCACTTGGATAGATAATTCACTTTAGCACTTCTAGTATTGTAAAACACTGTTACCACAGAACTGACTGACAGGGAACTGAGACTATTAGTTCTGCCAGTCAGTATGCCTGCTTAGAAAAGTTTTTTTTCGAATATTTTTTGAGGAAATTTAACTGTAAAATTAAGGCTGTTCTACAAGCCGTGACATCGCTTTGCCTTCTCCTACATTTTTGTTTAATATATTGAATTGCCAAGTTGAGACCCCTAATATTGTGAGGCCCAGAGAAGCTGCCTCTTCTGTCCCCCTCTAATTGGCCCTGCATACAATTTTAAAAAATTCACACATACACCAAATTCTATAACTGAGGAATAGTTAGTTAGATTTTTAAAAAACTTTGTTGAATATTGTATATACCTGGGTCTCATTTTATGCGGATTATTTTAATGCGATATTGAAGTTATGCGAATCATATTTCTTCTTAATATCTTTCATATTTCACTATATTTATTAGATATCAAGAAATTTAAATTATTAATAACTTATTTTGACTTGAAATACTTTTTTTTTTCAAAATATAATGTTATATTAACAGCTAATGTGAATATGGCCTGAAGCTGTATTTAGAACTTAGCTTCTATGTAAATAACCTATTTATACTGAGTAAATAATAATAATAGATTTATACTTACATATAAAAATATCGCAATAAATATTCAAAAAATTTAAACTTTTAAAACGTATTATGTTATATATAACAGAAATAAATAATCTTTTAGATTTTTAAAATAAAAAATGAAGATTTTATAAACTGAAAATAATCTTTCTAATGATAATGTTTTGATTGCTATCTCATTTTTTTAATATAAAAACAGAAAACCATTAACACAGCACAAGACTGAAAATGGCGCTAGTTGTACATCACATCACGAATAAAAATAAAGTGGCTTAACAGGTTTCTCTGTGCATAATTGCTGAGAGATTCTTGACTTCGTTTAAGGAGAAGCCACAATACATCACATCACATCGAATCTGATTTCTTGCCAGTTTACAAATGAATGCTAGCAGTAATGATTAAAATATGTATGAAAAATTAAATACTGTAGTTAATAAAAAAAGTAAAAAAAGTTTGTCTTGTATTAATATTTTTCAAATATTTGAAATTTTTTATTAGTCATACTTTATTTGCTTATTTTTTTAATGTGAATTTTAAAGCAATTTTTGCTTGTTGCTTTGCTTTTATGCGAATTCTGAAAATTACAGACCCTATCCCCCATTTTTCAAGTTAAATTAAGTCTATTTTTGTGCGATTTTTTTTAATGCGGGTTTTCTGTGGAACCTATCTACCGCATAAAATGAGACCCAGGTGTACTGAAGTTGACAAAATACTTAATCGAATATTTAAATAATTTGTGTGTTAATTATCACATAATAGTAAATAAACTAACAAAAATGTGTCTCTAGTCCCAAATACTAGAGAAGTTCTCATATTTTACAGAAATCATTCTACTTCATAAAACAGGTTTTTAACAATCTTACACCAAACATCAGTGGCACAAAAAGCAATTGAAATATTAATGCTAATAATTCACCCAGACCTGTATAAATGTGTCTTCCATTTGTAATAATTACTGCACCCAATATATTTCAATATTATTTTTATTACATTTTGATAATAGCTAAAACCAAAACTGAATTAAGTGACAGCTCCCTTAAAATGTATCAAAGATCAGAGATAGTCAAAGCTAAATTAAACATACAAAAATGAATTTGCAATGTAAGAGAAATTATATTTCTAGAGTATGTTATTTCAAACAAAGAAAAATCTCCATGAAAAAGTGAAAGTTGTATCAGATGCCTCTTGGCCAAAATATGTACAGCAATAGCAAAATTTTCTAAGACTTATAAATTATTTTGAAGATTTATTAAAGGAAAACCTCATGTAGTTTGATCTTTTGAAAATAAATATATAAAAAAAATAAATCTGGAGCAAGATACAGGAACAAACATTTCTATGAATTAAATTGTTCTAACTTCTAACAAACTGTTAATGCACTATAACAGCAATTTGGAATTATAGCTAACTACTAATGCATATGAGTTTGAAATAGGAGCAATCTTCTACAATTCCATCCATATAAGTGAAATATAATTTTCGTATACTTCTTGTGTTCTGTATAAAGCTGCAATTAATGCACTAAACATATTATTCTAAATCTATAAGTTTTACCAATACTTATACAAATGATCTTTCAAAATTGTAAGAAATCACAGCCATTATTGGGAATATTAGTCACTTATAAATAAATTCTGAAACATTTAAGCTCTTGTATGCTTAAATGGCTGGGTCTGCTAATCAGATATAATACTTCATTGAATATAAAAAAGACAATCAAATTGATCATGTAGATACACTATCCTATATGCCCAATAAATCAGAGAGTCTTAGCGAAAAAATGATGCATTAAATCTGAAATTTTGAATACAAAACAGTTGTTAACTGGACACAGGATGTCAAAGAATATTAATGGTTAATGGATTAGATCTAATAAAATTTTCTGGTGTCTGGAATAAACTTTCAACAGGCAAAATTTACACATTAAAGTGCAGTCATGTTATAATTATATTTAAAAAGAAAGATATAATATTAAAAATATTATATGAAAAATATTTAAATATAGATGAGTAAAGCAATAGTTCATAGCTATGCTAAGTAGCCAAGAATAAATAATATTAGCAAAAATTTCATTAAAAATGTTTAAAATGTTTACTGTTGGTGAAATAATAAGACCTAATAAGACCATAGAAATATATTAGCACAGACCAGCATGTTTGCTTTTATGGACACCTATTTTTAGTAGTTGTAGTTTTTTTCTGAGTGGGCTGAATTCTGGTTAATTAATAATATTAGCTCTGAAAAAATTACCACAAAATCACATGAAATATTTTTGTATCATAGTTTAATAAAAATAATAGTTTCTGATAATGGAACTGATTTTACATCAGACAAATTTAAAAAGTATTTTAAAGACTAAATCACATCTTTTTACCAACCACAGAATGGATTCATAGACAAGGCAATCCAATTTCTAAAATAATTGAGCAAATGATAAAATACTAAGCTAGAGAAAACAATATTAACCATTCCCCTGCATCTACTTACAATATTAACAGCAAAATTAAGAAAAACATTAGTGGAGTTATACTTAAGCTGGAAGTTTTAGATGAAATTGTTAAAATTATATTGTTATAGTGACAATGAAAAAGAAGTAACAAATAAAACATTTAAATTCGACTGAAGAAAAAATTTGGGTCAAAAACAATTTGAATAAATATTGGATCCAAGCCAAAATTAAACAAATTTTATCTAAACATATTGTAATAGTTCTGATAAAGAATCAAAAATAATTAGAAAAACACTTTGATAATTTCCAGAAGAATCAAAATGAAGAGATTTTATAATTCCTAAGATAACTTAAAAAAAGATTACTGAGTACAAAACTTTATAGCTGATAAAGTTAAAGAGGAAGAAAACAAAAACAAACAACAGCTTTTCACTCATCAAACCAACAACTGCAAGCTGAATTAAAAAATATTAGAAAAATTGACAAAGAATGAATTGTTGATTTAAAAATTGGAATAATTATCAAATGATGAATTGCTGGTTTAAAAATTGTAAGAATTATCAAATGGTGAATTAATGATATTAAATCATGAGTCAGACTTATGTACAAAGAAGTAAAAATCTAGTTATCTTCAAAATATTATCTTTACTTCAGAGAAAAACTAAGTTTCTGAATAAGTGAAAATGATAAATATATGTTAAAGATATGTTTTCAAAAAATAAATAATCGTCCATCGATTATATAGTCATTGAAATAGTCAAATATAATGTAAAATAAAACATTTGCTATAAATATATACATGTATGTTAGAAAAATATATATATTCTATAATAAATGTGTAAAGTTTATTTAATAAATAGTTCAATAAAGAGGTTAAATAAAATCAAAATTAATTAGAAAAAGCTTTAATTAAAAAAATAATTTAATTAAAGTGAAAGCAAAACAAATTAAAAATCACATGATTACCATTTCCTATGCTTACACAAACTGTTAAAATAGTGATAATAACACCCAATGCAACCATAGTAATTGATGGATGCAAGAAGGTTTATGCATAAAATCCATATCATGTGCCTACCAATATCCTCAGACTAGTTTCTAGCTTGTGAAGATATGGATCTGCTATGGGTCTAAAAAGAAAACAAACCTTCTTGCATCCATTGATTATTGTGGCTTGCACTGGGTGGCATTACAGTATGGAGAGTTTGTCATTTTTTAATAGCTTGTGCAAGCATAGGAAATGGTGATCAGGACACCAAAATGTATAGATACTGAACTGGGTTCAGATCTATAAGATTATATAAGCAAATGGGCTTGAAATGAAAACATCCATTTTCATTTTGGACTCGTAGCTTCATAGTTAACTAAAAAAATAAAAGGTGGCTGCTGGAGGGTTGTATTGGATTCCAAGATCTAGGTGCAGATCTGCAAGCTAAAAACTAGTCTGGGTGATATTGGATGAATAACCATTAGATAATGATTTTATGCACAAATTCTTCTCACAATCATTGATTACTGTCTTGCATTGGATGGCACTACCATATAAAAAGTTTGTCACTGTTAAAACAATGAAGTTAAAATACATTTAGAAATAATCTTTGGAAATCGGATTACCATTAAATGTATTAGTATTACTAATCAATAAAATGCTAATCTGATGTACTATCTAGTCTGAGGAAAACTATTTACCTTTAACAGAAAAAAAAAAAGAAATCTAATGTTGGATATTGTATTATATTTATATGTTGTCATACAGACCAATTTTCTTGGCTTGATTTATGTCTATAGAACTAAGATTAAAATCAAATCTCATAGATCTTTATTACATTTTTTCAGTGAAAGTTCTTTAAATATATTTAATGCTTACTGTGTATATTGTGATTATTGAATTTGTTATATTAAATTATATTTAAATATAACACATTGGTGTTATTATGATTATTATTGTCAGTTAAATTATATATAAATTTATAGCAACCACAGATGAATATAGCAGTTTTAGAAAACATATTGCATGATTCTTTTCTTATCTCACTTTCTTTATATTACTGAGAAATGAGATTTTCTATTTTTGAATAGCTAATTATAGTTATGAAATTTGTTCATTAACAATATTCAAATAAAGGCTGTGAGGAAAAATATATGTAATTATTATATAATGATAAGAAAGTAAATGAACATAGAAAAGCTATACTTAACAGTTATATACCATCCTTCTGCTAAAAATCAATGTGCATAAAGTTAAGATATTATAATAATTTCAGATCTATGTAAATAAATTCATGGTATATTTAGTTTCAAGTATTTTTTAAAACATTATCTTGGTTAGCACAATAGAAGTAAAAAGACCATTAGCTGAATGCAAATTCAAATCAAGGAATCATGAATAAAGACTTACAGTTGCAGCACCATTTAGGATGGCTAGTAAATGTTTATAAAAATATGGATGAAGATATTCTTTGTATCACTACTATGACAAATGGAAAAGTTAACAAAAAGAAAAAAGTCATTCTTAATTTGGTATTATCCATTTTCTAAGGAGACAATTTTCTTATAATTATTCATTTGCTTCTTGCTTTATCTTTGTAATTATATCATATATTTATGATATCCTTTATGTATTTCTTTTTATTTTCATTGCATATAATGATAAGATACATTGTGAGTCATAATGCGGAAAAACTTTTTTTAATTTTAGATGTGTTCCTAGTATTATGTTGTGCAAATAAGAAAATACGGTATTGAACAATATTTTTTTTTTATCATTTGTCTTACCGGAAATTTTTAGGGAATGATCATATAAGTTTATGCTCTCGAAGTTGAATTTTATGGGTGATATATAATTAAAACATCCATAATACTGGAAATTACCCATGAATCAAATATACTTTATCAATATATGAATATTTCTAATACTCTATATATACTTAAGACAATATTTTAATTATAAGGAATATGCCAGTCATTCAATAAAATAATATAATTATTATAAATATTTTTTGTTCATATCAAGTTAATATCTAATATACCCAGATTAACTCAAAGCTAAATTCCAGAACAAAATTCTTCTAGATAACTTGCTCTATAGATAAAAGTTAAAAATATATATGTCTCTTTAATTAGTTGAATGGAACTATTATGCTTAGACTGCCATTTTAGTGCTTATGAAAAATTAAGTCAAAAATTTTGCAATAACGAAAATATAAATATTATCCTATTAAAAATATTATAAAAAATTTAATCTGACAAAGCATGGGGTTTCATACTATTTTAATTTACAAATCAAAATAAAGTTTTGTTTCTTATAATTACAAATTTTCTGACATTTAATATTTTTTATTCTAATTTGTGATTATTCACTTAAACTCTTAGCATATTAATTTTCATTCATTTATCTTTATTATATTTTCATAAAATTATATATATATTTTTTATAAATTAGCATTATATTTTACATGACAAACAGTATCTACATTTCATTTATCTTTAATAATTCTAATTTCATATTTAAACAAAAAATAAAGCATTTTCTTATATAAGTTTAGTTGGGGTTCTATCATATTATAATTCCAGAAAATGTATTAGGATAACTATGCACAAATATCTAATGCATATTTTTAATCACTGGCACACTTTTTTATTGCACTTGGTTATTGTGAAAATTCTTTATTTATAAGTTTCTGATCCTAGCAGCTTCCACTGATAAAGCACTGAAACTTTTTACCATGTTGTTTTACAATTAATCAATTATACATATGAAGTCATGTTCATTGCAGATATATAATGAAGACTTCCTATATGTAGATAATTATCTAAATGATTAATAAAACTTATTTTTAAACATAATTTATAAAGCAACATCTTTTTTTGCAGATATATCTGTACTTAAAGACCAATTACTTACATCATAACTTGGAAATTATAGTAAATTGTTATCTTTTATAGTAAAATGGATCCAAAAGTTTACTTAAAAGTTTTTTTTTCTTTTGTTATTTATTTTGACTCTGAAATTGTTTTTTTTTTTTTAATAAATTCTTTTTATGATTATTAAATTTGATTCTTGCCAACTTTAATGAAGATTAAAAAATATTAGTGCATAAGATCCATATAATTGCTGAATATATATATTCAACTGCAATATATTTATAAATGTGTGCATTTGGTTGTATCTACCATTGCCAAGAATATAATATATTCATCTTAATATAGCTCCAAAACAGATTCTAGAATAAATTGTGTTATTAGGATGGAATGCAATGACAAATTAATCACCAATAATGATAATAAAACAATACAGCTGTTGTTACTGACAGAGACAATAATATTTTATATAATATTAACAAATAAATAATACATAAATGCCGAGCACTTTCGACCTACGTCCTTAACAAGATAATAAACTGCATAAAAAAAAAAAAACGATAAACATCAAAATGGCTATTCTGTAACATTCATTTTGATGTTTATTGATTAGTTTATTGCCTTGATAAGCCCTTAGGTTGAAAGAGCTAGGCATTTATATATTATTTATTTGTTAATATTATATAAAATGTTGTCTTTGTTAGTAACAACAGCCATGTTGTTTTATTATTATTTCAAGTATAGACAGAAATATTTGTTTATTATATTTATTATGGAATGGAATTGGAAAATGTATGAAGCTAAAAAATTATGTAGAAGAATTATTATGACTAATGAACATTTACAGAATAGCCATATTGACATTTATCGATCAGTTTTTTATATAGTTTATTGCCTTGATAATGATTTATGTTGAAAGCGCTAGGCATTTACGTATTATTTATTTGTTAATGTATAAAATATTATTGTCTCTGTCAATAATAACAGCCATGTTGTTTTATTATTATTTCTGACATAGTCAAAAGTATTTGCTTATTATATTCATCAATAATGATCAATTGTTATCATTTAATTTTAGTATTCTAAAATATTAGAGGATTTGAACTCAGATTTTCAAGCACCCTTCAATTATCCACACTATCTCATACAACTGATACACATGACCACACACATATAGAAAAGATTAATAATCACCAATATACATATTTCATGCTAAACCAGCACTCATCAGTTGGTCCAGACTATCATCTCTCACACACATATATGTAATCAATGCTCAGTTTATATTAAGATAGCAAATCTTCATACTTTAATGGACAGGCTTCAATCCACTGCAACCTCCAACTTTCCAGCCATCCATATCATTGAAAATCTGATGATGAAAACTCAAATCCCAAGCTGATGCTAATATTATTGCCATGCCCATGTTGACCTGAAGTCACTCTTACCACTCATGTATAGAACAGTATCCATTAAATACATATAAGAGGGATGGACAGGATACAAGCTTGATATGTAAATATTTGAAAGCCAGGCACTCTTCACAAACCTGGGAGCTTAATTGTAAGTATAGAGGATTTGAACTCAGATTTTTAAGCACCCTTCAACTATCCACACTATCTCATACAACTGATACACATGACCACACATATTTGAAAAGATTAATAATCACCAATATACATATTTCATGCTAAACCAGCACTCATCAGTTGGTCCAGACTATCATCTCTCACACATATATATAATCAATGCTCAGTTTATATTAAGATAGTAAATCTTCATACTTTAATGGACAGGCTTCAATCCACTGCAACCTCCAACTTTCCAGCCATCCATATCATTGAAAATCTGATGATGAAAACTCAATGATATGGATGGCTGGAAAGTTGGAGGTTGCAGTAGATTGAGCATTGATTATATATATGTGTGAGAGATGATAGTCTGGACCAACTGATGAGTGCTGGTTTAGCATGAAATATGCATATTGGTGATTATTAATCTTTTCTACGTGTGCGTAGTCATGTGTATCAGTTGTATGAGATAGTGTGGATAGTTGAAGGGTGCTTAAAAATCTGAGTTCAAATCCTCTATACTTACAATTAAGCTCCCAGGTTTGTGAAGAGTGTCTGGCTTTCAAATATTTACACATCAAGCTTGTATCCTGTCCATCCCTCTTATATGTATTTAATGGATACTATCCTATACATGAGGGGTCAGAGTGACTTCAGGTCACCATGGGCATGGCAATAATATTAGCATCAGCATGGGATTTGAGTTTTCATCATAAAATTTTCAATGATATGGATGGCTGGAAAGTTGGAGGTCACAGTGGATTGAAGCCTATCCATTAAAGTATGAAGATTTGCTATCTTAATATAAACTGAGCATTGATTATATATATGTGTGAGAGATGATAGTCTGGACCAACTGATGAGTGCTGGTTTAGCATGAAATATGTATATTGGTGATTATTAATCTTTTCTACATGTGTGTGTGGTTATATGTATCAGTTGTATGAGATAGTGTGGATAGTTGAAGGGTGTTTGAAAATCTGAGTTCAAATCCTCTATACTTACAATTAAGCTCCTAGGTTTGTGAAGAATGCCTGGCTTTCAAATATTTATATTCTAAAATATAAGTTAATTTCCTTCAGGCAGAAAATTTAACAGAAACAAACACAAACTATAATTTAACCATAATTATCTCTAATAAAATATAAATCCTGTATGCAAAAAGTGAACTAATAAAATATAAACTTAATTTTCCTTTATTAACAAACTTCCAGTTTAACAAGTTCAAAAAATCAGGAATCTAGAATGGGAAAGTTGGCATTGTCTTTTCTTGATATTCTGCTTCCGATGTATATATAAATATGTGTGTCTAAGAGAGATAAGATTGCTGAATTTTAAATAATTTACCTAATATTATAATTATAAATAATCATTATAAAAATGTAACACATATACACAAATATATATAACAATATAACATTTCTTGATTCTCTCAGATTACCACAGTAAATAAAGACATTTATCTCTTTTCATTCTAATACAATATATTATATGCTTAACAATCAAGGATTACTAAATAGCTTCACATACATATGTATAAACGTATACATTTATATATATAATTACTAAACCTTAAAAATCATTTTTAACTTAAGATATTATTATTAATAATAATTACCTAGTTTTATGATAAAATGTCAAATTACCTTTACATTGATTGAAGTCATGGCTTTTTGAAACAATGGATTTAGACTAAAATAACATCTAAGTACATCAAAATTCTGTGAATCAAAAATTTGTTCTATTGTTTTTGCAATATTAGATTCAGCTTCCCAAAGCCTGGCTACACGATGATATTCTGATTTAGGTAAACCAATATGAAAATCAATTCCTACAGAAACAATTTCAAAAATAACATTTCTAATAATGAAATAAATTAACATAAAATATAAAAAATAAAGATGATAACAAATTCAAATATTATTTTTCTTCATTTAATCAATTATCAAAGTAATAAATAAATGACTTGATTAATTTTTAAAAATTAAATAAATCATATTCAAAATTAATAAATAAATAAAAATTTTACCTAGTGGTTTTGCAATTTCTTCTTCAAAAAACTGAGAAACAGTACGTTTTTTGGGATCAACTAATTGAATAAGTTGACTAACATAAAAACCATAAGAAAAAGCACTATAACCAAATTCTTCACCAGGGGGCCAAGAAGGTTTATTTTCTTCAAGTATTTTTTTCAAAAGAGATGGATTATGAAGATCACTGAGTTCTAGGGGATGTTCAAAACCAATTAAACCTGCCTTAACAACAAAATAAAAAAACTTTAAATTGTATTAATTAATATAAAATAAATGAAAAATTAAGTATTAATAAAATAAATAATCAAATAACAGTAGTCAAAACATCCATAAACCATGCATATGATATGGAGTTCAACCTGACAAATAAAAGTGAGAAATTTTTTTCTAGTTCCAAGCAGGTTTAGGAATTTTTTTTTTCCAGATAACCAGCTCATAACCAACACAATAAGCCATTCAATTATTGATAATAAATGGATATCTTGAAATTTTTAACTAAAGAATAAAACAAGAATGGAAAGTGAAAAAAAATTATGGGTATCACCATTCATAATTATCATACTTAGTAAGTGACTCCTTATTCTCTGTTCATTTCTGTGGGTTGTTAAATAGACTTTTGCTCTGAAGGAAGCTATTTAACATATGTTTACCTCTTATCTATGTGAATAAGATTCTCTGATTTTCCAGTACATGTGAAATCTTATTATTAGGGCACTAAAAATTTTTGTTAAATATTTACCTGCATAAATCTTGATATTATAAGTATCTTAATAGCAGTTAGGGTTGCTAAAATTCGTTATCTGCCTAATAAGGCAAGTTCTGCACATCAACTTATATCTTCCTATAAGCCTTCATGTACATTGCTTTAATTTTCAGATTCTACTATTATTTCAGACTCTCTTATTTCCTACATATTGTCAATCAATTTTTTCTACCATCTTTCCTATTACATTTCAAAGACTTTTCTGATATATCATAGCTATTTATCTTCTAAATACAGTATATACACTTAATTAAATTTGTCTTTCATTTCAAAATTTCCTCTAATAAATAATTTATTTTTATTTACTTT
This sequence comes from Epiperipatus broadwayi, assembly GCA_028023455.1. Classification (NCBI taxonomy): domain Eukaryota; kingdom Metazoa; phylum Onychophora; class Udeonychophora; order Euonychophora; family Peripatidae; genus Epiperipatus; species Epiperipatus broadwayi. The sequence goes on from JAQFVV010006216.1 coordinate 4,363,725, forward strand.
TTTTAATACTTCATCACTGCATATATCATCTATTACAAAAAAAAAAAAAATCATCCATTTTTTTAAAAATTAACTCCATATAAAGCCAGATCCTGAATAAATCATTTAACATGTCTTCAATTTTAAACTCCATAAAATAATATATTTTTATTAAAAGTTATTCTCATTCTAATATTTTTGATGTTATTGCTACAATCAGTGAACCACTTTCCAAAATATTTAAAAATAATTAACTTGCTTTAAATTTTTTGCCTAACTATTACTTTTAGGTTTTTAATGATATTCAATGTTTTATACTTAAATGTAGTAATTTTTATTTCAAATTTTCTATACATTTCATTAATTTTACATATATTTTGTAAAGTTTATTCTAAAGAGCCAAAAATACTTCCATATCATCAGCAAAATTAATGCAATGAATTTCGTTAAAATGTTAATTTACCTTCCTTATAAGTATTTGTTCTATAAGATTAGTTAATTTTAGAATATTTTTGATTCGTGTACAGATTTTGTAGTAATCATTTATTCTTCCCAATCCAAAGCTTTATTATTTAAAATCTCTGCTAGCATTTATAACAAATACCTTATTAATATGGACAGCAATAAAATCTTTATTTATATATAGCAAATCACTATCTACCACAAAATATATTTCTTATTTTCTTTTCAATTCTTCACTCATACCATAAATTTAAACATGCACATTAAAAATAATAATTTGTTCTGTTTATTCTACCCAAGATAGCCTTGTGCGGTTTGGCACAGTGGTACAGTATCCGACTTGGGATTGGGAAGACCCAGGGATCCAGGATCAATTCTGGGGCCCACAGGTCTAATACTTGAATTTCTTATTAACTCCCAAGAAAGAAAACCATTATGTTATTTTTTTTTTTTTATTAAAGATAAAGATGTAGATTCTAATCATACACAGATAATTAATCAAGAGATAAATCATGGACGTAATTCATTACTGGTTTCATCATTAACCTACAGCACATATTTATCATGATATATTAAAAAATTTAAAGACACTTAAATGCTAAAAAATTAGGACAATTTTTTTTTTTGTCAACAATATATTATATTAATATCTTAATCTATTCAGTAAAAAAGCAGTCTCATAATAATTTAACATAGATAATCAATTATTAATAATATTTTTTGCAACTGGAAAGTACTATTAACAAAAATCACTCATATTCATTGATTACAAATTTTACCATTTTAAATTAAATCTGGATCCCCCATGTATCTTATGTAAAAGTCATCTAAAGGATATGATAGACATTTTTCAAACCTGTCCATATTTTGCATATTTATGACAATTCATATTTCACAAGCAAATAATTAATTTTAAACAATTGCTTTAAAAAAATTAAAATTTTTAATCCATATCAATGCCATAATAATTATTCACATTCTTAGAACCATGTGGCTTGCTCGATACTCTATAATTTTCAACAATAAAAAATACAATGTTCTTAAAAAAAACAATAGAGTGGTATAATACATATTTATGCATTCTAAAATATTTACCCAAAAGTACCATGAGAAAAATTTGGTAGAACAATATTTTTTGTAGTTGTTCATTATTTTAGAATGATATAAATTATATTTTCATTTACATACAACAAAATCATTTTGTCTGCCCTCAAATACTAGTCTAATGACTAAATATTTTATAAGCTGCAGATCACATGTCATGTAATTTTTTTTTTCTGTACATATGTTAATACTTGTACATAATTTGCAATTAATAAAGTTTATTTTATTTTTAAAAAAATTTACCTTAGAAGGACTCTTGTCTTCAACAAATGATTCCAAAATAATCATATATAATTTTTCATTGATCAATCTTTTATTTAAAATTCATTTTTCTATATTGTATTTCTATTTTATCTACTCCACCCTTAGAATAATTTTCATTCAGTTTATATAAGTTATGGTAACTATCCAAGGTTTAAAAATCATTTCTTCTTAATTTGTGAAACCAGACATTACAGTAGATCTATGCTAAAATACAGCTAGATTCAAATTAATTTTGAAACTTTGTCTCAGAACAATTATCGTGAAGCATCATAATTCCTTAATCTTGGTCTAACATTACAACAAAAAATGACTATCAATGGTAAGGTCTCTCATTATCATATATTATTCTCTGTGACAAGGCAACAATGACTCCCAAAGTAGACCAAATATATCCAGAAAAACTTTTAGCACCTTTGCACAATCCGCTGTCATTTCAGCAGAAAGCAGAACTAATTATCATATCATAATATAATAAATTACAGAAATTACAGACCCATTAGCCTTTTATCAGTTTTATACAAAATTTTTACCAAGATAATTACAACTCGTCTACAGAGAACATTGGATTTCCACCAACCAAAAGAACAAGCTGGATTTAAAAGTGGTTTTAGTACAATAGATCATATCCAGGTATTGAGAGAAGTTATAGAAAGGACAAATGAATAGGAGTTGCCATTATGCTTTGGATTTGTAGATTATGAAAAGGCATTTGATTCTATAAACATTTCTTCAGTGATTAAAGCATTGGATCATCAAGGTATAGATCCAGGATATTGTCATATTTTAAAGAATATTTATAAAAATGCAACAGCAACAATTAGATTACATAATGCTACTGGGAAAGTCAACATTGAGAAGGGTGTAAGACAGGGTGACTTTATATCTCCAAAACGTTTTACAGCAGTGCTACAAGAAGTATTTTGTGGATTAAAATGGAAAGCTAAAGGAGTGAAAGTAAATGGAGATTATTTAAGTCATTTAGATTTTGCGGATGATGTAGTTGTTTTTGCAAATAATGCTTTAGAGCTGCAGGAAATATTACAAGAGTTATCAGATGAAAGTAGGACTAAAGATAAATGCTAAAAAGGCTAAAGTAATGTTTAATGGATTTTCTCAAAGTATGAAAAGTAAGATTGATTATGATGAGTTAGAAAAAGTTAACAGATACAAATATCTTGGTCAGATTATTAATACATATGGAAACATAATGGATGAAATTAATCATAGAATTAAACTTAGTTGGAGTGCTTTTGGTAGAAATAACTTGATACTAAAAGGAAATATGCCTATGTGTTTGAACAGGAAAGTTTTAATAAATGTGTTTTACCAGTTCTTACTTATGGATCTGAGATTTGGACACTTAATAGAAGAGCAATATAGACTTCAGACCACTCAAAGAAATATGGAGAGATGCATGTTGGGAGTGACAAGAAGAGATCGAAAACGTAATATATGGGTAGGAGAACAAAAAGGTATTACTGACCTCACTGAAAAAATTAAAAGACTGAAGTGGAGTTGGACTGGACATATTGCTAGAAGAGATGATACTAGATGGACAACTGAAATCTTAAACTGGATTCCAAGAAATTGTAAAAAACCCAGAAAGAGACCACATGTGAGATGGATGGATGAATCATTAAGCATCACATGATCACATGATCCTAAGATCTAGGTGCAGTGCTCTCAGATCCAAAGCTCCTCACTGATGGCCACAAGCCAGAAGCATTCATTGATTACTCTGGTTGGCACAGGGTGGCAATACTGTATGGAGAACTTTGCTTTGTTATGGATGGATGAAATAAGAAAGTGTGCAGGGGTGATGTAGAAAAGAGAAGCTAAAGATAGGAGGAGATGGATTGAACTTGGAGAGACCTTCATCCTGCAGTGGATTGATAATGGTTGATGATGATGCTGAATATAATAAAACAATAAGAATAATGTGGCGATTTAAACCCACACTTGTAAGGATAGGAATTTTCCATTAATAAGGACTCATTATTATTCCATTGAAATAACAAGCAACAATGCTTTGAAGAATAATCTGGATTCAAAAAAATATTCTTCAAAAATTATATTAATACAAAAAAAGTCTTTAATACTCCTTAATTTTAATTTATTTTATTTTAAATTTAAATAACTACAATTTAATCTATAAGTACTATATTTCTTGCATTCACTAATCTGACATTATCCAGTTTAAATTATGACATTAATGATTATTATTAATTATTTATTAGGCTAGACATATTCTTTTATTTAGTCCAGACTTAAGTTTTAAACTTATTAAAGATTAAAATAACTATTTTGATTAAATACAACCATTCAATATCATTAATCCAATGTCAGCCTTCTTTTTTTTTTTCCATAGGTAATATCTTAAATATAGAGAAAGCTTCTCTTCCACCACACATACTATAAGCACTTTCCAGAAGATCAAGTCACTACTCATTTCAGATTGTCTATTAGTACTTTACAATCACAACCTCAATCTAACAATGACAATAAATGCATCCGAGAATGGAATTAGGGTGGTTATTAGTCACCTGTCAACAGAAAGAGAACACTCTATAGTATTTATATCAAGAACATTGACCATTACCGAAAGAAATTACAGTCAACTTGACAAGGAACTGTTGGCGATCATTGCTTGGGTGCAGAAATTTCATCGATACATCTATGGAAGGAAATTTAAAATTAAAACAGATCATTGCCCACTTCTAGGTATGTTAGCCAATAAAAAAGCTACAGTAAACCATGTATGCTCATGTATAATTAGATAGTACAATTTGTTGGCAGTTTATGACTAAGAAATGTTATCAGAAGGTTAACTGATCAGACATGCAGACACTTTATCTTACATTGACCAAACTACAGAAAAACCAAATAATGATATAAAAATCAATTTGTTGGACCAGTGTAAGCCAGAGTCAATTAACAGTAAAACTGTCACCAAGTGAACTCTGAAAACAACCAAATATCAAACACTTGTGGGTTGAATTAAAAACTGATGGCCCAGTAAAAGCTCACCATATTTAAATCAAGCATTATGAATGACTCATTAACAATTATCAATGTTGAATGGGTGTATGATGAACAGCAACAAAGTATTAATTTCACTTGTAGGCCATAAGAAAATATTAAAAGTAGTTCATCAAAGACATCTGGTGTGATAAAGGCATTTGCCTGCAGTTATGTATATTGGCTAGATAAGAGTTCTGATATAGAAAGGCACATAAGAAGTTTCAGATCCTGCCAGTCTACTGCAAATTCTTCCCAGAAGTATATACCATGGCCTAGAGAAATTAAAGCATAGAACCATGGACATATTGACTACTATGGTTCAATAATTAGTAATTTAATTCTTGCATTGGTAGATGCTGTCTCAACATGGGTGGAATATAAACTTATAAAAAATGTGAGTGTAAAAGAAACTATTCACCTTGTAAATGAAGTTTTCACACATCATGGATCTCTGGAAGTACTAGTTTCCAAAAATGGGAGCAAGTTGATCTCAGAAGAATTCCTTTCTGAAAGAACGGGGAGTGCAACACATACTAGCACCACCATATCACTCAAAGTCAAATGGAATGGCAGAGAAAGCACTGCAACAGTTAAAGTTAGCATTAAGCAGAATAAACTATTCAAACATCAAAAAAGCTTGAATGCAGCAATGCTGCACCAACATATCATGCCAACCATAACCACCGATAAATCACTGGCAGAAATAAGTGTCCATCCTATTGGTGAAAAAAAAAAAAATCAGCAAGAACTCCAGAAATTTTGCTGGAGAAAAAGTCTAGATAAGAAGCAGCCTGCAAAAAGTGTGATCAAGTGTCAAATTAAAAAAGGTCATTTCAAATCAAATAGTGGAAGTACTAACCTTAACAGGAGTAACATATAGATATCATATAAACCATGTCAGAAAAAACTGGACAAATAAATATGGATATGAAATGTCAAAAATCATGAGGAGCCAAACAAACCTGAAAGTATTACGAAAGAAAAATGCACAGAATCTCAGGCAATGATGGATATTGAATTAGAAGAATGTAATACACTGAAACAGCAACTAAACTCTACAGAAAGTGAGACTACTAAGAGACTTCAATGTCATCATCAACTCCCGGCATATTTAAAGGATTACGAGTAATGCTCCAGAGAAAATTTTTTAAAAAATATGGACTTCAGAATTTCTCAGGAGTAGAAGAGGGTAGTGTCATGTGTGTGTTAAAGAAGACAAACCAAATAAATAGAAATGCATTGAGCAAGCAATTATAAACTGACCAATACTGGAGGAATAGTTCTCTCTAAAGACAGTGTGTAGATTATAAATATCTACAAGCTAATTAATTGTCTTTGTTTTTGCATAAACATGCACCCATAAGTTGAATTGATTTAAACCCTATTGTAATTATCCAATAGAAGCACTGCTGAAGATGAAGAAGGGGGATGTAGGTAACAAAGAGGCTGCCCCGAGCTATGTGATTGTTTTTGTATGCCATATGGCTGTAATTCTAACTAGTATTATTATAATGATTTGTCATCTCTAATATAATTACTATTATATGTAAGCTAATTGTCATATGTATATAATTATTTTATCAATTCCAATCGTCAAATTAATGCTTAATGTTATTAAAAAAGAAATAGCTAAATATATTTCTATGCCTCATTATTTATTATGCTAGATTAGTTAATCAATACATAGCACTAATATAACATGTGTGAATGTGCAAGAGACTTGTAAATTTGAAAACACATACACAAAATTGGTTTACTCTTTGTGTGAATAATGTATATTTCCACTCTAGGATAAATTATAGCTTGTTTGTTTTTATGGATTATTACATTCTTAATGTTGAATAAATATTGTTATATATAAATTTCTGTGTATATTGTTCCTATTATTATCACTGCCTAATGGTCTTAGGCACCCTCATGATACAGCAATCTTTACCAAATTTCTATAATTTAATCTATGAGAAAAATATCTAGCACTCTGTCATTTGACACCATTCATTTTAAATAAATACTATAATGATTGTTACTAATTATTTAATAAAGATATTCATACTACTTTTAGCCTAAATATATTAATCTTTAATTAAGTTTAAAGTTCATACCTGGATTGAAAATGATATGACAATTTTTAATCTAATAAATAAATAATGATGATTAATATATTTTAGCTTTTTCCTGAACCTAAATGCCAAAACATGTCTTATGCCAAAAGATTTTTGTTAGTGCTTTATAATGCTATGATTCTTCATATAAAAAGTTACTACATCAATATATTTGTAAATTTTATAGCTGTGAAATAATTTTTGACAGTTTGACTTATAATAATTTTTAATCCTAAATAGTGCTTATCATGCCAAAGTATTTAAATCTTTAATATAGTGTTGATTTATAGCATAATTTAAGCACTAAAATGTTTCAAAAAGCTAATATTAATCTTAAAAACCAAGTTCAAACCCAATATTTAGGTTTGCTAATAATTAAATTGAATTCATAATGCATTAATATAATCTTAATTTTTAGCACAGAATAATATAATTAAATATTTAGT